>JAFNEN010000444.1:0-368936 GCA_019343175.1 Oedothorax gibbosus | reverse complement strand
TTGAACATTAAAGCCGAGAAGATATTTCATTTTTCATTGCAGTAACTAGGTTTTTTTTCGAATATACTTTTTTATGATTTTTAGTTAAAATACAGATACATTTTAAAGATGAAAATGTATTTAATAGAAGGACTACATATTATTTGGACGTTTCTTTGTTTCTACTTTAAACAATTGAAATAGTTAGGAGTAATTGTAAAAATTTTACAACAATGATTTAAATTACTTTAAGAGTGAAGGTCAGTCGTTGGTCAGCCCGGTCTGATACGGTTTTCTGAATGGCCATAACTGCGAGACATTAGAGATGACAGAGTTACGAACTGTTTTTTGTACAGACGTTTAAGTCCAGAAGATATTTCAGTTTTCATGGCAGTTACAAGGCTTTTAACAAATATTTATTTTATAATTTAAGGTTAAACTACAGATACATTTTAAGGATGTAAATGTATTTCAAAAATGGATTCCACACAGCATTTGGTTGTTCCTTCTTTTCTACGCATACGATTGAAATAGTTAAGAATAATTGTAAAATTTTACAATAATGACTTTAAAATACTTTTAACTTGTGTGGTCAGTCGTTGGTGAGTTCCACAGAGGTAATGCATTAGTTTCGAAATCTCATATTGCTGCGAAAGTTTTTCTCTGCCCTGTAAGCATTTTTTCAATATGTGTGAGAATCGTCAAAACAGAAAAATACAACAAACTTGATTGGAAAATAGTACCCGGTTATTATTTAATAATTAATTGATAAAATTTGAAAGTAGTGTTACCATCTCCAGAATGTTTGGCTTCATTTTAAAACTTAAAAATTAGCAATTAAATAACCAGATGATACTTCCACTTCAAATTTAAATTATTCTGCTATTTTGACCATTATCATGCCTGGTAAAAAAAATTCGTGAATAGCAACGTAATACTTTCGCAGTAGTTGGGATTTCCACACTAATTAATTGTCTCTATAGACTGACATCTATTTTCTCTTAATAATTATTTAAAAACCGTTGTTCATTCTTTTAAAAAATATAACTTTTTTAAATTAAAAATGATATATATATATCAAAATTGATAATTCGAAAGTAATTAATAATTCAAATTCAATAATTGATAATTTAAATAATTCGATAATTCGAAATAATTGTAATTCGAAATAATTCATAATTCGAAATAATCGAAATTCATATCGAATTTCGATAATTAATAATTCTTCGAAATAATTCGAAAATTCGAATAATTCGATAATTCGAAATAATTCGATAATTCGAAATAATTCGATAATTCGAAATAATTCGATAATTCGAAATAATTCGATAATTCGAAATAATTCGATAATTCGAAAGATAATTCGATAATTCGAAAGATAATTCGAAATAATTCGAAATATAATTCGAAATATAATTCGAAATAATTCGATAATTCGAAAGATAATTCGAAAATAAATATTTCGCTTATTTACTATGTTTTAAGTGTTATTTACCTAATCATATATTAAACCAGCTATGACGGAAATTTGATGCTTATATAAGTGCAAAACTTTGCATTTCAATTGATGAAATTTTTTTGTGGTAAACTCAAAGACGTCAACATATGTTACCTAAAGTTTAATAAAAAGTGTTTTCTTAACTCCTACATTAATTTTTTAGAATTCATTGTTTCTATTCATTGTTTTGAACACCATGGAAAAGATGGTCAAACCTCCTGTTAAGGTTCTATGTTCTTGTTCATAAACAAGTAGGTTTGTAACAGAATCTGTCACTTAACCCGCTTCCACACAACAGTTGTGTTTAACAGGTAAAAAAGGCGACAAACTCAGCATTGATATTCTATATTAAACATTTACATGCTAAATTTGGCTAGTTTCATTCATTTTATTTCGAAAATTCAATAATTATTACTTATTGTTTGCAAAAGTAAATTTATATTTCAAAGAATAAATATGTAATATTCCTCGCTTTTAAATAGACATTCCTCGCTTTTAAATAGATATTCCCCGCTTTTAAATAGAATTAAATTATTTCATATCAACATACAAAGAATCTCGTAGTGAAATATATTTGACGTCATTTCAAACTGATCGATGTCGCAAAAATACATTTATTTTAATTTATTGTCTAAAAGAATTAAAGTTTCTCGAGCGATTGTTGCGAATGGCAATGGTGATTTAATTCTAATAAAAATGGCTTCCTATGCTATAAACGTAGTGTGGAAGCTAAAATAAGTATTTTTTAAGCGTTTATTGACTTGATTTCGTGTATTTCATTGATCTTACAAATACGCCCAATTTTAATTTTAAAGACATATAAATGGGAGTGACATGAAAAAAAAATTCAAATTAATTCTTTGGCATCTGTAATGAAGATACATTTCAATTAACAATACTTAGATTTAATAGCTTAAGAATATTTTGATACTCATTTGAAGTTTTTGCCCTAGAGCGGCTACGTAAATATATTGTATCTCTCTCACGTAACGCTATTTAACGACGTAACGAAATAACGAAAGGGAAATATTAGACCTAAATAGTTCTTTGTTTTCTCCAAAAAAAATGACACCCTAATGTGCGAAAAATTACAGGTTTCAACCGATATCTCATTGGCCTTTGAAATAATGATAACAATCCGACGTAGAGATATTCTGTTAATGCATCGAAGGGGTAAAAGTATATAATATAATGTCCAATGAAAAGTAAAATAGTAGAAATATATAGTATCCGATTGATACACACTTCTCAGATACACTCTTTGATACACACTCATTAACGTGTCTTAGAAATGCCAGCTATTTGCGGTCCCGTAGCCTGTAATCTGGAGTTAAAATGGGGCTGAAGGTGTCATGCACAGTTTTACAGGTGTGATGCTACAAGATGTCGTACCTTGGTCTGAAAAGGTTCTTACTAACATTTGGTTGATTTTGAGTGAAATAGATATGAAAACACAAAATACGATTGGAACTTAAGGGCTTCTCCATGATGTAGGACGTAAAGATTTGCTTTTGAAGTTTTCACTTGAATGTTAGAATTTCTCATAATACTTAAAGTACTTCTCGTAACTTAAAGTTATCATTTTATCATGGTGTGGGACGTAAAGAAAAAAAGGGATATATTTTTTAAGTCCAACGATTTGTTTACTGAAAGACTAGAAGCCAACTAAGCCCAGACAAACTGTACCTAAAAGTTGTTTTATTAGAACAACATATGTTTGTTTACAGATTTTCGATGATCTTCTTACTGTACCATATTAGTTTATTTAAAAGTACATATTAAACGGTGGCAATAAACATGCTTATATAACGTACGTTTATGTAAAAGTACAGAATTAACGGCGGAGATACAAATGCTTATATAGCGTATGTTATTTAGAAGTACAGTATCAACGGCGGTGGTACAAATACTTATATAACGTATGTTTATTTAAATGTACATATTCAAAGGTGCCAATACTAATGCTTATGCAACTTATGTTTATTTAGATGTACATATTCAACGGCGGCGATACAAATGACTACATAACGTATGTTTATATAAAAGTACATATTCAAAGGGTATGGTGGCGATCAAATGCTTATATAACGTGTGGCAAAAATGCTACTAACAGCTTTGTTACGCCATTGGTGTGTCCCAAATGACGATTGCGATGATCATTTCTGAAAGAGAAATGACGCGTAAGAGCGTTTAAAGATTTATCGCTGATGGGAATAATTGTATGTGATCGTCCGCCGATAGAAGTTATTAACTAATAGGAACTTTTGATCTTAATTACTTGCCTTTCGTGTGCCGCCATAAGTAGGGTCGTACCCAACAAACAGATGAAAGTGTTAAATATTTTCTAATTTCACAACGGTGCCATAAAACCTTTACCGATCTATTAATTTTCCATGTAAGAATTACGCGTGCGAAAAAAAAATATCACTGGATAACTATACTGGCTAGTCTGAAGAAAATAAACTCAAAGCTGTTACACTGTAAAAAATTCTATAAAATTATATAACTTTTTTCAATGTACCTTAGAATGTGGTAACTTTGGTCCAAGCAAACAAACCTAGTACTGACTTTCTTCTTGAATATATTTTTTAACTATTAGGTCAAGGCAGAGTTTCCACTAATTGAAAAAGCCAAGCTTATTAGCCTACTTTTCCTTTTTTTATAATTCGAAAGAATTAAAAAAATGAAAAAGTAGGTATTGGCATGCGGTCGATGTACGTCTGTCTGTCCGTACTCCCCTTCCAAAATAGGTTCTATCATTTGGACTTTAAAAATTCTTTTTTTTTGTTAGAAAGCTATGACCTCAGAGACCCAACTTTCATACTTTTTGTCCGCCTGTCTGTACGTCCGGACGGACATAAATCTACTATCTGTCGGCGAATTTCCCATTGAATTAGCATTGAAATTCAATTTTGAGTCATTTAAATCATTGTTGCCAAATCAACAATGGCATGAGAAACTTCATTTAAAAATATTTTTGTTATTAATAAATATTTAATTATTCTTCGAACTACAAATAAATAGAGCAGACGATAAATAATATTAATTTATTTGTGAAAAAATATTAAGAAAAATAGTTGATTTCGGCTTTTAGAAGTTTAAATTATAGCAGGATGCTGTGTTCAGCGATTTTTTTCTAAAGTGTGTAAATCTAGTGTAGAAACGATTGTTGAAGATATTTACTGTTATGAACCTATTTGTTTCCCGATTAGAATTTCAGTAAGTATTTAAGTAACAGGAAAGTAGGCTATTTTAGTTCTTTAAGAACTTCTTGTTTTTAAAGACTGTATATAATGAGAAGTTGTTAACTGGAAAAGCTTGGACCAAAGATACTCCATTCGACGGTACCAGAAATGAATATTTTCTATCGTACCGTGACTTATTGAAAATATATGGTAACTGGTACTCGTTGATAAGCAAAGTGCTTTCGAAAGCATTTTGGTGTCCAGAGCAATAAAGGATAACACACGAGATAACCCACAGGAAGCAGCATGCAAGTCAGCTTAGGCAAGCAATTCGCCATACCATACCGTGGCAAATTTCGACCATTTTTTAAAGAGGACCTATAACTCCCACTTACGAATTTGTTTACGCCATAAAGTTTGGCCGCTGAATGGAGGGTGATTTGATTATGTTTTACCCATTGAGGAATAAAGAGATAACTGTAAAGATTTTTGTTTTTTAAACCAACAATAGTTTAATAAATTATCTATAGTAGAACATGGGAGTTCATGGTTCTATTTTGTCCGTTGTAAGTATTGGTGGTTCTTTATAGAATAAAAAAATCTTACAAATAAGTTTCATTACATATTTAATTATAATCATACACATATTTTTTTTTATGTTGTATTGGTTTATCAGTGCTCTAGAAATATCAAACGTGTTTCGTAATAGTTTCACAAAAATACTTAGGATCCTAATTTTACTTTTCAATCTGGATGTATAAAGTTCTTAGCTTTAAATGTATTTAAGTTTGTATAATATTCATAATCGTGAATTACTTTTGATTTATAGATTTTTTTTGGTCATATTTTCATGTAAACAAACATATAGAAGTTTCTAATATATGCATTTTTTGTATGATTTGTATGTGTCATTGGATTACTTTACAAGGTTTTGATTAATCAAATTCAATTTTTGAACTATTAGAACCAAATACAATAATCAAGTAAAAAAATATTATATAATTATAATCAAAATTACTTTAAGTATCTTTTATTATGTTAAATAAAACAAAAAAAATATTATTGAAAGTAAAATTAATATTAACAAAAACAAAATATGACATACAACAAAACTGTTGACATTTTTAATGGGCTTAAATTACATTGCTAAATTTTCTATTTACATGTATGTTAATTAAAGCAATACCTGCTGGAAAAATGTATAGAAAATAACGTTCGGCACGCATGAAAAATTAAAAATAACTTTAAAAGATGGTGAAATGAACCAGTTATTAGCTGGAATAAGTTTCTCTCGTAAGAAATATCACGTAAATCAAATTATCTTGCAAATCATTCCATATAACTTAACGGTCACGTCTTCTCGATTATCAGTTTTGGGTTTTAGTTTTATTATTTACTGTTGTAATTGCTATTGAACAACTGTTATTGAAAGAAGATACTGAGTTACAGAGTGCTTTTAAGTATCTAATTTCAATTACAAAGTAACTTTAAAATGTGTCAGGATTAATTAGATATGAGTTTATGCTCTATAAAAAATATATAATTTTTTTTGACAAACATTACAAGTTCTGTATGGATTGAGAAAATTCCATTTCTCTAATTAATGTACAATTTGTAAGATTAAATATGGCTGTAAATTAAGAAAAAAAAGGGTTGTTATAAGTATGTTGTTGCTTTTAAGTTCTTCAATACAAACAAGTAGGTTTGTAACAGAATCTGTCACTTAACTCGCTTCCACATATTTGTGTTTAACAGGAAAAAACGCGCCAAACACAACATTAATTCTATATTTAACATTTACAAGCTAAATTTGGCTGGTTTCATTTATTTTATTTCGAAAATTCAATAATTATTACTTTGTTTGCAAAAATCTTTATCGTTTGCAAAAATTAATTTATATTTTAAAGAATAAATATGTCATATTCCTCGCTTTTAAATAGAATGAAAACATTTCATATCACCATACAAGGATTCCGTAGTGAAATATATTTGACGTCATTTCAAACTGATCGATGTTGCAAAAATAAATTTATTTTAATTTATTGTCTAAAAGAATTAAAGTTTCTCGAGCGATTGTTGCGAATGGCAAATGTGATTTAATTCTAATAAAAACAAGGCCTTTAGCTATTTGTAATTCAAACTTTTAAACGCCAAAATTAACTATTTTTATTAATCTTCTTTCTCAGAATTAATAATTAGACTTTATCGTTTGCTAAATTTGTTTGAAGTTCGAAGAATAATGATGTAATCTTTTTTAATAAATATTTTTGTCGCCACAATTTCCCATTTATATTTCTTTCGAAAATTCACTTATTTATAATTTGTTAAATTAATTTACAGTTCAAAAAATTTATAATTTGTACAATTGATGCTTTAAAAATAAAAGCGAAACTTAGCATATTTTTTTTTATGTTAAGTTAGAATTCTCTATGCATCTTTCTACATACATATATATAAAACCATTAAAAGAATTCTATTGTGATAATACAACAATCCAAACCGAATTATATCACATAAATAAATATTTTTTCAAAAGTGTATTTTTATTTTAACAAAAGTTTCTCGTACGTTTAACGAAATGGCAACAGTGAAAATATTGAATAAAAATGGAATTTGCATGTTATTTCAATGTAGATTAAATTTTTAGTTATTTAAATTTTAAATAAGCTTCTAGTTTAAATTTTTTAATGAAATTTGGCATGTAGCCTAATCTGATTTTTTGCTTCAAAATGACGTATCCCACTTGTCTGTGGGACTTGTGGATGACAACAGTGAAAATATGAATAAAAATAGAATTTGCATGTTATTTCAATGTAGATAAAAAAATTTAGTTATTTAAATTTTAAATAAACTTCTAATTTAAATTTTTTAATGAAATTTGGAATGTAGCCTAATCTGATTTTTTGCTTTAAAATGACGTACCCCACTTGTCTGTGGGACTTGTGGTTCTTTCTGTGAAAGTGGGTGACAGACAGACGGACGGACAGACAGACGGACTGAACGATTATAAAACCTTCCACTTTTTACGTTATAAACGTAGTGTGGAAGCTAAAAATTGAATTGTTTACTAACTTTTTGCGTTTAACCTTCTTATGCCTAAAATACAAAATTGATTATAAATTCACGAACAAATACAATTACGTTTTAAATTTGTTTTAAACAATTTAAATATATGTGGAAGTTTGATATGAAAAAAAATCTGTATGATGTCGTCAGTAAAAAGGCACAAACCCGAATGTGCAAGATTACAGAGATGGAAAAATCGGAAACTGTTAAGCTACGCCGTTTTTTTAAATCCACAAAACCTCTAGAATTTGAACATTTAGTATTTTGTCATTGAACCGACGATATATGATGAAAGATATAAGAAAAAGTATATTAAATTCCTAAAGGGGTTACAAAACGTAATGAAAAAACTCACTCAGATATGCATCTGTTAACAAATTCAATTAAAAACAGACGACGGAGACTATATGAACCTAAATCCAATAGACAAATAATGCTTTTTTTTAGACATTTGAGAATTCGCTTCTCCTCTTAAAATAAGAAGCCTTTATTGTCATCAATACTAACTCCACTTCGCTTACAGTCTTAATGATAACTAAAGAAAAAAATTCAATTAAAATAGATGAAGCAGACTATATGAACAAAATCCAATGGACAAATCATTATTTTTTTTTGACATTTGAGAATTCGCTTCTTTGCTTAAAATATGAAACTGTTATTGTCATCAACTCCCCTTCGCTTTGAGTCTTAATGATAAGTAAAGGACAAGGGCATATATAAAACCCAAACTCATGATATCGGTGATCTATGAATGCTAACTTATACCACGTTATCATAAGAGTAGTTTGTCTGTGTGACGATAGCTATCACATAGTGAAACGTGCGCTGAAAATTCTTCTTGGGGAAAAAGATAATGTAGCGCGTGTCGGGGCTATAAAAAACTTCTTTGGACTCATGTGGAAGTTCTTCAGTAACTTTTCGGATAAATTTTATGTGTGATGGAATGACATTTTGAGCTGAAAAATTAAGCTTCCAGTGTTGCTAGCGGCTTGATTAATTTAAAGCTGAAAATTAAGCTAGAGTTTTAGCGATAACAATCTATACATAGGGTCTTGTGGATTCAGTTACTTAACTGAGTTTTTAGTTTCTTGATAAAACACATGAATGGACAATTCTGCCGGGGGCAGGTAATCTGCAGTAACCACAACAATGCATAGGACCATTTATGCCCTGAAATAATCAGTCTGATGTTAGCACATTTTGTTATAGGTTGAAGTGTTTGAGTGCTTAGAACAATGGTCCAAGTCATTAGTCTATATATTGCAGTTTACCTGCCCACGGCAGAATTAGAACATCTACGCTTACAGTGACGTCACAGTTACGTTAAGGGGATACGGTACCCAAAAATAGGTCAAAATATCGATTTTTCAGTTTTTACTTCTAATTATTTGCAATATTTTTCTGAACATTTACTGAAAGTTTCATAATGATATCTTTTGTAGAAAAAAAGTTATTAAATATTTTCTGGAGTCATTCCTATAAGTTTGAATACGTATTTCGTCTGCTTCCAACCTTTTTTCTCGGTTTTGCGTTTTTCAATTCTTCTGTTTAATAAATCCCTAAGGCTTTTTTGCTAATTTAGTTAGAATTTTGAAATTTTTAACCTTTGTTTTTATATATATGGTGCACAAAATAGTGCATGGAATAAGGTCTACTATGAATAGTTGTTTTTTAAAAAATGTTAAATTCAGTAATTTGTAATTTTTTTTGTGATTTTCAGTATAAATGCATGTTACTTTTTAACTGTAGCTCACATTTTAAAATCCATGCACAGTTCTTGAAAAAATAGTTCTAAAAACAAACTACAAAAGTTTGGTGGAGTTATTCTCAAAATTGAATGAGAAGTAGCCTTTTAAAAAGTTCTAAATTTTGACTTTTTTTTAAATAAATGAAAAACTACTTGTAAATATTTGCTTTTATTGCTAGAAAATGTTTATTTAGAGTGAACATTATATAAAACCACTATAATGTACAAGTTATTATGTATATTGTTCTTATTATTATGTTATTATTTCTAGAAATAATGTTTTGTGTACCGTATCCCCTTAACGATTGTCATAAACCTCGCAAATAAACCATCCGGCAGCAAAGTCATACAAACTAGAAAACAGTCACGCCTACAGTTACGTCAAGCATTGTATACTTTCCCACAAGCAAACCTCGTCCAATTTTTCATTGAAAGCTAAAAACTATTGGTTGAGCTTCTTGAAAATATTCAGAACATACACTCTTAAAACAAACGAGCGGTTTTAACTCGGTCTGAGTTAATTTCCACTCCTTTCCGTGCCGAAAATGCACTTCTCCTATAGGAGTGAATTTCACTCTTTTTCGGAGTGGGTAAAAGAAATAAAAGAAAACAATCTACGTCCTACACTATAAAACGAGCGGTTTTAACTCAGTCTGAGTTAATTTTCACTCCTTTCCAGTGCCGAAAATGCACTTCTCCTATAGGAGTGAATTTCACTCTTTTGTTTTAAGAGTGTAGTTTAAAGAAGTTGTACTCTAACACTGCCGTTTCACCGCTTTTTAAGATGAAATTCAAGGAAAATTTAAATACCGAGACTAAATCTAACTGAAATTATATAGTCTAATGGACAAGGATAGTATCGATGTTTTTAGTTGCATCAATACCACATTTCCTGTCTGGATTGCGGTAAACCATTATATAGATACGTTAATGATAGTTGAAAATTATAGCATAAGATAATAACTGTTTGCGTAGTCTTAAGATTGTAATTTAGGGAGCAATAAATTGAAGAGAATCGACTTATATTTCTTTCTATTACCTCCTCTTATCTGTCTAATTATTAGCTACTAATTATCATAACCATTAAAATCCACCCCTTTCAGTATCCAAACAATCTTTTTATATTTGATGCTATATTACCTATTTTTTTTATAATAGTACTTAATTGATAAATTATTCGTATTTACGAAATAGAGTATTTCTATTAGACGTATTTGTTAGAAATTTTTTTTTACTATCATAGTTTTTACAAAACGTTAATTAGTAAAGTATTATGTCAGTATGATGGGTTGAGTCTAGAGATTTCTTTGGTGTTGACTAAAGTAACTTGACCGTTGCTTATAATTACGAAGTAAATCAACAATAGCCCATGTGTATCTCTAGCGAGAGGTTAAACCAACTAAACAATGGATGCACTGTAAAAAATCTTCTTATTTAACAGAACTGGATGATGATATAAACATTACCATCATTGTACTGTGCTGTCAACTTACATATTATGTAAATGTCTATGTGCTGTACCGACTGAATATGTTTGTATTGCTAGAAATGGTTTGATGTCGAGTACGGTGTTCATGAGACTTTTTACCTCATGAAAATGTGTATCGTCTGCAAAACTAAAATTACAACTCTGTGAGGTAACAATTAACTTCAAACTGTATTATGAGTTTTACATATTTTTCTTAAAATATGTCTTCATAAAACCTTGAAACTTCCTTGATAATAAAGTATTTCATTATTTTCTCGCTTGTAATTCTCGCTCCCAGTTTAGTAACAGTATTGGTAATGGAAATACACGGATCAAAACAATTAGGGGAGCGCATGATTTAAAAACCTTTCACCTCCAGTGATTCCATTAGAAATCCTAAGCTTGCGATTTTTATTTCTATAAAGTTATATTTTCTTTTTGCATCGTTAGATGGAAGAATCGTGTCTTTTGAAAAATCAAATAATGTTTGTTTTAATCAAGTGAAAATATGAAAAACATGGTAAAATAAAATCACTCTGAAACAATTTTATTAAATATATTGTCTCTAAATTCTTCCTGCTTGCATTTTTAGATGTATAAAAATTGATTTTAACTTTTTTTAAACAAATAAAGGTTTGAAAAAATTATTGTTATAATTTATACAAAAGTTATAATTCCAATTTTTTCACCTTAAATTTTAGTTACAAAAAATTAAGGATTTTCCCCCTGTATTTTACAATTTCATTCTGGATGCACAATGAATCTATTTCGCAACATTTAGAATTTTGGAATAAAAAATAAATAGTTGGGACTGAAAGGGTAACAAAAGTACGCAAAGTGCTCCCCTAATTGTTTTGAGCAGTGTAGAAACATCTAAAACTTATCATTTTTCAGCGGCTACACACAAACAGATCTCTAATTATTTCATGTGTCATTGAGGTCTTCAATTAAAAAGTAGGCTGTCGCAGTTTATTTCGGTAAGGCGGGAAAATAAACCAATGAATTGGACCGTTGGTTTTGATTAATGTGTACTTAAAGCAGTTTCTTAACCCAATATCATATTTCTAACCGGATGGATAAGACAATTTATCATTGTAAGAATGGACAACAAATAACGTCATTTTTCACTTGGTGGAACACTTGAAAAAACGTTACAGTCCCTGGACAAATTATTAGACGCACTGCAAGATTTCATGTAAAATAATAATTACCGGGTGATATTGTACCGTTTTATTATTTTAAATTGATTTGTTTTTTATTTTTATATTATCCAATCAATTACCGATTTATTTGACATAAATAAAACAGTATTAATTTTGAAAAGCATAAGTTTATTAAGTTTTAAAGAAAAGTGAAATTAATGTTAGTAAAAGTCAATATTTAGTTGAGCCACCTTTAGCCGCTATCAAAGCTTTAATTCTGCGCGGCATGCTATCATACAAGACTGTAACTGTCTTCTGCATTTGAGGATGATGATTCCACACATAAATAATCTTATAATAAATAATTAATATAAATTAATATTAATCATTATTCTTCCAAAGTCCCGACTTGTATGTACTTCAATCGACGGACCATACCACCCTAATATTCATTAGCACTCTTCATGTTCTCAAAAAGCACTTTCAACAAAAAAACCTCATTTGCAATTTACTTTCTTTATTATAAAAACACAACAAGTAAAAAGATTAATTTCGGGAAGGAGAATGACTACACCGGCAGCCACGTTACACAAAACACATCTCAACAGGAACTGACTTCAACTATTGCCAGGTACGAAGTAATACGTCACTGCTTACACCTGTCACACAGCGACCTCTAGGCTATTTGAAAACTACGGCGCAAACCATCATAATTAATCATAATTATCTTAAAATAAATACAAATATGTAGTCTACAACAATTCTTTTAAATAAAAATCAATGATATTGTAGTTTAAATATACCATTATTGCATAAAAACTCTTAAAAAACATAAAATTACTAAAAAAAATACAGTGCGTCTAATAATTTGTCCAGGGACTGTATGTTACATTTTTGTCGATGATCGGCTTATTGTATTATTTAAAAGCTAAATTTATTAGAATATAGAACGATTTGAAGTAAGTTAGTATGAGAACTAAAACTTTTGATGTAGTATGTATAATAAGGCTTTAGTTAAAATAACTTCTTTCAAAATAACTATTTTAAAAACAGGACTAAAATAGTTATTAAAAAAAAGAGTTCGAGTTCTTGAATTAATGATTTTTTTCGCTAATATTTATGTATTATATGGTAGAACATAGAAATAGGTTTTCTATTGAAAGAAAATGTAGTAGTAGTTTTTCATATTCTATAAAAATTATATGACCAATTATAGGAATAATTACATGAATTATTATATGAACAATAGGGGTATGCGTGCATAATTAAATTACCTTTAACTATTATTTTTATTGCGTTGTTTCTTACCACAAAACTATTATCCAATCACTAATTATTTGTTCTATAGTTTTGCTTCTACTTAAATTGAAGCCAGGCTCAGTAAGTAATGGTAGAGATGGCTAGATGGCACGCAATCTTGCATAAGTATTCCCTAGAAATTTTGCCCTAAACACAACCATTTTCAAAGGTTCAATGTTTGCTCTGTACAATCAATATAATTAGTCATGCCCATGCCTGATGAATTACTAAGAGGAAATAATTATTGAGTTCTATTGCGAAATTTTAAACAAATCAATTTCGAAATGATTTCAATGACGCTCAAATTGAATTGGATTTCATTTAAATAAAATTTCTGAAATTGTTTTGTGAATGCTTCGTTAAGCACTCGAAAATGTTTTTTTTAATAAATATTTTGAGGCTTTGAAAGAGTTCAGAGTTGTTAGGCCAGATTTTTGATTGAAAATTTCCAAAATCGTATTCTACATTTAAGTTTTTTTCTCCTCGAATTTTAGCCGATTTAACGGAGCTTAGCATGGAGCAGCTTTTGTTTTAATGCCGATTTTTTTTAATAAGTAATTTAAAATAAGGAAAATATGCGGGTTCTGTTCTTGAAAGGCACAGTTTTTTAGCTTCCACACTACGTTTATAACGTCAAAAGTGGAAGGTATTATAATCGTTCAGTCCGTCCGTCTGTCTGTCACCCACTTTCACAGAAAGAACAGTAAGTTTCACAAAGAAGTGGGATGCGTCATTTTGAAGCAAAAAATCAAACTAGGCTATATCCAAAATTTCATTAAAAAATTTAAATTAGAAGTTTATTTAAAATTCCAAAAACTAAAAATTTAATCTACATTGAAATATCCCATGCAAATTCCATTTATATTCAATATTGTCACTGTTGCCATTTCGTTAAAAGTACGAGAAACTTTATTTAAAATAAAAATAAAACTTTTGAAATAATATTTATTTATGTGATATAATTCAGTTTGGATTGTTTTAATATCACAATTCAGTTCTTTTGATGGTTC
This sequence comes from Oedothorax gibbosus, assembly GCA_019343175.1. Classification (NCBI taxonomy): domain Eukaryota; kingdom Metazoa; phylum Arthropoda; class Arachnida; order Araneae; family Linyphiidae; genus Oedothorax; species Oedothorax gibbosus. Next base: position 354,542 of record JAFNEN010000444.1, on the reverse strand, counting down.
ATTATATATGTGTGAAGAAAGATTCATAGATAATTCTAACTTTGCATAAAAAATATGCAAAGTTTTGCTTTCATATTTAAAGCATCAATTTTACTAATTATATATTTTACGAACTGTAAATTAATTTAACAAATGACAAATAATGATGACTGAGTTTTCGAAAGAAATGTAAATGGGAAATTGTGGCGACTAAAAGATATTTATTTAAAAAACTTACATCATTATTCTTCGAACGTCAAACAAATTTAGCAAACGATAAAGTCAAATTATTAAATCTGAGAAAGAAGATTAATGAAAATAGTTAATTTTGGCGTTTAAAAGTTTGAATTACAAGTAGCTAAAGGCCCTGTTTGGTGAATTTCTGTCTGTGGTGTATAAGTAGGTTTTTTTCTTGCTGAGCACAAATGCTGTGTGTGGAAGCGGTTTAAGTGACAGATTATGTTACAAACCTACTTGTTTTGTTTCAAAAACATAGTGCACTGTTATAAAATGTAGTATAAGATTGCGCAGGAATGCTGTAACTTTCTAGGTGCTATTTAGAGTGCGAATTTACCAATTTTGTGGTCAACCAACAATATACTTGATATTACACAAAAGTGGTAAATAGTGGTGGTTGGTAGATATAACTTTTCAGAATTCTCTCCTGTGCAATCTTGCACTAAATTGTTTTTTACTGTGTAAATGTTCGCTTTTAACGTCGAAACCACATTAAAACAACGTGTTGCTTGTTAGGTTCTAACTGAGGGAGGTACTAACTGGTTCTAGCGTTTACAATCGAAGATAGTTCTCGTTAACAAATATCAATAAATATTCGTCCATCACTAGAAATTTATCGAATTGGTAAAACAAGATTATGAATATAAAAAAAGTCTTGTTCCGTGACAATATAAAAGACAATTTTCAAGGTTTTTTCTTTCTAATAGTCGGTCTCAGGTGCTAACTGTCGGAGCTGTCACAACCGAAAACGTCTCGTCAACCTGAAACCGTCAGATGCCCCGATGGGCGAAACGAATCAATAAAGCGGGTCAATTTTTCCTTCAGCACAGACGTAATCATCTGTGGTTATTAAGCTGCTGACACCAGAGGGATGGGGGCATTTAGCTAGTAGATTAGGCTGTTAAAGAAATAGTGACGGGTTCATTTTAACGTTGAACAATAATATAAACAAAACTCACAAGTGTGAACATGTCTCATAAATTTATTTTAATGCGCTCAAAAGCAATAAAAATAATTACATTTTATTAAATTATGAGATTAAATTATAAGCATTTGAAATATTTTGTAAGAAGAACAATTAAAAAAAAGGAAAATGAGAAGTTTAGTAATAATTTCACTTTAATGTTAAACAATAGTATAAACAAAACGCGCAATTGTGAAGGTGTCCCAAAAATTCATTTGAATGCACCATTTGAATTATATATTCTGTGAGAGTAGAACAATAAAAACAAGGAGGAAGTTTATTAATAATTTCATTTTATCATTAAAAAGTAATATTATCAAGACCCAAAATTGTAAATGTATATCAAAAATTTGTTTTAATGATCTATAAAAGCATTCGAATTATTCTACAAGAACAACAATAAAAAACAAGGAATGTAGAAAGTTCAGTAGAAAAAGAAATTGATAATGGATTTTCTAGTAGTAATAGTACTAATTATTATCAGTACAAGAGAAGAATAAGGATTTGTTATTAAAAAGCCCAATATTTGGAATTAGAAATGTTATCTTATTAAATAAACTAATAACAAAATATCCAAACAATAAAAGTAAGAGGAAATATGTTCTTGTAAGAAAAACAATTTTAGAGAAAGTAAACTCATAAAAGTTTTCATTCTCCAAAATTTAAACAAAAATCATCCTATAAATTAACTGATTTTCTTTGACAAACCGATATTTACCGCTTTATTAATTACAAAGTAAATTTATTTAATTTTTAGTGTGGCTGCTAAATATTTTCTAAACCTATCTCCTTCACAATTTATAAAATTGTACACTTATGCTCGACATTTATACACAAAAATAATCATTTTCGAAGAAAGTATTAAGGTTTTACGAAATATATCCTAATAAAGTCATAAATATGGTATGGCCAGTCACATATTAGAAAGCCCATATTTCGTAACGAATTTATTACAAATTGGAATGGTTTCACTTAGAGACATATTGTGAGAAACCCTGATTCATCTTTATTAGAAGAGAAAGCGGTCACGACTTTTGACAGAATTCAGTAAATCTTATTCATTTTTTCATATGTCTTTCCATAGACCACGAGAACTACTACTACAACAACGTCATAAATTTATTTTTTCAATATAATTATTTCACAGTAAGCTTGAAAAACCCCATTTATTTACATTAGCAAAACTTTTTAGTACAATTCTCAAATGAAAAAAAGCTATTTTTGTCTCCAAGGAAAACACCAGCTATCAAAACATCATCCCACACAATTTTTACGGAAGCTCTACTACACTGTTCTGTTAAAAATGGGTTCTCAGATTTGAGAATTATTTGAGAGATGAGATAGAGAGAGAATAATTGAGGAAGTACTCGTTTATGAGTATGTGTGTGAGAACATCATTGGTCCACAATAGCTTCGACTTCATTGTCCGCTAATTTGAGAACTTGTATGTTCTTATTTTTGAGGATGATTAAGAAAAAAATTATATCCTCGATGTGGGCTTCAACCCACGACTTTGAGATCCATGCCAAGTCTAGAGCAGTGTACAATCCAACTGTACTGTCCTATCGCGAGTAGCAAGTGAGTGTTTAGCTTAGATAAAGTTGTTGAATTTTTAGAACATGTTCAGTAATTTGAGATTTCAAAGCATTTGTTTTTGAGACTATTAATTTCGCAATAAAATGAGAACATCACGGTACTCATTTTTGAAACAGTGCAATGCATTTTTGAACAGTTTTTTTTAAACAGTGCTCAATTTTGAAGCTTCTACGTATTTACTTTTAGGAATATTATTCTCACAACAAACTTTCTTTTGAGAGTTTTATTTTTAACACTGTACATGGTTCTTAAAAAACCGTTCTGTCTGAAAAAATCGCATCAAGATCTATGAGAACATCCTAGTACTCATTTTTGGAGAGTTGGTTTTAACAATGCTCATATTTGAGGTTTCAACGTTCACTTTTATAAAAATATTGTTCTCACAATAACGTGAGAGCATCCTAGAATTCTATTTTGAACAACCAAGGTTAGTTTTTAAGAGCGTACACTGTCAATAAGAAAATGTTTTAACCCACTCAGTGATAAGCAAATTGGCTGAAGTGTGGACTTGTTTTCACTGTGTGTGATTTATATTAAAAATTTTAACTCAAACTTTAATTTCTTACATTTAAAAAAATATATATATTTCTGTAGTAGAGGGTTATAAATGGCTCCTCCATGCTTTAAATTTTAAAATTTAATAAAATTATTAAATTTATATTTAAAAAAAATATGTGTGTTTCTGGAAACCTGACACGACGGGTTTTATACGTTTGTATTCCGCAGAAGGTCTTAAGTCCGTTATGTCCATATCATAGTTAAAGTATTAGATTGACAGATCACGTGACCTCCAATGCTAACGACGGAACGCGCATAGAGGCCAAATAAGAGGGCAAAATTACCAGTGTTGCTGCCACTTTAAGGAGAAAAATACTACGAAAAAATACCATCTAATTCTAAAATTACCAAAAAAATATCTTAAAAATACTAGCTGCATTTTGGAATGTTTTTAGTGACTTTAAATCCTTTTCTAGCATTTGTTTTGTAAGTAAATGGTATTTTTTCGTAGCATTTTTCTTTAAAGTGGCAGCAACACTGGCCATTTTGCCCTCTTATTTGGCCTCCATGCGCGTCCCGTCGTTAGCATTGGAGGTCACGTGATCTGTCAATCTAATACTTTAACTATGCTATCTATGGTTACATCAGAAAAATCGCATCAAGATCTACTGTTCTCTTTCAAAAACCTCAATATATAAACTAAAACCACAAAGGGCCAAGGGTGATAGAAAGAGCACTCGCCTATCTATCAAAAGTGGCCCTTTTTTTTTGCTTGCTCCAGTCGACACATTCCATTTAAGTAGATGTCCATTGTGTTTCGCGTTTGCGGTCGGATGGGTAATTAAAAGGGGACGGAATGAAACATTAATGAAATGTCACAAGAGTTATTAAAATTAATAGTTTGTTACGGAATAAAAAGTTCACGTATTCATAAAAGAGAACGCATGTTTTTTAAGTTGTCCTGTCGGTCTGTTACGGTTACCATTGGTTATTTTTTTATTTTATTTCACTGTGTTGCAATATTTTATACCATTGATGAGTTTATTTATATTGGAACTTCTAAGTTAACGATAAAAAGGCTCGTAATTATTTTCTTATGGCATTCAGAATTTTTTTTAACATAATATCTAAGATCCTAGTATTGTTTCTAAAATACCATTAAAATGGAATGGAAAACTGTTGTTTTCAGAACATTCTAATGTCTGAATTGACTGAATATAAGCGGGTTAAAGGATTGAATTGATTCTTTTTAAGATGTTTAAACTAGTGAATTGATTATCGATAAAATATTTAACTGGGTGAATTTATCTCTATATGATGTTCCAATCAATGCATTGATTCTGTGTGATTTCTAAAGTAATTAAATGTTTCCACATACGATAAAATTACTTTAAATGTATAGTTAAAATTTATGCCTGGATAATTTTTAATTTCCTGATATTGTGTTTAATACGCTACATGTGAGTAAACGATTGGGTACTATCAATTTAACTGCACTTTTGCAAATCAAAAAGTATTTAAGTATACTAATTGAAAATGCACCCTCAAAATTAAATGATAATAAATCGCTAAAAATATGTAAAAAAAAGATCAGTCTCATATCTAACTTGATAAACGATTCTTATTGTTAAAGTTCTTAGTTTTTCTGTTAGATTTACAGATTAAACATCTGTAAATCTAACAGAAAAACTAAACAGAACACTAATTGCGTTCTAAATGAAAAAAAAACATACTCGTCTGGTTTTTGGTCAAATGAAGATATTTGCCCTTATTAAGCACTAAATGTGTCTTCAAAGCTCTACGATTTGAATGTAGCATTTGTTAATATGATTATGCTTTTCTTAAGCATCTGCGGTACTTTTATATACACTGCTCAAAACAATTAGGGGAGCACTTTGCGTACTTTTGTTAACCCTATCAGTTCCAACTTCTTAATTTTTATGCTAAGAATCTAAAATTTGTGAAATAGATTCATTATGGATCCAGAATGAAATGGTAAAAAACATAGGAAAAAATCGTAATTTTTTAAACTAAAATTTAAGGGGGAAATATTGGAATCATAATGTTTGAATAAATTATAACAATAATTTTTTTCAAAACTTTATTTTTGTAAAAAGAAGATAAAATCAATTTTAAACATCTAAGAATGCAAACGTGACGAATTTAGAGTCAATTTATTTCATAAAATTTTTTGGGAGTGAAATTTAGTTGACCATGTTTTTCATATTTTCATTTAATTAAAACAAACGTTATTTAATTCTTCAAAAGTCATGATTATTCCATCTAACGATAAATAAGAGCGAGCTCAACTTAGTGAGAAAAAAACCGCAAGCTGATGATTCCAAATGGAATCATTGGGGGTGAAAGGGTTTAAACCATGCATTCCCCTAATTGTTGTGAGCAGTGTATTTCAATGCTACAATACCTTTTTCAATTAAAATTACCTCTTAGTATAAAATGTATATAAAAAATAGTATTCAATTCAATGAAACTTTATTTTTAAGTATACTATCTGTATTTATTTATTACACAAAAATACCAGTTTAATCCTTTAACATCTAGAAAACCGAAAATTATAGGTATACGTCATTTTTAGAGGGGAGAAGAGAAAATTCCAAATCACGTCCTAATGTTGAGCGTTACGGTGTAGTTTTCTACATGATAGACGATTCAATGGGAACCTACGGTACCAAACCTAATCCTAAAGATTATAATCACTCATAAAAAAAGATGTATTATAACCTAACATCCGTTTGGTACTGAGGTCACAAAATAAACAAAACATAAATATTACTTTTTATAAATATATAACAAAAATTGATGACATAAAATAGTTAACAATCACTTCAATGTTACTCCAGTCCATAAAGTTTCACCTTTTCACCCCAGGATTTTACAACCAATTAAGACATCTCAGTTTATTTGCACATAAAGTTTATAGCCCTTCAAAAACCCCATAAAATGTTCAGTACTTGTTTGTACGTTTATATTAGCATGCTATTGCCATTTATTTAAATTCTGCGGTAAAATAAATAAAATCTAGTTATGTAGTACGTTTTACATTGCGCAACATCATTATGCATTTAGAGAGTTAATTAGATTTACATACTCTTAAAATGAATTCTTTCATACTTTTCCATTGAAGACTCATTCTCACAAGGACAATTTTCGTCTAAAAAGTAGTTTTTAAAAGTTTACTTTTGTAAACGTTCAGCTAAAGACATCTAGTTGAAGTTGTTAATGTATGTTATGATGAGTATTTTGTTAAAAAAATATTTTTTTAAAATCATTGCTGTTTACAATAAAGTGTGATTTTTAATGGTCTGTCTATGTAATATTTGAATTATTTGTAATTTTCAAGACTGATAATAATTTTCAATAAACAAAAGAGGTAAATTGCAGATTTTATATTCGTTAGATAGGTTGACACGTATGCCATTACAGTACTTATAAAACAATTTTAGTTTTCGATGTCAGTTTTCGTGGAACTTTATAATGGAGCTTTTGTATGCGGTTTCAGTGAATTAAAGACTACAAAGGTAAATCTATTTTAACTACTAACTTTTTTCTTTGTTGGTATGACATTATAAAAACATTTATTAGTTCACTTATTGTTTTTTGATTTTTACTGTTGATTTAAATGAAGAGGGTAGTGTGTTTTTAAATAACCAATTTGATGCCTTTTTGTTTTTTGTCTGTATTTGTATATTTTGTTTGCAGTAAGTATTCATTGAGAATAGAGGGAATGGAAAATATAGTCAAAATATAAAAGTATCTGTATGTCTCGAATTTATTTATTCTTTTATTTTTTAAGCTGCACAGACTATAAAACAGAAAAAGTTAAACTATTATTAAGAATTCTCTTATTTAAAGTATATTTTAAAGGTTTTTAAATAACCAATTCGATGCCTTTTTTATATGTTTAGTAAGCTCTCCAAGAGAATAGAGGGTGTGTAAAATATAGTCATAATATGAAAATCCCTGTATGTATCTCGAATTTATTTATTCTTCTATTTTTTAAGCTGCACAGACTAAAACAGAAACAAGTAGGTTTGTAACAGAATCTGTCACTTCCATAACACGCTTCCACACAACAGTTGTATTTAACAGGTAAAAAAGCACCAAACACAGCATTAATTCTATATTAAACATTTACATGCTAAATTTGGCTAGTTTCTTTTATTTTATTTCGAAAATTCAATAATTGTTACTTATCGTTTGCAAAAATTAATTTATATTTCAAAGAATATAAATGTGTAATATTCCTCGCTTTTAAATAGAATGAAAACATTTCATATCAACATACAAAGAATCTCGTATTGAAATATATTTGACGTCATTTCAAACTGATCGATGTCGCGAAAAGAAATTTATTTTAATTTATTGCTTAAAAGAATCAAAGTTTCACGAGTGATTGTTGCGAATGGCAATGGGGATTTAATTCTAATAAAAATGACTTCTTATGCTTTTTAAATGAGCATTAAATTCGGCAGTTTTTTAAATAATTGAAGTACTTCGAATTCGAATTCTTCCATGAAAGTTTCAATGTATTCCAATTTCGATGCGCTGAATTTTTTGACGTATCGCACTTGTCCGTAGCATTTGTAGTTTGGGCTATGAAAGTGGGTGACTGACAGTCGGACAGACAGACGGACTGAACTATTATAATACCTTCCACTTTTTACGTTATAAACGTAGTGTGGAAGCTAAAATTAAACTGTTATAAAGAATGCTCTTATGTAAAGAATTAAATTAGTTAGGCCTGTCCCCGAATGAATAATTTTATTACTACGGTGCTAATACCCTAAACTTCCCACGGATAATTTACATTCCCCTCACGGACGGAAATTAATTACTAGTTAAGCGTCTCAAGTAATCGGTTAGAAGAGAAAAATAACTTCCACCTTTGATCTTCACCGACCACACAATCCTTAATTCTGCCGTTTCCAGACTCAAAACGTCTCATCAGAGGAGCGCTCGGGCCTATTAAAGCCTCATCGCCTCTGAGGATGGCAATTAAATCCCCAAACGCCTGACAAGGTTCGCAGTGACAGAACTAAGGGTTTTGTCACGAAATTATTCGATTGCCGCGAGTTGAGGTGCGCGCGTCACTGACGAGCTTCTCAATCCCTTGTTGGGATACGATAGGATGTGAAGTAATGAAACGAAATAGGGACTTAGTACTTGCTCTTTTGGGGCACGGATGGCCTAGTGGTTTGGATCGCAGACCATTACGCTAACAGTCTGCGCGCTGTGTAACGGGTGCGGGTTCGATTCCCGCCTTCGCCCTGGGTGCACCTTCTCTCTCTGTGTCAGTAAAAATTCTGTCTGTGTCTGTCTTACTTGACGAATGTTTATAAGCGGATCTCTGATCAAGCACACAAACCGGAATATATATATATGTACCAAGCAACCAACCTACCTGCTCTTTATCCCTCTGAGTCACCTGGCCGTCTCCTGGCTGTCAGGTTTTCATTAAATTTTAAAATTTAAAACATGGGGGGGGGGGACCATTTATAACCATCTACTACAGAAAAGGTATTAAAAAATTTAAGAAATTAAATGTTCTGTTAAAATTTTTAATTTATATCTCCTGAAGTGAAAACAAGTTTACACCTCAACCAGTTTGCTTATCCCTCGGAGAGGAAGGATGTTCAGCCACATAAAGCTAATCCGTTAGTTTTGAAATAGATACCTCCACGGAAATATTGCTTTTGCCATAAAAGCTTTTTTTTCACCAGATATAAGAATCTTCATAACAGAAAAATAATACAAATTTAGATGGAGAATAGCATCCGGTATTTGATTCTTAAATGACAAAGTTAAAAAAATGTCGCTCTCTTTAACATATATTTTGGGAATGTATTCATATTGAGGCATGGGGAAAAATGAATAATCATTTGGGGATAATTTAAAGTTAATAACAATTATGCACACAGTTAATAAGAAACCTAAAGAATCAGGAAGTATTTCTGTTTTTTTGCAGATAACAAAAGTATATTATTGCAATTTTCCCTTTTTGAGTTTATTAAATGTATTTATGGATTTGGGAGGGATGATGAAGTGTAGTATAGCAGGGTCATTAATTACCTGGAAATCATAGTGAATAGTGTATAGTCAATAATCATAGTGAATAGTGTATAGTCAATGATCATAGTGTATAGTCACATACTTAGTGAATCATAGTGTAGTCATATATCTGGCTACCTGAAGAACCTCCAAGTGAATTGTAACTCTAAAAAACTAAAGAACTAGACCAGAAATAAACGGTTTCCCCAAAAAATACGTACTTTATGAACTCCTATGTGACAAATGCCCTAAAGTCAGTGATCAATCCAGGGAAACGCCCTGGTCGACAATTTGATTGAAGGATCAGGAACACAGAAAGTTTTCCATCGAGAATTTTTTCAGTTCTTTAACCCCCTCTTCTCTATTATTAAGACAAAAATAATATATTTATAGATTTTTTGGGAAAGGTTTCTTTAAGTTAAAGATTGAAACAAGTATTTTGAGGTTCTTGCCTACCTAAAATGTCTTTTTCTCAAATTGGAGGATAAGCATGTTTAATGTGCTGTTTTAGTGAAACTTTTATTTTAGTTAAACGAAGTACTGAATTCGATAATTTTAAATTATAGTATCTTTTAGTAGCTCTATATAATTCCCATGATATAAATAATTAAAAAAAAATTCTTGCTATTTCTAGATCTACTGTCTTAATTATGAATTTTGAGTGGTTCTAGGTCTCAAAGACTGCTTTTGATGAACAGAAAACAATGTCAAAGTATTTTGAATAAATTGACATAAAAATGCTATCCTAGAAATATATTTTTTAACACATACTTTGTGAAAATGTTAAAGGCTAAATATTTTTTCCTCTTTAGCATTTTGGAAAATATTAATACAGATTCACCAAAATGCGGAAGAAAAAAAGTATAAAATGTTTTATTTAAAGGATGAAGTTAGCATAGTATCTTGAAATATAACATATCGTTTATAAGTAGTTTAAAGTAGTCATAATGTCGTTAATTACTACTGAAGAACACACGTTTTACTTTCCAAGCGAAAAGACAACCAACGAAGTGTAAAATATAACGACATTTTCGTTTCTCTAGACAATTTGGTGTTAAATATTAATAATAAATGTTGTAGTTGGTTGTTTTAACTTATTAACGTAGGAAAATTTACTACGTGAAAATTATCGTTATTCCTAAGTTTATCTGAGTTAACAAAATATAAGACAAATTAAAACCATTGTCCTGAGCAATTTATCTTGGACAAATTAAGTTACAGGAGAAACGAATTAAAAAAACTTCAAATTAATGTTTTTATGCCGAAATGAAGGTGTTAATGGTGTTCACAAAATCGTTGTCAATGGGTTAAGGTTTATAGATAGTGTCTATCCATTATACTAAATAATACGCAAAACTAAAAGCATTTTCATTTCAATAACTGCTTTTAATGATTTTAAAAACATACTCGCCTGTTTTTTATATTGACGTAAGATAGTTTGACCAAGACCTACTGTTCAAAACTGATTCTGATTAGAAATGTATTTGGGCTGTTATCGTTTTTGTGTGGGCAAAGTGATGTACTTATAGCAGAAAGTAAAAGGTTAAATTATATATAGGTTTTGAGTCAGCAAAATAAAAGTATGACAAAATTGAGGTTGATCTTTTACAATGACAGATACATATCAGATCAAAGTGTTTCAAAAATTCTCTCTTCACTTGCCCATATTCTTTCTAGCAGCTCGAGGCTATGAAACGTGAGCCACTGGCTTTAGCTAGTATTTCTTATGGAGACTGAAAACAGGACATTGCATAAAATGGCAACTAATTCCACGCTCTTATATAACTTTACAATTAAGATTTAAGCCAGTTTCGCACATAACTATTATGGTAATATTTGACGTGCTCACGGTGAGCAAATGTGAAGACATTTGGAATTTTTAAACGCGACCGGGAAAAGTATCGGGTTCACGGTTTTATCAACGATATTTGCTCAAGTGGTAGATAAAATTTTGACATCGACGGTATTTGCTTCCACTATACGTTTACAATGCAAAAAAGTGTAAGCTTTTATAAAAGCTATGCCCGTCAGTCTGTCTGTATGCCTCACGAACAAGTGGGATTTGTCTTATTTAAGTTAAAAATTAAGCAAAGTTATATCGCCTTTACCAAGAATCCTCTTACGCTTGCTTGAAATTTTGAAAAACAACGAAAATCGTTTATAAGTATTTAACCCATTCTAATAACGTTCTATTGATTTTTTTTAATTACGTCAAACGTGTCTTCCCGTTGTTGGTTGAAGCAAAATCTTTAGCTCATATAACAACAAAAATACATTTTTTATAACAATTTTTCGAAGCAATACAGTAACGGAAAATAAGTAAAAAAATATAGTATAAATTGACAATTACATGTGACATGAAGGTCTTTTAAAAACTGAGCGTGTATACTTTATCTTTATCACTTAAGAAGTAACCAGAGGTTTGAAACGTGAGTATCTCAATTTTCTAAAAACTCTTTCTCGAAAATGAATCTCAACGTAAACCGATAATCTTCCCCAGAATAAGACATTTCAAAGATATAAACTCTTCATATAAGTAGAAAAGGGACAATGTTAAACGACACATGATAAGTTGATTTCGCTACGCACTACTTTATGTGTCACTTACTTATGGGGACTTGGATACAATGTAAAAAATAAAGAGCCATATTGCAGTGAAAATTGGTGTCGATTTCCTGGCTACAAAAAACAATCTTTAAAACAATTCGCTAGAGACTTAAAAAATAAACTCTATTCTTTAGCAGAAAAAGGGAAATGTAAAAAAGAGAATCATGAGTGGAACACTTTCATAAACACTTCTCCTCCTTCTTATACGACTTTGGCGGAGACTGGTGTATGGAAATCATCCCATCAACTTCATCAGGCATAGATCTCTTTTCTAGTGAACCGGAATATACTCTATACTTTAGTAGAAAAGGGGACACAATGCAAAAACAGTCATAATAGGGAGATTTTTCTAGACGCATCCCTTTCGTCTAATTGACTAGGATGGAGAATACACTATGGAAATAAACCTATCAACTTCATCAGGCATAGATCTCTTTTCTAGTCAACAGGAATAAACTCTATACCTTAATAGAAAAAGGGATAATGTAAGAACAATCAAGATAGAAAGATTTTTCCAGACCCTACTCTTCTTTTTTTTTTTTATCTTGGATAGAGAATGCACTATGGAAATCATTCTATCAACTTCATCGGACATCGATCCCTTTTCTAGCTAACGCTAACAGGAATAAACCCTATAATTTAGTAGAAAAAGGAATAATGCAAGAACAATCATGATAGAAAGATTTTTCTCGACGTTACTCTTCCTTCTTACTGTCTTGGATGGAGAATACACTATGGAAATAATCCTATCAACTTCATCGGACATCGATCCCCTTTTCTAGTTAACAGGATAAAACTGTATACTTTTGTAGAAAAGGGGAACAATCATGATAGGAAGATTTTCCTAGACACTACCCTTCTCCGTCTTATTGGATTGGATAGATGATACACTATAGAAATAATCCTATCCACTTCATTCGGACATGGACCTTTCTTCTACGAGTAAGACACCGAACTCATTCCTGTCTTTCACGTGGCTGCGCCTCGTTTTAATTACCGCAGATAAGAAGTGACAGGGTTGTCAGGTTGAGCTGAACTCGATATTTTATCGATAGCATCTCGAATTTCTCGAGATTGGGATCACGCGACGGGCATGTCCAATTTGTAGTTTTTATGAGTTTTGGAAACCGTATATGATATCCCAGCCCCGGCGGTCAAAGGAAAAGGCAGATATCTACGCATTATTCGCAAAGTCTTTTGTGCTATCTTGGTGGATGGAGTCTTTTATGCTATCTTATGGTGTTATTTGCTAGATGAAGTCTTTTATGCTATCTCGTTTAATAGCAAGAAGTACTTAGCAACTTTCGTTGCCACGATAAAAGTTTCAGTGGATAAGCGGTTATTTTTATTTGAAAGGATGGCTTAAAGCGATTACACACCTTGTTGTTAGCAATTTGGCAGTACATTTGGATGGTTTTAGTTAGGAATTGGTAATCGGTGCTTGTTATCTTTGACGTCAACAACTTATGTGATGTGTATATTTTGGAAATGTTTTTTTTTGTGTGAAGATTTTTAAAGAAATATAGAAAAGAAAAACAATTATAAAATTCAATAACGATATGTATTTTATAAAATATACAACAACGGGCAGACGGACAGAAAATATATAAAACAAATAAATGAACAATCAAAGAATCACATTGTGCTACAATTTTTTGACGGCATTCCAAACTTATTTATGTGACAAAAATAAGTTTTGCCTTTAAATATTAATTTTAAATAAATAAAGTTTCTCATGGTATTGTTGATGTGGCAATAGCGATTTAACTGAATACAATTAAAATTTCAATGCAAGTCAATTAGCCGTTAACAAACATGTAGGTAGATGTGCGTCTGGACGTAAAGACAGACGGAGAAAAAATTTAAAAGACAAGTCTTCTTATCTTTCTAACAAAAAAGGATTTTTAAGTTACGACATATATAACATAATTTGGAATTGGTTTACGGACAGACGGACCTGTCCAGCATGTCAATACCAACTCTTCCATTTGTTTATTCTTTCGAATTATAAAAAAAAATGAAAACAAACAAACATGTAGGTAGATGTGCGTCTGGACGTAAAGACAGACGGAGAAAAAATTTAAAAGACAAGTCTTCTTATCTTTCTAACAAAAAAGGATTTTTAAGTTACGACATATATAACCGAATTTGGAAGGGGTTTACGGATAAACGGACCTGTCCAGCATGTCAATACAAACTCTTCCATTTTTTTATTCTTTCGAATTATAAAAAAAAAACAATTAGAGTAGGGTAATAAATTATGCATCCAATTCTCTTAGGTAAATAAAACTTTTTTAAGCTTTGAAAATTTATTCCCCTCGTTTAAAAAGTTTTCTTTGCGCATTTGTTGTATGAATAATTATTACGTTAAATTTTTATGCCAAATGTATCGGTAAGTATAAGTCATTAAAAGTAATTAAAACGACTAAAATTTCATTTTTTTCACACGTTCAGAAACTTCTTAAATTAGTTGATTGATTGTGTTTTGATAAAGTTAAGATTATACACTTAAGATATAGAAAACAAAGTTCACTTAACTTAAATATATTCTAAATTTTGCCTCTTATTGTAAAGGTTTTTGCCTTAAATCTCCAAAACTTTCTCTTTTACAATCTAAAACATAAAACGCCCAAGATTTTAAGTGAAATAGTTCTGTCACAGATTTTCACCAATGCAGCAATGAAAATGAGAAACATTCTAATGAATTGTGTAACAAACATAAAAACTCCGAAACATTTTAACATAAATGTATCGATAAAACGAGTTATAACTCAAAATTATCATTAAACCATGAACAGGAAGGGAGGAAAAAACGCGAACATTTTAAGTCTAACAACACGACAGACAAGTTAGTAATGGTGGTTAGTTTACGACTAGCAGTGTCCAGTGCTTTTTAACACGCACATTTTTCAAGTATTTCGTGACTAAACGCTGCAAAGGTTAACAACATGATCGTTTTGAATACGTTATGTACTTAAAATATCATTAGTTGAAGAGAAAACTCGAAAAAAAAAATTAAAAAGACTGTGTGATAAAAGGATCTCTCTCTCTCTCAAAGAAAAGTTAATTGTATGTTAGAGTATTCAAGTAAATGAAAAATGTGAAAATAGATTATATTTAGCTTTGAATAAACAATGAGATTACTTTTGTGCACAAAAAATGTCATTTTCTAGAAATCCCCAAGATTTAATGTACCCGAAACAGTCATTATTTTTTTTATCAAATCTTTTCTTTACTATCATTGATCGATTACTATCATTACTATTGATTTAATTCAGTTATTCAAGTTCATAAAACAGGGAGACATGGAGGGCTTAGGTTTTACCTTAAATAGCCGAACCAGAGGACATGATCAGAAATTGAATAAATCATGCTTTAGAATTTAGGTAAGAAAACATTATTTTTACAATAGAGTTGTCAATGAGTGGAATGCTTTACCAAATTATGCTGTGCATTCGAAGAAAGTAGAAGATTTTTTAAGAAGAATCTTGATAGTCATTGGAAACTGGTAAAGTATTAGATTTATTTTGGACCAACCTTGCTGGGCCTCTGGCTTATTGTTGGCCGACACTTTTTGAATTTATATTTATATTTGTATTTGTATTTATTTTAAATAATTACAAAAATTAAAAGTAATAGGTAAGAACATTTGAAAAGGAAGTTTAACTAATGCCTAATGCGTAAATAGTTTTAACAACAAAAATATCAGAGAATACGTTTAAGATAAATCTTAGTATTGTGCTTTGTTTTAATAAGATGCATCTGTATTATTAGGCGTAATTTAAGAAGGTCAGTAGACTTATTCCAATAATTTTAAAATCCCAATACCGGTCATAATTTTGCTTAAAACTATCGACACCTGTATAAAAATGAAAAATCATTCAAAATTAATAATTAAATATTTATATGATATATTTTGTCTTATATTGTGGCATCTGGTTTGTTTGTAAACTATTTGTTTTTGTAGTAAAGCAGCTTTTAATCAAATTTTGCGGGGTGATATTTTGGACTTATAAATCAATTACGATAACTAGATATCTAATGCTTAAAATCAGCGCTTAAAAATTGTTTTGAAATCATGATTTTATTAAAAAAAAATCCAAAGTACCGTAGGGCTGGATTTATGAGATACGGACTACATTTTCCGTTGAAATTTGTTTTGTTGTAAATATTTTCAAAACTTGTGAAAAAATGCTTGCAATCTAAGGCATTAGTTTGGACAGATATTGCATTTTCACCAATAATGCATTAGGTCTATGGGGCTGACCATCCTACTTATTATTTACGAGGTTACACTACATTGTGTTTGGAAAGGAGAGGCATTCGTTAGCATAACGTGTTCTTAATAGAGGCATCTGCAGTTTCTTATATTGGAAAACGATTTTAGGTAGACCAGTAAAGGGGGTAAAAGTGAAGTAATAGGTTAATAAATTTATGGAGATCTATTACCTAATGAATGCAAAATGAGATAGGTAGAAATTTATTAGTGTACTCAAGTCACATTATTAGCTCAGTTATATAAAAAGCGTAAGTGATATATTTTCGTGCCATAAATTACGTGTTGGTTAAAATTACGCCGCACTGTAGTTATACTTGTGCCATTAGAGACTGATAACGTCATTTCAAACCGCTGTAAAGTCATGGAGTCGGCAGATAAATGACCACAGAGCACAACCTAAGGGCAACAAAGACATGGCTCTACTGGTTGGTTGGTTGCGGTTGTATAGCTGGTTTATTGCTTCGCTCCAAACGGGCTTATACCAGACAAGATTCTTAGTATTTTTTCAGTATGCATACTTATATTGACTCTACACACATGGCTATATTTCATTAGGATGAGTGGAATGCTTCCAAATGTCTGTCTCTAGCTTATTTATAGAGCTTTATCGCAGCCATGCAGCACGTCGTAATTTTGAACTGCGGTCAAGTGAGGAGGTCAACTTCTGAGCTGGCACAAAAAGCAAATCAGTGGTGAGATCGTGCTCTTGCTCGGGACTATCGAATCCAAAGATTTAATGAGCACGTATATCGCAGTGTACTCGGGTACCCCAGTGATTTTTAGCGGGATTTCTGCCCCAGCACAAATATGTCTATAGTATGGATAGGACAGGGACATAACCAAGAACCTTCTTGGCTCGGCTTTTATCGACCTCGGCCACTGGGAGGGCCATTTACTTTGGCATACAAAAAAAATCTGCATTTTAAAATAAATTTGGGTTGAAATCATGTTTCAGCCTTTACTACATGACATGGAAATCTAATCGGGAAATATTGTTTTCCGACTCCATAAATTTTCATTATGATTCCCATTTTCAGATACATTTTATTAAAAATCACTGAAACGCCAATGTCAAACTATTGCATTGATGCGTCAAATTTATGGCAGTCGTAAATTACGTTATATTGAAAGAAGTCTACATGCTGTGAAAAAAATGCTGTGAAAAAGCAAACTAGTATTTTAATTAGCAATGAATCAGATATATATTTTCCAAAGGTACGCTTTTAATGTATATCGTGTTACATAGTAGTGTTTTAAATAGTTGCTGATGAATTGTAGTCAATTAATTTGGTATTTTTAAAAATTGATAGATTATTTGGTTCGAAGCAGTGTTTATAAGAATTTATACAATAATAATCTGATTATTTTGACACTATTCTACTATTATCATTACTAATACGCATATACAGTCCCTGGACAAATTATTAGACGCACTGCAAGATTTCATGTAAAATATTAATTACCGGTGATATTGTACTACATATTGTATAAATACAAATATGTAGTCTACAACAATTCTTTAAATAAAAATCAATAATATTGTAGTTTAAATATACCATTATTGAATAAAAACTCTTAAGAAACATGAAATTACTAAAAAAAAATACAGTGCGTCTAATAATTTGTCCAGGGAGTGTAATTGTGATAAGTAAAATAAGATATCTATGAAGTAATAGAAGAAGTAAAAGCTAACGGTTTTTGGTTTTATATAAGATATTTTAATCTACAAGAAATTGGATTTTTATTGTACTTTTAGAACATCGATTAATTAAAAAATATTTTTAATGCCAAAAACATTGGTATTTTTATGTGTACCGTTGATAGAAATAATTTCGAAAATATTTTATGGTATCACTCATGTTTTTATTTGCTTCTATATAAATGTATTAAATACGAATCCACTTTATTTCACAAGTTAAAACTATTAATTGTAATATATTTTTAGCCTACTTTTCTTTTTTTAATTCGAAAGAATTAAAAAAATGAAAAAGTAGGTATTGACATGCGGTCGATGTCCGTCTGTCCGTCTGTCCGTCTGTCTGTCCGTACCCCCCTTCCAAAATCGGTTCTAATCATCGGATCTTAAAAATTCTTTTTTTGTTAGAAAGCTATAACCTCAGATACCCAACTTTCATACTTTTTGTCCGTCTGTCTGTACGTCTGGACGGACATAAATCTACTATCTGTCGGCGAATTTCCCATTGAATTAGCATTGAAATTCAATTTTGAGTCATTTAAATCAATGTAGGTATTGAAATGCGGTTGATGTCCAACTGTCTGTCTGTCCATCTGTCTGTCCATCTGTCTGTCTGTTCGCAAGTCTGTCTGTTCGTATGTCTGTCCGTCTGTCTGTCCGTCTGTCTGTCCGCCTGTCTGTCCGTTTGTCTGTCTGTCTGTACCCCCCTTCCAAAATCGGTTCTAATCATCGGATCTTAAAAATTATTTTTTTGTTAGAAAGCTATGACCTCAGATACCCAACTTTCATACTTTTTGTCCGTCTGTCTGTACGTCCGGACGGACATAAATCTACTATCTGTCGGCGAATTTCCCATTGAATTAGCATTGAAATTCAATTTTGAGTCATTTAAATCACTGTAGGTATTGAAATGCGGTTGATGTCCATCTGTCTGTCTGTCCATCTGTCTGTCTGTTCGTATGTCTGTCTGTTCGTATGTCTGTCCGTCTGTCTGTCCGCCTGTCTGTCCGTTTGTCTGTCTGTCTGTACCCCCCTTCCAAAATCGGTTCTAATCATCGGATCTTAAAAATTCTTTTTTTGTTAGAAAGCTATGACCTCAGATACCCAACTTTCATACTTTTTGTCCGTCTGTCTGTACGTCCGGACGGACATAAATCTACTATCTGTCGGCGAATTTCCCATTGAATTAGCATTGAAATTCAATTTTGTGTCATTTAAATCACTGTAGGTATTGAAATGCGGTTGATGTCCATCTGTCTGTCTGTCCATCTGTCTGTCTGTTCGTTTGTCTGTCTGTTCGTATGTCTGTCTGTTCGTATGTCTGTCCGTCTGTCTGTCCGCCTGTCTGTCCGTTTGTCTGTCTGTACCCCCCCCCCCTTCCAAAATCGGTTCTAATCATCGGATCTTAAAAATTCTTTTTTTGTTAGAAAGCTATGACCTCAGATACCCAACTTTCATACTTTTTGTCCGTCTGTCTGTACGTCCGGACGGACATAAATCTACTATCTGTCGGCGAATTTCCCATTGAATTAGCATTGAAATTCAATTTTGAGTCATTTAAATCACTGTTGCCAAATAACAATGGCATGAGAAACTTTATTTAAACATATTTGAAGCAAAATAATATTTTCATGAATCAGTTTGGAATGACGTCATAAAATGTAGAACAATTTGATTCTTTGATTATTCATTAATTATCTACCAAGAAAGCGGCAAGGCATACTTTTGCATGCAATTATGCTTAGTTTTAATTTACATTTCTTGTTTTTTAATTTAGTTCGGAGTAGTTTCATTACTTTTGTTATTAATAAATATTTAATTATTCTTCGAACTACAAATAAATCACGAGCAGATGATAAATAATATTTAATTAATTTGCGAACGAATATTAAGGAAAATAGTTGATTTTGGCTTTTAGAAGTTTAAATTATAGCTGGGTGCTGTGTTTCGATTTTTTTTTCTAATGTGTATAAATCTAGTGTAGAAACGGCTGTTGATGATATTTACTTAAGGAACCTAGTTTTTTTCCCGATTAGAACTTGAGTAAGTATTTAAGTAACAGGAAAGTAGGCTATTTTAGTTCTTTATGAACTTCTTGTTTAAAGTATAAATTGTTTTTAAATTTGAAGCGAAATTTACATTTTGTGCGAAAAAATATCAGCATAGCACAATTTTGGTTCATGCTCAAATGAAGCGCCATTTAATCATATGTATCAATGGAAATTATTATGCACATTACTCAACGGCAAAAATATTATTAATTAATGATTATAATTTATCGATGATTAACATTCAAGTTATTCAACATTCAATATTCAAGCGCCATTTAATCATATGTATCAATGGAAATTATTATGCACATTACTCAACGGCAAAAATATTATTAATTAATGATTATAATTTATCGATGATTAACATTCAAGTTATTCAACATTCAACATAAGCGCCATTTAATCATATGTATCAATGGAAATTATTATGCACATTACTCAACGGCCAAAATATTATTAATTAAGGATTATAATTTATCGATGATTAACATTCTAGTTATTCAACATTCAACATTCAAGCGCCATTTCATCATATGTATCAATGGAAATTATTATGCACATTACTCAATGGCAAAAATATTATTAATTAATGATTATAATTTATCGATGATTAACATTCAAGTTATTCAACATTCAACATTCAAGCGTCATTTAATCATATGTATCAATGGAAATTATTATGCACATTACTCAACGGCAAAAATATTATTAATTAATGATTATAATTTATCGATGATTAACATTCAAGTTATTCAACATTCAACATTCAAGCGCCATTTAATCATATGTATCAATGGAAATTATTATGCACATTACTCAACGGCAAAAATATTATTAATTAATGATTATAATTTATCGATGATTAACATTCAAGTTATTCAACATTCAATATTCAAGCGCCATTTAATCATATGTATCAATGGAAATTATTATGCACATTACTCAACGGCAAAAATATTATTAATTAATGATTATAATTTATCGATGATTAACATTCAAGTTATTCAACATTCAACATTCAAGCGCCATTTAATCATATGTATCAATGGAAATTATTATGCACATTACACAACGGCAAAAATATTATTAATTAATGATTATAATTTATCGATGATTAACATTCAAGTTATTCAACATTCAACATTCAAGCGCCATTTAATCATATGTATCAATGGAAATTATTATGCACATTACTCAACGGCAAAAATATTATTAATTAATGATTATAATTTATCGATGATTAACATTCAAGTTATTCAACATTCAACATTCAAGCGCCATTTATTCATATGTATCAATGTAAATTATTATGCACATTACTCAACGACAAATATATTAATAATTAATGATTATGATTTATCGATGATTACATTCAAGTTTCTTTCATAACAACTGCCTCCGAAATACACCCACCATTACTTTATTTGATGTTTAAAATCAATTATTATTGTACAAACCTACACATAAAACTTAAAATAGAAGTAAAAAAATCATGCTATTTGCTTAGATAAAAATCTTTATAAAAATATAAAAATTGTGTGGGTTGTCACTTGACCGAAATGGTAGAATTAAAGTTTTTTTTAATCTTTATACGAAGTGACAGATTATTAGATTGTATTATTGTAATGCTATTAAATGTCTTTCAATTTTAAATTTTTAAAAAGGTAATTGGATTCAGAAGAGAAAAGTAAAAAAAGAATAGATAAACAAGTTCTAGAAATCTGCGTGTGTGAAGGGCCTGAAAACGAAATTCACACAACTATTAATTTTTAAGCCTTATTTTTAATTTTAATATAAAAAAGAAATCAAAACCTTTCAGTTTGTTTATTTTCTCAACCAACCATACTATTAAAAAAAAATTCTCAAAGTTTCAAGTTTTTAGAACTTGAAAAGCTGAAGAAGATATGTAATGATTGAAATATTTTTAGGATTTTACGAAAATGTGGTAAAACAGATTTCTTTAACACTTAGTCAAAATGAAATCTCGCCAATTATATTATCTTTCAAAACATATAAAGGGTTTTATTTAAATTTTCGAGAGGAACCCTTTTAAAGTTTGGTTCTAAAATATAGTAATTTATTGGGAAAACTATTGAACACAATTATTAGTAATTGATCGTACAAATATCTCTTATTTTTTAAAGTTTCATAACTTGTTTTATCTTAAACTACAGTGTAAAAAACCCTGTTGTTTTTACAGTTAAAAACTGTCAACTTTGACGCCAGTTAATAACTGTTTTTTTACAGTTTAAAATTTTTTAATTTTTTTACAGGAAACCTGTAATTTTAACAGGGAGAAACTGTTAATTTATCAGAGAAAAACTGTTAATTTAATAGTTTCCCTCGTTAATTTAACAGTTTTTCCCTGCTAAAATAAAATACCGCGACCGAGTAATTACTTTGTCGCAGACTGTTCAGTTTTGGGCTTGCACGCAAGAGGTACCTGGAAGAGGTATGGACCGGGCCCGGGTGAATAAGTGAAATTCATGTTAATCGAGTTCACGTTAACTAGGTTTAACTCCAACTTATTTCAATGTAATTTATTGCTTTTAGCACATCTATAGTTAGTCTAGACACTTATTCCATTCAAGTATGAATATAAATCACATTTCTTATACGTTACGTAACTAACATTACTTATACGTACGTTATACAGTAATATATTATGTACCAGAATAATCTTTAATCTTAATACAGAGACTCCATCTGCCTGTGTTTATTTAAATGAGGATGCTTCAAGAATATTAAAGTATCAGTAATAGAGCGTTAATAGTAGGGGAGACCGGGGCTACTTTACCATGTTTTTTTCTTTTTGATTGTATATATTTTACTTTTATTTATTTTGAAGTAAACGAGATGTCATTGTCTTCCTCATAAGCTTATCTACAAATTAGCACTACTTCTTTTCCAAAAAGTAAATATGCTTTTTGGCAGCAAGTAGTTAAATGCAAGCGTGTTGAGCTTTAAAACGTGCCCCGTATGCGGGGTAAATTTTCCCAGACTGCCAAAAAAGTGACGGGGCAATTTTTCCAACTAAATTTTAAAAAAGATAAAACACATTTGAAAAACATTTTATAAATTTTTACGTATATTTATTGTAAACTAAACTATCTCAAAATAGTATACCCAGAATATAGGTATTTAAAAAAAAAAGCCAGTTTATTATACCAAACTATTTTAACCAATTTTATTAAGGAGATACGGTACCTTTCGCGTTTTTTCAATTCTTGTGTTTAATAAATTCCTAAGGATTTTTGCTAAGTAAGTTAGAATTTTGAAATTTTTAACCAGTGTTCTTATATAAATGGAGCACAAAATCGTGCGTGGAATAAGGTCTACTATGTATAGTTTTTTTTTTAAATTTGAATTCAATAATTTGTAATTTTTGTGTGATTTTTTGAGATTTTCAGTATAAATGCATGTTACTTTTTAACTGTAGCTCACATTTTAAATTCCATGCACAGTTCTTGAACAAATAGTTTTAAAAACAAACTATAAAAGTTTGATGGAGTTATTCTCAAAATTGAAAGAGGAGTAGCGTTTTAAAAAAGTTTAAAATTTTGACTTTAAAAAAAAATGAAAAACTACTTGTAAATATTTATTTTTATTGCTAGAAAATGTTTATTTAGGGTGAATATGATATAAAACCACTATAATTTACAAGTTTATGTTATTATTTCTAGAAATAATGTTTTGGGTACCGTATCCCCTTAAAGGTCATTATCATCTGGATCCCTTTAAACTTACATTAAACTTCCCCTTTTATGTGACTATACCTTGGTGCTCTCTTATAGAGGTTGTCTTAGTATTGTTAAAATTACAAAAATTTATTGACTAAAGCTTGGCGTGATTGCTTCTCCCTTTTTTTTTGAACAAGCCAATTGACTCAAAACTTTGGGTGCAACATGACACATTACTATTTTACAGTGTAATTATTCACAATCTATGGAGAATATTTAAAGTGTATACACTAGAAAAGGCCAAAAATAACCAAATTAGGCATTTTTTGTTTTTAAATTAAAATCTCCAATTCTTCCTCTTTAACATGATGTAAAGTTTGTACTGATACTCCACTCTAATAAAAAGTTACAGGTTTTTCTAATCTTCCAAATCATGAAAGTTAGGTAGCTTTTATAACCTTTAAACTCAATTTTCTCAAAAACATTTTCTCATGTGTTACTTTGCTTAAACAATGATAACTAAAGTTAAAATTAACATTTTGTCAAACGAATTGTTTATTTATTTGTGGAATAAGTTGGGGGAGGGCGTGAACCTCAAAAAATAAGATTTGGTCTTTAAATTAATTTTATATTGCATGTCAAAGTTGTATTTTTTTCTAAAAAAAAAGATTTTTTTTAATGTTGCTTATTATAAAAAATTATAAATAAAAACCTAAAAGAGCCACAAACTTGGTTTGAGGTTCACGCTCTTCAGAATGAATTGGTGATTAATTTGCATGGTAATAGGTCTAAGTTAATTAGTTCTTGAGTTATGAGTGTTTAAAAAACATGTTAATTAATGCATAAAATGCTAATTAATTAATTACCATTTTAATTTTTAAAAATATTTGTACACGTACCCTCATACACTTATGAATTATATCAAATATAAAAAATTGGATTTTTAAGTGAAATATTAGAGAAAAAAGTTCAAGTGTATACGTTCATCTTAAGTTTATGGATGCTTTTCGGCTACTACATTCATTCCTGATAGTTTTTAGAGTGACATATATTGTTTCAGAATAATAAGAATTTATTCAGCTTCATTTTTCATTACTATGCAGACAATTTTGAATTTAGAGGAAAACTTTTTTTTCATTACGTGTTCATAGAATAAATATAATTTAGTTTTTGCAATATTAATCTTAATTTATAAATGTAGGAGCACGCTTTTCTACAAGGCATTGTTGGAAATCTTGCCTCGTGACATTTTGGAAAACATGACACATTACTACTTTACAGTGTAATTATTCACAATCTATGGAGAATATTTAAGTTTATGGATGCTTTTCGGCTACTACATTCATTCCTGATAGTTTTTAGAGTGACATATATTGTTTCAGAATAATAAGAATTTATTCAGCTTCATTTTTCATTACTATGCAGACAATTTTGAATTTAGAGGAAAACTTTTTTTTCATTACGTGTTCATAGAATAAATATAATTTAGTTTTTGCAATATTAATCTTAATTTATAAATGTAGGAGCACGCTTTTCTACAAGGCATTGTTGGAAATCTTGCCTCGTGACATTTTGGAAAACATGACACATTACTACTTTACAGTGTAATTATTCACAATCTATGGAGAATATTTAAGTTTATGGATGCTTTTCGGCTACTACATTCATTCCTGATAGTTTTTAGAGTGACATATATTGTTTCAGAATAATAAGAGTTTATTGAGCTTCATCTTTCATTACCATGCAGACAATTTTGAATTTAGAGCAAAACTTTTTTTTCATTACGTGTTCATACGATAAATATAATTTGGTTTTTGCAATACTAAGCTTAATTTATAATTGTAGGAGCACGCTTTTATACAAGGCATTGTTGGAAATCTTGCCCCGTGACACTTTGGAAAACATGCCCCGTCGTCGTATTTTGACTTTAATAGTACCTTGACGAGTAGAATTTTAAATTATTTTGAAAACGAATGTAAAGTTAAGTATAGAGGGGAGCCACCTTTTAGTATTTAGTATACGCAATGATAAAACTGTAATATTATTAAAAGTACATTTGATTTAGGTTTGAATGTAAGCATGAAAATTCACTCAATGTTGAAAAATCACAAAAACAGCTCTAACGACAATATTACAAAACCAAGCAAAAATTCTTGTGGGTGACATAAAACGGGTTGCTTCATAAACCAAGCAGCCATTTGGTGCCTCCTAACGGCTCTTTCTTTGTTTAACGCCTGGTGGAAAACTTACCCCATGGGAAAACTATCCCCGGTCTCCACAAAGGTAAAAAAAACTAAGTGAATATTATTATTAAACCAACCCATCTGTAGAAATGCTGCAAAGCAACAAATTGTTTATCCCTATAAAAATTACA
Source organism: Oedothorax gibbosus (assembly GCA_019343175.1). Classification (NCBI taxonomy): domain Eukaryota; kingdom Metazoa; phylum Arthropoda; class Arachnida; order Araneae; family Linyphiidae; genus Oedothorax; species Oedothorax gibbosus. The sequence continues at coordinate 328,512 of JAFNEN010000444.1, read as the reverse complement.
GCAAAAAAAACACATTTTGCATTGTATTCCTATAGCAATTTGCACAAATTTGTTACGAGTTTACATAACTTCAAGTTAGTAACAATCCTTAGTAAAAAGTATGTACATTATTAGCAATATAAAATTTTTATGATAACTTGTTACATTGTATTCCTATTGTAATTTAATATGATACGAGTTTAGCACAACTTCAATCAAGTTAGTAACAATGTTTAACAAAAGTACTTACAGTATTAGCATATATAATAACTTATCGTTTATATTATATTTCAATGTAATTAATTGATGTTTTGAACTTCCAGTTCGTCTAGACATTAAAAGGGAATAAATTGCTTCTCGCCGTGTAATCCGATAAAATAACCACGTTCCCAATGCATGGATTCTATCAGTAACTTATTATTCGAATGAGGTTCTCCAAAGAATAGTTAAGTGTCAAGAATCCTAAATAGTTATGATAAAATAAAAATAATCAATCAGTATATCCCACCTCTCGAAGTATTAAAATAAAAAAAGTGTACCTTAAAGAATGCATCAAAAAGAAACCAGTTACAAATGTTACCATGCAACTGCAATTTGCATAAAAATGTTACAAGTTTAACATCGTATTTTAGCTTCCACACTACGTTTAAAACGTAAAACGTGGAAGGTTTTATAATCGTTCGATCCGTCTGTCTGTCCGTCCGTCTGTCTGTCTGTCACCCACTTTCACAGAAAGAACCACAAATCTCACAGACTAGTGGAATACGTCATTTTGAAGCAAAAAATAAGATTAGGCTACATTCCAAATTTCATTAAAAAATTTAAATTAGAAGTTTATTTAAAATTTAAATAACTAAAAATTTAATCTAAATTGAAATAACATGCAAATTCCATTTTATCCAATATTTTCACTGTTGCCATCCACAAGTCCCACAGACAAGTGGGATACGTCATTTTGAAGCAAAAAATCAGATTAGGCTACATTCCAAATTTCATTAAAAATTTAAATTAGAAGCTTATTTAAAATTTAAATAACGGAAAATTTAATCTACATTGAAATAACATGCAAATTCCATTTTTATACAATATTTTCACTGTTGCCATTTCGTTAAACGCACGAGAAACTATATTTAAAATAAAAATAAATATTTTTGAAAGAATATTTATTTATGTTATAATTCAGTTTGGATTGTTGTAATATCACAATAGAGTTCTTTTGTATGAAGAAAGATGCATGGAGAATTTTAACTTGGCATAAAAAAATATGCAAAGTTTCGCTTTTATTTTTAAAGCATCAATTGTACTAATTATATATTTTTTGAACTGTAAATTAATTTAACAAACTGTAAATAAGTGAATTTTAGAAAGAAATGTGAATGGGAAATCGTGGCGTAACTGAACTGTAAATTAATTTAACAAACTATAAATAAGTGAATTTTAGAAAGAAATGTGAATGGGAAATCGTGGCGACACAAAGATATTTATTAAAAAAGATTACATCATTATTCTTCGAACTTCAAACAAGTTTAGCAAACGATAAAGTCTAATTATTAAATCTGAGAAAGAAGATTAATGAAAATAGTTAATTTTGGAGTTTAAAAGTTTGAATTACAAATAGCTAAAGGCCCTGTTTGTTATTAGAATTAAATCACCATTGCAATTCGCAACAATCGCCCGAGAAACTTAATTCTTTTAGACAATAAATTAAAATAAATTTATTTTTGAGACATTGATCAGTTTGAAATGACGTCAAATATATTTCACTACGAGATTCTTTGTATGTTGATATGAAATATTTTCATTCTATTTAAAAGCGAGGAATATTACATATTTATTCTTTGAAATATAAATTAATTTTTGCAAACGATAAGTAATAATTATTGAATTTTTGAAATAAAATAAATGAAACTAGTCAAATTTAGCATGTAAATGTTTAATATATAATTAATGCTGTGTTTGACACCTTTTTAGCTGTTTAATACAACTGTTGTGTGGAAGCGGGTTAAGTGACAGATTCTATTACGAACCTACTTGTTTGTTAATTAGCATTAAAATAGTATTTTTCTTCGTCTTATGTAATCCTTATGTGCACGCATATTTCATGAATATTCGAAGCATGCACACAATACTGGAGATAATGCATCAATTAAATTTCCCTTGGTTTAGTAACCGATTAGTTATAAATAGTTTAACATCTTTGCTCCTGCAAAACATTCTATTCATATATTCTTTATCTAAACACATTTTTCAAAGAATGGGGTTGTTTCACGTCGTGAATGGCAACAGCACCAGTGGTCTTGTTTTCATTTTTTGTCTGAAATTACTTTAGTTTGGTCTTCGAAAATGGGTTTTCTAAGAATTTTTTTCTTATTAATATTTTTTAAATGCCGACTTCTTGCTGTGATGTTGGTTGTTCATATCATTCGTTAAAGACAGCTTGCGTAAGAAAATTCTTTTCATCAATGACGGTCATTTTGAGAGTCAAACTGAAACAACCAATGAATCGCAGGACACAAAAAATGAAAACAAGAGCGTTACATCATGTGAAACATTCCCATTATGTATTTAGAAGTATGTTTCGCAAGTAATTTTGAAAAAAATTGCTTTTAGAATTTGCTTGACATTATTGAGAGGCAGGCACATTATATAAAGGAATTATTTCGATTTTGTTCAGGTAAACTAGTACTTTTTCGTTACATTCAAATTTCATCAATATGTATTGCTTTAAAGATATTAATTCCCATGCAAATCTGACTAACAGTTGGCTAAAAATGTTCATAAATTGCTAGCAAATAAAGAGCTGTAATAGTGATAAAGAGAGAAAATTCGTAAAGGAAAAATACTAGAAGTTCTGAATAAAGAAAAGAAATCTAACAATGGACAAGTTGCATGAAACGCGAAATTCATAATATATGTGTTTTTCTGGTACATTAGAAGCTGCAGATTCCGAATGTAAGGTTAAATATTCACAAATATGTTTAATTTCAACGAAAAATGCATTTGAAATTTGCCGAAAATGTACGTCACTGAAAACAGCTCTGACGTCAACTGTTATGTTTTTGGCGATGTTTCGATCTATGCTGTAATACACTTTATAAAATAGTAAACCTTACAATTTCTGCGAAACCTCATTAAAAGAAGAAGACAATATTATTTGTAACCAGTTCATATCAAGGAAGTTAAACAGCTTGTTCCAAGTTTGGTTGTTAGTTAAAATACACACACTAGAGCGCGTATGAGCTATTGCAGAACTATTGACTGTTGGATCTGATCGAAATAGTCGAGTGAAATCGTTCAACGTTTGAAGAAATTAACTGGAATGAACATGACATGTTTCTGTAAAATAGCATAACTTTTTTTTAAGAGTTTGATAAGGATGAAAACACGTTTCGCAGTTTCAAAAGCGATACAGTGAAACGTGATACGAAATAACACGCCAAGAACAAAAAAAGCCAACCGTGACGTCATCTGTTATGCTAAGAGAGGTTTAACAGGAGTGACGTATCATTAACTTTAAAAATGAATTTAAAAATAAATACATCTTTAAAACCAGAAATACTTGAGTTTTAGAGGTTTTTTAACATGCTTAATCGAATAAATATGTTTGTGGAAAACGCTATAATTGTCCATTAAGTCTATAAAAGTACTAAAAAATAGAACTAGTAAATAAATATTTCTTAAAGTACTACCTAAAGAAAGCTAACTCTTAAATCAGGAGTCCTAAAAGCTCTGAATATAGAATAAACTAGTCGATAAAAGACTGTCGGGAAGTGATAATTTTAACAAATAATCTGAAAACTAAAATTTTGACACATCAGCTGAAAAGCCCCCAGGATTGTTCATCACGACTTGATCTAGGACAACGAGGACTATGGGCACGACAAATTTTGTGGGCTTTAGTACTGAAGCTTTTAAGAATGATTTCCCATATGATGAAGTCAGTTGACAAATGTTATCATTTTTTAAAGATAATTCTACACTAGTATCCGGCTTTCTAATAATATCAATCAGATCAATTATGTTAAATTGAAGTTTAATGCCTGAAGTTCTGCTAAATATAATGTGAGCCCCAAATTTTTAAAAACTTCTTAAATTTTGGAGGATCTACAAAATACAGTTTATATTTTACTGAAATATGGAGATCATAAATTAGAGGTCCTTATCCATGACCAAACCTTAGGAAAGATCTGGCCATTTTACTCGTTAAATTATTGTTGTCGTTGAACTTTAAAAATATTAATCTATAATGAAATATATAAGAGATAATTGGCGGCCATTTCGATTTTTCGGAAATATTATATGTTTTTAAACCCATTAAAATATTGGACGCTCGTTCATTTTTTTTTTAGTTTAAGTGTTTTTAAATAAACAAAATATAAACAAATGAAGATGATATACCTTTAAAATTTTATGTAAGACAATTTAAGTTACACGAAAAACGAATTTTGAAAATTTAAAGCTCTGAAAGAGCTAAAGTTTTGCTAATGAAGTTTTTAACAGTATTCACTCATGGTGCACCAAAGAGTTAATTAGTTAATATATGTCGGTTGAAAACCGAGGAAAAGTAACTATATTTAAAGAAAAATATATTTTAATTAAATTAAAAGGCATCAATTTAACACAGATCAAGAGTTAAGAGTGGATAGAGAAGAATAATACTATTGAAGATTAGATAATTGGAGTACGCAGTACTTCTGACGAATCCAAATCAATTTATATCAAACAATTCCATTCACCTGAGATATCAACTTACTATTTCTTTTAAAAAAATAGTTTTCAATTTTTAAAAAATGCAACACTTTAAACAAAGCAAGTGTAAATATAGCTGAATGATACTATTGGAAATAAAAAAAAATGGAATCTTGTACTTTTAACAAATCCAAAACAATGTATATAAATATCAAGTAACTTTGCTCACCTGAGATACTCCGCGTTTCCAACGAGTACAATGACAAGTACGGTCCTCGCAATCCTTAGCAGCAGACCTTGGGTCAGCGAGAAACGAGGCCGCATGGTCATCGGCAACTCATCCTCAAAGACTCTCTCTCCTCTCTCTCAAGAGGGGTGGACGAGAACTCCCCAGGTGAGTCGTCTGCTCGCGACCACCCTTTCGAACGGAGGCGCCGTCCCATTGGTCGGCCGGACCTCTGTCGGCAGGTAGATGGAGCGATTGGGGGAACCCCCCTTGAGTATTTAGCTGGGTGGGGATGTGGGATAAGAATGTGAATTGGGGAAGTGTCAATGATGTCATGATGCATGAATTCTGATACTAAATTTATATTTTGATTTGAGCCCTAAATAAAAATAATAACAATAGCCTTGTTTTATTATAAATGTGTGGGAACCCTTGAGTATTTAGTTGGGTGGGGATGCGGGATAATAATGTGAGTTGGGGAAGTGTCAATGATGTCATGATGTATGAATTTTGATACTGAATTTATGTTTTGATTTGAGCCCTAAATAAAAATAATAGAAATAGCCTTGTTTTATTATAAATGGGTAGGGAACCCTTGAGTATTTAGCTGGGTGGGGATGTGGGATAAGAATGTGAATTGGGGAAGTGTCAATGATGTCATGATGTATGAATTTTGATACTGAATTTATGTTTTGATTTGAGCCCTAAATAAAAATAATAAAAATAGCCTTGTTTTATTATAAATGGGTAGGGAACCCTTGAGTATTTAGCTGGGTGGGGATGTGGGATAAGAATGTGAATTGGGGAAGTGTCAATGATGTCATGATGTATGAATTTTGATACTGAATTTATGTTTTGATTTGAGCCCTAAATAAAAATAATAAAAATAGTCTTGTTTTATTATAAATGGGTAGGGAACCCTTGAGTATTTAGCTGGGTGGGGATGTGGGATAAGAATGTGAATTGGGGAAGTGTCAATGTTGTCATGATGCATGAATTTTGATACTAAATTTATGTTTTGAATGGAGCCCTAAATAAAATAATAAAAGCTTTGTTTTATTATAAATGTGGGTGGATCCCTTGAGTATTTTCCTGGTTGGGGATGCAAGAGACAAAGTGTCCAGGTGCTCATGGGACGCTTGTCATGTTGCATGGATTCGAAGACCTTCTGAGGGATAAGCAAAATGGATGAAGTGTAAACTTATTTTCACCGCATGAGAATACATTTTAAACTTTTCATTGAAAATTTTATCTCTTTACATTAAAAAAATATATACATTTCTGTAGTAGCTGGTTATGAAGAACTCCTCCATACTTTAAAGTTAAATTATAAAATTCTTAAATTTTAAAAAAATAAATGTGTTGCTGAAAAACCTGACAGTCATGGAACTGGTTTATACCCATGTTTCCCTCAGATGGTAAAATAATATTTTGCTTTGAAAAACTATTAAAAATATTAGTACTTCATTTCATTAAAAATAGAGTGTCGACCCCTTGAGTAACCTGGATGGAGTTGTAGGATAAAAATATGAACGCGGAAGTGCCAATGTGCTATGCCATGAGGGAATGTCCTGATGCATGAATTTTAAGAACAATTTTATATTATGATTTGGCAAACATTTAAAAATATCATCGTTCCATTATAAATGAGATGGGTATTTTAGAAAAGAAAGTCAAAAAATTATATAATAATTCACATATTTCGCTGAATTAAATTTAAAAGAACCACGAAAAAAGGTAAAAAAAATTCTCTTTAGAAATAAAAAACTGAAAATGCTTCGAAAACATATTATTTAATGTTAGAAAACTAACTTAGTTTAGCTTCTTCTGTCGAATGTGTGTCAATACGTGCTTTGTAAATGAAAAATATGAGTGTGACTAAAAGCATCTTAGATGACATTGTTTCGATATAATGGCTCTGTTTTCTGAGGGGCTAATATGACCACTGTATGGAATTTTAACAAAAGTTTACCTATAAGGAGAATGCAGTAAAACAGGTTTCAACATTGAAGAATGAAAATCGGGACGCGAGTCGTATAAAAAATGTATCTAATATGGATTGACTTTTTATAAAGGATTTATTATCTTTCAAGGTTTCTTGGTGACGGTATTTGTGGTAGAGTCGAATTAAGAAACATATCACTTTCACATTGTAAAAAGTATGTTTTTATTTGAGCCCAATATCTCACTTACAGTTTATTTCTATTAAGTGTTATTTAAGTAATTCAAGGATGTTATTTTCTTTTATTGAGTATTACTCTATCACTCTCTAAATTTAAGTAATATGGATATCTTAGAATAATGTCCAATCACAAAATATTTATTTGAATTAAAAGAGGCTGTGAATTGTAAGGATATTAAAGCAATAAACTGTGTGGTAATGTAATTTTTTATTAATATACATGACCAGGCCATTTACTTAATTTAGGATAAAGGTATTTTTTACACCATCATCTTATTTCAAATACATTTGTATTGTGAGATAAACTGTGTCATCATCTTTTTTTTGATCATCACTAATATAGCGTGTTTTACGAAATCATTTTATTTCTCTTGATTTGAAATTTTTTAAATAGTAAAATACATTGTTTTAAAATTTTGTTGTTTTTCTTAGCGTATGCAGATTTAATGAACGACGTAAACAGTACATAATAGTAACAATCCCCGACGAATCAAATTCAAATTCGTCGGCTTTTGGCACGATTTTGCATTTTTTAGCCTCATTTTAATAAAAATGGTATGCTGCTGCTAAAAAACGTTATTCGATATACATGTATAAATTGAATATAGAAAGATTAGCTTTTTAAGGAGTCTTATTAAAAAAAATTTACTTCCCAAATCCAATATATACATTAGAATGCCTGATAAAGAACAGTTTGGAAAATTGTCCTTTCCAAGACTGACGTAATACTATAACTTTGAGTTCAATTAAAAATTATGCTAATTTTAATTGTGTAGAAAACTCAATAATAAATCGAAAATAAAGAATACCTGCATACATGAATTTAAATTAGACGTAGACGACCTTGTCTAATTGATGTAGATCCAAAATTTCAAAACTAAAATATGCATTATATCCTAGCATATAATTTGAAAGTCATTGATATCAAAACACAAGATAAGTTGTTGACGAAATCGGTTGATGAACTGTCACTATAAATCGTTGGGTGTGTTAAAATTGGTATGAAGGCTAAAATCGAATGCCGGAAACTTTGAATATCATATCATTATTATTATTATTAGACATATTTACAATAAATATGTAGTGAGGTTTCTAACATAAGTAAAAAATATACACTGTCAAAAATTTCGTATTTGGTTTCACAAAAAAAAATATCCCTAGTAGCTTCCACTGCTGTGTGGTGAAACGTTTCATTATATTTTTGGTTTTAGGTTGAAACATTTATCAGATTTTGGAAACCAAAGCTAGAAAAATGGTTCAATCGAATTCCAAAAATATGGTGAAACATTTCACCACACAGTCGTTGCAGCCACTAGGGACCATTTTTTTTTTGGTGAAACCAAGAACGAATTTTTTAACAGTGTATATGAAGCGCTTATTTGATTTCAGAAATAGGTGGCAAATATTTTAAATACCAGAGCCAAAATAATGTGAACAAAATTTCTTTTCATTTTCTTTCGAATTCATTATATTTTCCATAGTAATTTAAATGGTCAGAGTGACGCGTTAGAAATTTTTTATTTGGAATTTATTGGAAAAGCACCATCTACCGACGTACTTTTTTTTATTTGGAATTAATTGGAAAAGCACCATCTACCGAAGTACTTTATTTTTACTACCACTTTATTCTTTGTTTCATTTTTCAATTACTCCATTCCTTTTTACAGACAGAATTTAAGGGGAGTCGGATGGTTACAGATAGTTTAAACTCTTCAAAAGGCATGGTTGTTATTGATGGTGGACATCTACTCTAAAAAGTGGTGGGGAGTCGAAACGTGACATTTTCTTAAATTACACTGATTATTATCGGAAATACATTCTCAACCATTATGGCTCTACGGTAACAGTTGTATTTGATGGCTAACCCGATGACCCGATCTTCAGCTGAGTACTAACAGTGCTGAACGATCAAAGGAGGAGCAAGATAAATATCTCAGCTGATGTGATATTTGACAGAACAACAGTAAACACAACGCCCCAGGAGAAAGTTTTCATCCAATGAACAAAACAAAAGACGGTTCGTAACTTTACTTAGAAATGAACTTGAGGCTTCAAACATAATTACCAAACATGCCGGGGAAGATGCTAACGTTCTAATCGTCAACACTGCCAAATCAATAGCTTCGCATTCTGAGGCTGTTTTGATTGTGGGTGAAAATATTGACCTACTGGTGGTATTAACTAGTGCTTCTCCTGTTGTCATTAATATCTACATTAAAAAACCAGGGAAAAGCAATTCATCTGACATTGTCTACTCTTCCTTGTCATTTCTAAATGGTTCACCTGGACTGAATATCTACTACTCCTTCATGTCATTAGCGGATGTGACAGTACTTCCAACATTTTTGGATATGGAAAAAGCGAATTCTGCAATCTTTTCCAAAGAAATCCATTTTTGTTAGAAGGGGCAGATGTTTTCACTAACCCTGTTGCTACAGCGGCAGAAATTTCAAAGGCCGGAGAACAAATTTTAGTTTCCTTAAATGGCGGAGACAAAGACCAGTCTCTCACAACTCTTCGCTTTTCAAAATTTCTTTCCAGCACCTCAAAGCTCAATTTAGCTAAGCTGCCACCAACATCCGATGCACCACAATTTCATTCACTGAGGACTTACCATCAAGTCATGGCTTGAAGAGGAATTCAAAAAAATCCGTTCGATTGCGGCTGGATGAAAAGGAGGAGAGATTTGCTGCCTATTATGACCAAAAAGGACGCTGCTCCCTTTGAAAACTATTGAATATAAATGCATCAAAAGTTGTTTGGGTGCATGCAGTTGCATAAAATCTGGCTTGTATTGCTCTTTCCTTTGTAAGCACTGTTGTGGGCTGTCCTGGGACAATAGGGCATTCATCGTCGACGAAGATGATAATGAACATGACACATTTTCAAATTATGAAGAGGAATCAGTTGAAGCTCTTCTTCATTTACCTCTCAAACGGTGGCAGCTGTATACTGTACCATTTCAATTCTCCATATCTCTTGTTATGATATGACTTGTTAGGCATGATAAATGCTGCTAAGAATACTGTTTGGATTTTTTTTAATATGTGAATTAAACTTTTTCATTAAAATAACCCATTAAAAAATTGATCATTTTGTATTATACTCTTTCCCATAATTTTTTTCCATAATTTTATTGGTAAAATGTTCATTAAACTAAAAGGACATAAAATAGTTTATTTTTTAATTAAATGTTTTGTTGAAAGGAACATTTTACTTCAGTCTCATGTAAATTGAAAACTTACCAAATCACGTCCATTTAATCAAATGAAAAATACACAACTTCGTTTTTTGAAAAATGTGCATAAATTCTTTGGTATTGAATCTAAAATTCCTTTTAAGACCTTACTAATATAAGAAATTATGATGTCTACAAATTTTAGAATAATTATGTTTCGTTAAAATAAAGGGCTTTTTAATTATTGGGATTAAGAGTGGTAAAAAAATCTTTTGGCGAAATTTAAGATTTTACGCCATTTTTCGTACTACGTAGCTCCGTTACATTTCATCGTATGGAACACACAAAAGAATCATTTTATAGAGAAAAAAAATCGACAAGTTTTGTATTCACAAAACACTGAAAAAATACACTGGGAAAGTGCTATAAGTTTAAAAAATAATAAAAAATAAAACAATGTATCGTCGGGTGAAAATAGCAATTTTTTTGGTGTTTACCTTTCTAATAGGAAAGCATAAGAAACTTATTTTTATCAAGTGTATTTTATAGGAAATTAAATTTCCTACGACTTGTAAAATCATTGTTTATTGCTAAAATGAAGTCTTTTATCTGAGTTACGGCGATAGTAAATTGTAGGATAGTTAGTAAAAAAATTTCGAAACACTCGATTTTACACCTTTTTTACTGCTTCGTAGCCCTTTAACTGTTTGTCGTACAAAAACCCTTTTGGTACTTAATTCGAAGAAAATTTTGTTTTCTGCAACTTTGTGTCGAACAGTTATACTTAAAAATGTTTAGGAGAAAAGTTATATGCCAAAAACCAGAAAATGGACGAAATTTCGAACGTTTTTTCAAGATGGCGGAAAAAGCAAAAGAACGAGGATGACGAAAACTCACATTTATTACTACCTAAGGGTCACACACAACATATAAAAAAATTAGCGATACCGGACCGTATGTATGGTAAACCCCCTTTTTGAGTCTCTATTCACTGGACTAATATGCAGATTTAAAAAAAAAAGAAAAACAGAAAAATCGACATTTTTGACCCAAACACCCATCCGACTCCCCTTAATGGGTCGTAGAAGGTTCTTCAAATTTCCCAAGATTCTGATCAGTGGTTACAATTTTACAGCTAATTTAAATCGGAGCATTTACTAAAATACTCTCATAATTTTCATCGAATATACTCTGTATAATTTTAAACGAAATAGATAATCAAGACATATTACTCACTCCCTTCTACCCGTTTTTATCTCAAAACACTCCCGTTTTTATCCACAAAATTGCATACATTTCCCAAAGCAAGAAAATCATTGATATTATATCCCGCTGATTACTTACCAAAGAATTTGTTTTCCATAAAAAATAATCTCAAGACCGATTTTGTCATAAATAATTCATGGGTATGAATCATGTGATGTCTTTATCTTGATGACAGTCGGGAGATTATCGTCATATGCACAGCTCCTGAAGAACTAGATCTAATCTGCCAGATGACAAAAGCCAGCGCAAGTACAAATGGACTATTAATTGGAACAAGTTAGTCCGAAAAGAACGAGGTGACATTTTATCGAAATTAAGTTATTAGTATGAAATAGTAATGTATTATCAGGCATTTTTTACAGCCACAAATAACTGTTTAATATGTTCTGGCCCACACGAAAATTATCGTAAATAAAATATGATTTATGAAAATTTACTGATGATTTCATAGTTGAAATGTTAATCACTGAAACATATCTGGTCAGGCTACTTTTATAGGTCCGTGAATAAGCCATTTAGTCTTTGGTTCAAGTACAATTAAGATGAGTGATATGCAAGCTTTTTGTTTTGCTGCATCTTAATTTTTTTATCTCCTGTAAATCAATTAATAAATGACATAATTCTGCAATTCACCTTTACACGGGATAATGTTTTCAATGAGATTTGGCGTATAGTTCCATTTGGATAAACGTTAATCCTTTTGACAGACCAATCAGACCAAAAAAATAAACCACGGTGGCAATTTTCAGACTTCCTTGTGGTAAATATAACGATCGATAATATATAGTGGATGGGCTGCTCAATATTAATAAAACGTGACCGATCAAGGTTACCTAGAGACAACTATTTGACTACTTTTCCAACTTTGACGATGGTTCTTGGCTCTTTTAGAATTTTATTGCCATTACTAGCAAATAAATACCTGTTCTTCGCACGGACTAAAAGAATATCAAATCGATCCAAGTATACGTGTCATTTAATTTGCTATAGGATAATGAGCTTTGCCTTTGTTCCCGTTCATTATAAAGAATAAAATCCCGTTACTTATATTGCTTTAAAATTCCAAAACAAAAATACATCACTATAAAATGCACATCCTCATATCACAAAAATCTTCCTCAATATGAACTTACTGTCATCGCAATTTTCCTGATAAATTCAAAATTAACCATAATTGTATAACAATGTTATTTCATGTCAAAACCTCCATTCTGGGTTTTTTTCAAAAACATTTAGCTCATTGGCACGTTCAATTATTTTTCAAATCATTAATTTAGTTTCTGAAGGTAATGGCAAGAAAATAAAAGCAATTTTAATTTATTTTTGTGTTCATTTTAATTTCTTCTGTCGAATGGCAACACGAAAGGGAAAAATGATCGGATTTGAGCGAAAGTGGTGTATTTTTTTCAGAAAATTAGAATTTTCTCTAAAAATGGAACAAATATGAAAAAACTAAGAATCAGGTGCACACGTTGGTATTAAAGGGAATCTATGTTAACAATTTCGAATTTCTGAAGGCAGTGTAAGTAGATCTTTCACGATCCACAGACAAACAGACAGACTCTTTCTTTTATTATTATAGATTCATCACGATCATCAGTTTTGAATGTGTCGCTAAATGACGTAACTTTTTGCTTCTGCGCACGCAATCACCATTTTGCCAGAGACAAAAGTGGCTGTACTTTTTGAGATCCGTTGCCAATGAAGAGATATTTCCAGAGTTGTTATAGTTCGATGGGTGAAAGCTTTGCGTGTCAATCGAGCAGTTGTAATAACTGTAGGAATGCTCCCAAATAATGACATTTTAATTGAGCTTTCCACGGTGATCAAGACGTAAAAATATGATTTCAGTAATTTTTAATTCTTTTTTTGTTTCTATGTCTGATTGGATTAAAAGGTTAATAATTGCGGTATGAATTAAAAAAAAAGTTTGCGTTTAAAAAAGATGTTTAAAACTGTCGGACGGATTAATTTAAACTGGATATTTTATTTGGTCACGTCAAACATAATTGTGACGAGTCAAAAAAGGTTATAGGGAGAATAATTCAAAGAACGGCTCCTAATGTATAACAGCGGTCAAATGACAAATTGACAAAGTCATCACCTGAGATGGCAAATAACGGAACATTGAGCGACATCCTAGGCTAACAACGCCTTGATTTTGGACTCCTTAGTTTTATTAATTAAGATTATTAATTTTCATTAACAATAACGCATATTCCAATTGCGACAGGAAGCCATATGAATTAATTTTAAATATATTTTCATTTTCCAGTGTAAATCATTTTAGACATGGGCTGGTGTAGTGGTTATGGAACTCAATCGTTTAAATCCTCGACAGCAAGATTTAACAACACAGGTCAGCCACACAGTCTAGCCACTGTGGCTTCTTGTTAATATATGGTCGCGAGATATCAATTTTCTTCTCTATCTTTAACTGAATCACCAAAAAGAGAAACACTCTAACGAATATATATAAACCACTTGGAACTTTCATTATTATTTTTTTACCACAAGTGTTTTCATCAAAGACCTTAATTAAAATATGATACTTATCCCATCAGTTGAAATGACATTTACTTTGTTCGCTTGTCCTGAAAAGATTTTGATTAATTTTTTTCTTTAATATATTGGCATAGTTCTTCTCAGGATATTTAATAATACGTAATACTTAACTGTCTTATTTCATAGAGTGTGGCGTTCAACACTTTTACGAAATTGAATGCACTTGCACTTTGTTCAGAAGTGCAAAATGAAGGTTGTAGTTGCAAAACTCACATTCTCTAAAGTATAACTAAAATATGGGATCCGGTACGTTCATTGGCGACTTTTGATAATGGTATATTTAATTTGAAGATGTTGCTTATGAACGAGCCATTAACGAGCCAGCCCCTATATCCTAGTTATTCTTTGGAGAATGTGAGTTTTGCGATGCTTCAAATGTTATGTGGCGATTACATTTTTTTATAAGTTCGGTCAAGTTATTTTCGGTAATTCAAAAGTCTTAGCCACACCAACCAGCTATGTTTTTTTTTAATGTTTGGGGCGTGGCCAGCGAGGAATTTACGGTGTAATGGTCTGGTCCCACGTATGGTGTATCGTTACACCACAAAATTGGGGGAACCATGACATTTCTTTCGATTTTGTTTTCTTTCGACTTTGTACATTTCTTTCGATTAAAGTTACTCCGTAAACATGGTGACAGCATGTGCGGAAGCCGTTTTTACGGAGTAACTTACCACCAAAGTTTTTCAGTGTATTGTAAAACTGTGCTGGGTAACATTACTCCATAAAACTAGTGGAAACGTAACTACCTCCAGTTTTTGGAGTATCATTACACTAAGTTTATTGAGTAACGTTACACAAGAAAAGAAATTTACACATATTTTGCTGTGTAAGTTTACTCCATAAAACTAGTGGAAACGTAACTACCTCCAGTTTTTGGAGTATCGTTACACTTAGTTTATTGAGTAACGTTACACAAGAAAAGAAATTTTCACATATTTTGCTGTGTAACTTTACCCCATAAAACTAGTGGAAACGTAACTACCTCCAGTTTTTGGAGTATCGTTACGCTAAGTTTATTGAGTAACATTACACAAGAGAAGAAATTTACACATATTTTACTGTGTAACTTCACTCCATAAATTTGGTGTACCGCTACTCCATAAAGCTGAAGGAACGTTACACGAAAGTTTGTGCAGTGCATGCTTTATTGTAAGCAAACAGTTTCAATGTAATTACAGTATAATTTTCGAATCGTTTTGACTTGCTTTTGGCATATTTATTTGACAAGGAAAAAGCAATGATGAAAATTAAAAATTAACATTGCATTTCAAATAAAAACTTATATTTATAAATTACAGGTCGGTTGGCATACATAATCAAAATAAAATCCAAGCTTTGATAGTTTAAAACCTAATACTTATTAGAAGCAGTTAGGTAGTTAATTTGCTTTGCATAACGAACTTTAAACAGTCAGGTATATCTGTTTAAAGTCTTGTTCTCCTTAACAAAACCTTATAAAACTATTTTTTTACCTGTTACATACAATGCACAATGTCTTTCAGCAAATTATAGTCTATGAGTTAAACAACTCCGAAGTCTTTTCAGAGTCTTCAGACTGTCGTGACAGCATTAGTTATTACAAACTGGTATTTCATTTTAAGTACAAGTTCTCTTTTCATTATTTAAGAGCCTGTATTTGCAATCGAAGTGACATTTAATTTTCAAATTCTAATTGAAGGTTTCACATATAAAATCAAGGGTATCCTTTTGCAATTGTTTAAAGTTATAATCATCAATAAAAATATTTGACGTCTTATTAGGTTTAAAATGTTCTCCATAGCTCTAAACTTTTATTTTATAACGTTAATTAAAAAAAAAACAACTTCGTATGTTTTCTTTCTTCGTATGTTTTCTTTCTTCGTATGCTTTTATGTTTATTCTAAATTGTTTATGCTTCTTTTATAAAACTATTTGATTATAGTTAATACAGCATTAGTTAAATATTATAACAATTAATAAAAATATTTTACGACTTATTAGGTTTAAAATAAGTTCCACAGTCTGAATTTTAATAAAAAAATTAAAAACTTTATTTGTCTTTATATATCTTTTCTGCTTATTCTAAATTGTTTATGATTAATCGGTATAACTATTTGATTATCATTAATACAGCATCATCGTTAAATATTATGACTTATGACTTTCTTGGTGGGGAGCAAGTTCGCCAAGCACTGCGACCTCAGGTCAAGTTAAATATTACAATCCTTAATAAAAAAAAATTCGACTTATTGGGTTTAAATTAAGTTTCAAAAGTCTTAATTTAGTTACCATATGAGGTTTTCTCTCACAATTTAATTTGTCTTGTTCTGTTGCTATTATTGAAAACTCAAATTTCTTGATATCTTTTTTTTTTATTTTCTACCATTTCATAATACAAGTTTAAGCTTTTTAGGAAACACATTTATTGATTTTTTAAGCTTCACATGTTTTCTTTGTTTTAGTACTTTTGCAGGGTTGAAAAATCAGTTAGAAAATGAAAATCATAAAATCGCGATTGTTTTGAATGATAGATTGAAATAGACTAGAAACGTAGAACGTAGAAGAGACTAGAAACGTAGAACTGGCTTAATGTTTAATATGTCACGTGGTAACAGAGCACGAATTGGAAAACTGACCGAAGGAAAAGAATGAATAAAATTTGGTAGGAAATAGGTCGCCTGAAACAAGCCAATTTAATTATTAACACGGTAACGCCGGCGCGAGCCACCGTTGGCCCGCGCTAGATTGTCTCATCGGGCGGCGCGTACCACCGGTGGTACGCACTAGAATCTAGATTGTGTCATTAGACTTTGAAAATTAACAGAATAAAAAATATAACGTACTTTCATTAAAAAACTGTGACGGATAAGTTTTGTTCAATAACATAAACATAATAATACAGTTTATAAATGTAACTCAAACTCTACAAAATTAACATAATAATTCTGCATTGCTCTATTTATACCATCATCATTTATTATTTTTTTGTAATTTGTTAAAACACATTTCAAGCAAAGTGCTGGCTGACCCTTGCCGGTGTGAACAGGCGAAAATCGCGCTCCGCCAGATGAAGCGCCGCCACCTTAATTTGGGTGCCGCCTCACAGAAAAACAAATTAAAATAGGCCCCGAGGTGAACGTGTTAATAATCGATGCTATAGTTTTGCCGATATATGTTAATCCTTCTCTAAAGCTTTTAAATTAATAATTAAAAGCATGTATGGTATTTCCCTTCAAATTTGTTTGGTTGGTTGTCAATACCATTTTCATACCTGGTGATAAAATAATTTAATTTTAAAGAAATACTTTGATAGGTATGGCAATTTCAAAATTACTGCATTAGTTCCAAGGGACTAATCTATATTAAGTAAAACTTTGTGTAACTTTTCATGAAATGACTGTATCAGTAAAATTAAATGTTCCAATTCTACAAAATCACTCATATACAACTATAATAGGAGTGCATTCATGAACTATTGTATCTATATACATAAAATATCTATATATATATATAAAAGGCAACTTCCGTTTGTCTGTATAAGACACGAGATCTAAAGAACCACGCAACAGATCGTCACGAAATTCGACACAAAAATTCAACTCATCTCCGGAACAAACATAGGCTAAGAATTTTTCGAATCAGACCATTCCTTCTATCGTTTTCGAACGTTTTTATTCGAATTTTCTGAAAAAACTACACCGCTTTGTCTCAAATCCGATATTTTTTTTTTACTTTCCTGATGCCATCGGCTGAAAAAAATAAATAAAACTTTTAACGAAAAAAATTAAAATTGAAAATGCTTATTTTATTCTGTTGCCATTACCTTCAGAAACTAATTTCATTATTTGAAAAATAATTGACATGTTTCAAGTGACGTAATTCCGCCAGTCTCCATTCCCGGATTTTATTGTGGGTTTATTTGATGATTTTTTCATTGATTTTTCTGTTGACTGAATGTATGCATATTTAAGCAATAAATGTATAGTTAAGCTATTACTGAACTATGATGGTTAATAAAGGCCATCGCACTAGAGCTGCATATTAGTGTTTTATGTATTTATTTTTTCGCCAAATACGTTGCCAAACTTGCCAAATTATTAACTAAAACTCGCCAAATGGGCAATTTCTTTTATAAATAATTTATAATCTGGTCGGTTGTTCGAAGGTCATTGTCTTAGAGCTGTATAATGGGTGTGTGTGTAGCTATATCTATTTTCTCGCCAAATTATTTCCGAAAACGCGCCAAATGAGCTAAAAGGTTTTATGTATTTATGAGGGAATTGTGATGACATTTATGAGTGCATTTTATAGCGTATTTTTCATTTTGGAATTTTAAGGCAATGAAACGGGATTTTATACTTTATAACGAGGGGGAACAACAACAACAAGTTTATGATCCTATAACAGGGTATATGGTACACATATTTGGAATCTATTTGATATTTTTTAATCCGTGCGAAAAACGGGTATAAATTTGCTAGCGTTATAATTGTATTTATTTTCATTCAATTATTATTGTATTTATTTTCATTCAATTATCGTACATTTCTGCATTGATTTAGTACTGTATACATTTGCATTGAATTCTTAATTTTTCAGCATTTGTATTGAATTATGGTAGAAATTTGTACTGCTTATATTGTATTTATATCTAGAAAGTGTCCAAAAAAAGTTACTTAATTTATTATAGAACTCACTTGAATTGCGTTAAAATAAATGTTTGAGACCCTTTTAAGATTTAGCTGTTTTTCCATTTTTAATTCTTACTGATTATTTTTTACTTAAATATGTATTCTTTTTAATTTGAGCTTCTTATCAAAGGTATTTTTGAAATTAATATTAATCATTACTATATATCCAAGTTGGGTAATTAAATGGAAAATTACTGGGTAATCTTTATATCTTATGTAACTAAAATGAAAGAAAAAAAATAGTTTAATTAACTGTTAAATTATTTTTCCACCTCTACCCGTGCAACGTCGGGTATAACAGCTAGTTTGACTATAGATGTAAAATATATGTGTCTAAAATTATGTTACGTCGGGTATAACAGCTAGTTTGACTATAGATGTAAAATATATGTGTCTAAAATTATGTTACAGTAGTTGAAGTTTTGCGTAATATTTTTTTGTTCGTTTTAAAAATTGGTCTTACAAAATTTTAAGGATATTTTTTAAAAATCTTTGTTAAGTAGGCATGAAATATGAACACATTTTTATTTAATAAATGCATTCAACTTATGGAGTTTTTACAATCGAAAATAAAACTTTATAGATAAAAAAAAGTCTCTATACGAAGTCTTTAATTTCAATTATCCGATGTCACATACCATCATTTAAAATATAAATAATCACCACATTTCAATCCCTTGAAGAACAATCACCCAATCATTCTCTAGCAATACCATCAACTCTTCAACGTCGCAACCAGATTGAGACAAAACGGGTGCATGAGCAATGATTACAACCAAAATGAAGGACCCTAAATACCACAGATTGTGTCAAACATTGTTTATGAACCTTAATAGAAAATGCTCAATGATCAAAATAGTCATTGGGAAAGCTTCCGTTGAGCAATTTCCACACAAGCGTCAAACAGAGAGTGTTCAATATAATCGGTGTATAAGGAAGTATTCCTACCGACTTCATTCGACATTGGTCATTTTACTACTAAAGCACAGATTTGACAGTGAAGTCTTTCCTTCAGAAAATAACGCGAAAGATAAAGGGTGAGTTTTTACCGAGTCAACTCTTAGCTAATTGCCTTCCTAAAGAAAAAATAACCTTTTACCCCTTTCTCGGATGGTAATTTTAAATCGATGTTAACAGGGCTTTTCCACTTGCATTTAGCATCCTGCTCATCAGAAGCGCATGTGACGTCTTCATCGAGGAAATTGGCCTGAAAAAGAACCTGGGTGGCCGACATTTCCCACTGTGCTGTTTTGACAAAGTTTTATTTAACACTCGAATGATACACATTTCCCCTTTACTTGCATTTCCTCTCACTCTTTACTCACATTTTCTGTTTACTCACATTTCCTCTTTACTCACATTTCCACTTTACTCATATTTACACTTACCCATTACTTGCTCTGTGCTGTTTTGGCAGTTTTATTTAACACTTGAATGATAACATTTCCACTGTGCTGTTTTAATTAAAGTTTTATTTGACATTCAAATGGTAACATTTCCCACTGTGCTGGTTTTGGAAGTTTCATTTAACACTTGAACGGTAACATTTCCACTAAGCTGTTTTGCCGAAGTTTTATTAAATACTCGAATGGTAACATTTCCACTAAGCTGTTTTGACGAAGTTTTATTTAACATTCGAATGATAACATTTCCACTGTGCTGTTTTGGCAGTTTTATTTAACACTCGAATGATAAAATTTCCACTGTGCTGTTGTGGACAAAGTTTTGTTTAACATTCCAATGATAACATTTCCCTCTGTTCAGTTTTGACAAAGTTTTATTTAACACTAGAATGGTAACATTTCCACTAAGCTGTTTTGACGAAGTTTTATTTAACACTCGAATGATAGCATTTACAACTGTGCTGTTTTGACAAAGTTTTATTTAACACTAGAATGGTAACATTTCCAACTGTGCTGTTTTGACAAAGTTTTATTTAACACTAGAATGGTAACATTTCCACTAAGCTGTTTTGACGAAGTTTTATTTAACACTCGAATGGTAACATTTCCGCTAAGCTGTTTTGACAAAATTTTATTTTTGAAGGATAACATTTCCAATGTGCTGTTTTCATAAAGTTTTATTTAACATGCTAATGATGAGAAAATACTATGAGCTCGAATTCGCCAATTACTTCTTCGACATTCATTCAAATAACTGACTACATTGAAATTCTTAAACGATTGAAATTTATTCGAATCACTAAATTCAAGTTCTCGCATGATTTTAACAATCAGTCTAATAAATTATTTCGAATATAAGAATGATTCTAACATTCATGTTCATAACTGTAGTTGAAATCATGGAATGAATCTCAAATGATTTTGAGATTCATTCGATTGACTGAATTCTATTTCAAGAATGATTTCAAGATTCATTCCAAATATTAAATCTGAATTCTTGAATGTTTTCTGTTGAATTGATCGGGAATTTTTTTTAATAAAATGAGTTACAAAATATAAAACCTAATTAAGATGCATGAAGGCAATTTATTTTTTGAAAGATGCGATTCGGTCTATATATGACTGCTAAAGTTTGTTACCCTAATAGACCATGTTTTTAAAGGTTATTCACATTATAAACCTGGTATAGACAAAATAGACAAAAATATTACTTTTAAATGGGTGAAAGAAAAGAAGATTTAAAAACATAATGAAGTACCATTCATTAAAAGCTTTATCATTTTGCATCTAAGCAGTTTATTTCGCAATTAATAAAAAGAATTAGCTACTTGAAAGCAAAATGCTACAAATTCCTTTGGGGAACTTCATTTTGCTTCTAAGTATATTGATTGGAAAAACTGAACGAATGATTAAATAATTGGGAGGAAATACTTCTGGACCAGTGTGGGAAAAAAAGGCTAATGACTTGTTATATAACATTGAACATAGGCCACTTTTCCTACATTGGAACATATTTTGTTGTTCAAATTCTTTGTAACTACCTTAAATCAGTAACTAAGAACATTCCATTGCCTTTAATTATATATAGATCAGAGGATATTTAGGATTATTGATATTTCAAAGGAATTATTTTCAAAAGAGTAATAAAAATTTGAGGGATTAATATTTTTGTATAACTTATACTTTGTAAAAGTGGAATTTGAATT
This sequence comes from Oedothorax gibbosus, assembly GCA_019343175.1. Lineage (NCBI taxonomy): Eukaryota > Metazoa > Arthropoda > Arachnida > Araneae > Linyphiidae > Oedothorax > Oedothorax gibbosus. The sequence goes on along the minus strand of JAFNEN010000444.1, from coordinate 306,645 downwards.
TTCAGTAAAATGCATTTGCATAACAACTAAGTTATCGCTCATTATTTATTTTAAATTGTTATTCTTCTTGAAAGAAACAAGCATATACTTAAGATATCTAAGCAACAAGATATCTAAAGCAATGAGGATTTACTGCAAATGTTTTGTCTTTATACACCAGTTTATTTTTAGCTAAAAAATTTAAATGAATGGTTTATGTTTCTTAATGATTTTCCTTTCCAGAACTTCGCAAATATCCAATGTGAAAAAGTTATGAAAGTGCATGAATTTCATTTTACTTTTGTTTTTAGACTTATTATTAGTATAAGTATTTGGAAAACAATTTACGAAATATGTCTAAACTTGACACTTTCGCTTTCATTCCAGCATCGTCATAATTTTTTTTATAATAGATAATAAGATAATTTTGTAAAATACTATCATATACTATCAATTTATAATAGTTTGTAAAATACTTAAATAGAAAAAAACACCTTACATACTAATAAAGTACACTCTTAAAACAAACGAGCGGTTTTAACTCAGTCTGAGTTAATTTCCACTCCTTTCCGGTGCCGAAAATGCACTTCTCCTATAGGAGTGAATTTCACTCTTTTGTTTTAAGAGTGTAAAAAATCTTGAATAACAAACTAACAAAGTTGACCAAAAGAAATTATCTAAATACTAATAAAATATAGTTATACTTAATTCTTATACCTTTTTCCAATATCTATATATATATTTATTTATTTATTATAAGACTGCTATACAGAAAAGAAAATTTCCAATTACATAGCAGAGGCAAGACACTAAAATCGAATAAAATATAAACAACAAACATTGAAATAGAATAAAATACAATCATTAAAATTGAATAAAACACACACCAACAAAGAGTTTATAATGAAGAACAAGAATAGAAAAAAAAAGTATTTATAAGGCCAACGATAAAATATCTCTTTTTAATTTCGTAAAGTTGTCAAAAAATAAATCACTGTTTACTGGGAGTTTGTTAACCAGTTTAATAAATTGTATATACGGCTGATTTTTAAGATAGTTTTTAGAGAAAAAAGGTTCTTTAAGAATATATTTATTTCTTGTAATATAGCTAGGAACAAAGAAATTAAATTCTTGTAGTATATAAGGACAATCAATTTTATAGTTTAATATATTGTAAAAAAATTTGAATACAGATATTGATCTTCGGCATTCTAAAGTAGTAAAACTGGAAGGTCCGATAAGGTCATTGGATTTACGTTCTATGAAATAGAGAATTTTTTTTTGGATTTTTTCAATCAATACAACATCAGACTTGTTAAGAGGATTCCAAATAACGCAGTTATATTCCAGAACTGGACGAACAAGAGTACCAAAGAGATTAACAAGGACATTAATATCGTCAAAATTATAAGTAGTTCGTTTAAGGATTCCTAATTTTTTGGAAGCTCTAAGCGTAATATCCTGAATATGTAAATTAAAACTAAAACTAGATTCATAAATAACTCCCAGATCTTTCATGTGTGTCTTTCTTGTGATAATTTTATTATTTAATGTATAATTACTAAGATGAGGGTCAAACTTTCTTGTAAACGTAAGCACAAAGCATTTATCTGTATTAAGAAAGAGCTTATTTTCAATACACCACTTATCAAGTTTGTTCAGTTCTGTCTGAAGAATCACAAGATCATTAGGTGATGAAACAATCCTAAAAATTTTTAGATCATCAGCGAATAATAGACAAGATTGAAAGTTAACAGCTATATCATTGATAAACAAAAGAAATAACAGGGGTCCAAGAGTTGACCCTTGGGGTACTCCAGATGTACTAGTAAAACAATTAGAAAAAACAGAATTAAATTTAACATACATTGATCTATCAGTAAGGTAAGAACATAACCATGTAAGTATTTTATCATCAAAACCCATATATAATAATTTATGAATCAAAATTTTAAAATTCACAGTATCAAACGCTTTAGCAAAGTCAGTATAAATGACATCAAGTTGTTTATTAAGTTTTAAGGCATTGGCAATATTACTATTGAGGGACAGGAGATTAGTTGCAGTTGATCGTTTTTTAATAAAACCATGTTGAACTGGTGATATCAACTGATAAGTGAAAGCAGATAGTCTATTGTGCATAATATTTTCAAAGACTTTAGCAAAAGTAGAAATGAACGCGATTGGACGATAGTTTCTAACATCAGACTTTTTACCTTTTTTAAAGACAGGGATAATTTGGAAGTTTTCCAAATATCAGGAAAAACATTTATTCTTAAAGAAAGGTTAAACAGAATAAGTAACGGATAGATAAAACTCTCAATGTTGCCCTTTACAATAAAAGCTGGAATCATGTCTAGACCTGCAGAACTATGAGCCTTAAGTGATTTAATACTATTTTCTATTTCATTATGAGTAGTGAAGTGCACCTTGATTATATCATGAGAAGTTGTTTGTTCATTCAAAAAATCTATTTCAGAGATATCATCATTTTCATTAGAATAAACGCTCGAAAAATATTCTCTAAATGACTCGGCTACTTCAAAATCATTAGTGAGCTCTTTATTATCAAAAAACATTTGATTAGTACCGGCATTTGGATTCTTTTTACGGTAGTAAGACCAGAAAGTTTTAGGATTTTGTCTAAGAGACTGCTCAATGTGACGAATATAATTTTTACGCTCAAAACGAATTTCAGACTTAATAATTTGTCTTGTGGATTTAAAAAGTTCAAAGTAAAGGGAATTTTTGTACCTCTTAAATCGATTAAGATAGTAATTTTTAAGCTTAATATTATCAATAATACTCTTTGTAAACCAGGGTGGATACTTATATTTGCGTGGTATATATTTAGGAACAGAAATATCTAGAATACTGTATAAGATTTTATAGAATTCATCAAGGGCCAGATTTATGCAGTGGTATTGGTTCAAAAAGTTCCAATTAACTAATGCCAAAAGTGTGTACAACAAGCCAAAGTTGGCTCTTTTAAAGTTATACGCCGGCACAGCAGGGCCCGTGGATATCTGGTTGCAATTAGGGAATCTATCTGTTTTGGTCAAAGTAATAAGTAGGGCAGGATGGTAATTATCTTCAATAGATAGGGGATACAGGGGTTTATCAACATATACAGTATGACAAGCAAGTTTGACTAACACAAGATCTAAAATTCTATTCATAAAATTAGCAATATTGTTCATTTGTTGAAGAATGTGTAATTTTAGAAAACATACAAAATCGCGCACAAGTAGGGAGTTTTTAGTAGAACTGCAGTCTTGCCAATTGATAGTAGATAAATTAAAATCACCAACAATAATAATATTCTTGTGATTTGAAAAATGTTCATCAAAAATATCATAAAACTCTTGAAACAGGATATCACTTGAGCTTGGGGGTAAATAAATACAACAAACATAAAACGCAACACAGTTGTTAATACACACTTTTATCCATATTGCTTCACCAGTATAGTCAAAATGTGACACAAGCTTGGGGTATAAATTCTTTTTAGCAGCAATTAAAACACCTCCTCCACGACTCTAACCAGTCAACTGAAAATCCCGATCCCTTCGAAATACCTCATAACGATCATCAAAAAGATCGGAATTGGAAAATTGTTCATTAAGCCAGGTTTCGGATAAGCAAATTAAATCATAATTCTCAGTTGAAGTTAAATCATAAATTTCGCTAAATTTAGATCGCATTCCGCGTATATTCTGATAGTATAAAGTTAAAGGAATTTTATTGTTCAGAGGGAAGACAGCAGTCAAGGAATCAGACAAATCATTTTGTTTACTTGCAGATTGACTAATTTTACCTAGATCTTGATCAAGAAGTTCATTTGGAGATAGTCATTCGGAGATGATTAAGATTATATATATATTTATGTGATTATATGATTAAGATTATATATAAAAGAAAGCCGTTTTAGTTACACTATTTATAACTCAAGAACGGCTTAACTTATTTGGCTGAAAATTGGTGGGGAGGTAGCTTAGAACCAGGAGAAGGACATAAGATATATATATTAATATTTGATGATTATTTTTTTAAATTATTATTAATATTTTCAAAACATACGTCTCCATCTAAGACTGAAGGGCCATGACAGGGCTTGAAAACACATGGGCCGGGACGAAACAGGGGCTTGACGTCAGCTTTGGTACCGAGGACCGACAATCTTATCAAATAAGAAAGAGAAATTAAATTAATATTTTGCTTAAATGCCAGCTAAAAGCTAAGTGTAACTCTTTTGAATTTCTTTGCATATGATTCAATTTAATTTTTTTATGTTGCCACAGCCGATACATTATAGTGATCCCGATAGGAATACTCATGTAACCTCTAACGACGCACTCTCACTATGGCATTGGTAACCAACAGGTGTTATCTATAATAAAAAAATGGTCTGTCTGTGGATCGTGAAAGACCCACTTAAACGGCCCAGAAAAATTTGACATTTTTAATATAGATTGCCTTTAATACCTACGTGTGCACCTGATGCTTATTTTTTAAAAAAATATTTGATAATTATTTTTTAATCCATCTAAGACTGAAGGACCATAACAGGGCTTGAAAACTCATGGGCCGGGCCAAAACAGGGACTTGACGTCATCCGTCAACAAACGTGAAAATCCAGTAAGGTAGGTAGGTTAGTACATAAATTTACTGGTTTGTGTGCTTGATCAAGAGACCCGCTAAAATCCAGTAAGACCGCCGTTAAATAATTAATAAATAAATGTATCGTATTTTATCTAAATATTATTTTTTTCTGATCTATATTTTTTTCGTTAAATTCCTTAAACATTACTTTAAAAGTTTTCATTTGTTATTGTTTACTCTATGATTTCTTCAGCAACACAAATTCGATTTTGTTTTGATTTTGAGTATTTTAAAATTGCCTTGCATTTTCGATTGTTTCAAAATTCGCAGTTACAATTCGGGCTTTCAAATGACTTCGTAGTACGGGAGCCTGGGCATATATGGGAACAGATATGATATAATGGCCGTTTTCGATTTGGCGTTTTGCGTTACGTTGCCAAACAACGAAAATGCCTAATTTGTTGTAAACATTTCATTTCACATTTCTTACAACTCGATAGGTATAGCAACCCCACTTTAAATTTTCAAGCTCGCCAAATATCGCCAATGAACATACCGGCCATTATATCATACCTGTACTGTTTCTCCCATGGTCAGCTGTATGTTGGAGCAGGTACATGTGAAATTAATTCTTCATATCTTGGCTCCAAACGGTTGGTTGGTTGGTTGGTAGACATATATATTCAGGTTTGTGTGCTTGGTCAGCGACCCGCTTATAAACCTTCGTCAAGTAAGACAGACACAACAGACAACACACACACATAAGTGGATCCATCTAATTTTTAGAGACAGAGGCCAACTAGAACTCCAAACGGAAGAAGTGCAAACATTGTGCATCCGGAAGTTCTTCTACATTAATGTTCGAATCTTTTGAGCCTGACAACCACTGTTTTAGGTAAATCTTAGGTAATCAATCTTATTGAAGCAGAGAACCCCATTCCAATATTCCTTACGACAAATTTTATATTAAGTTAACGGGTTCCCAGCAAAGCGAGACCATACTGCTAGTTTAAAATAAAACTACGTTGTATTTTTTCATTACATTCAGTACTACATCAGTTGAACTTTATACTCCATATAGTTTATGGAAAATATTAAAAATTGGTCTTAAATTTTCAAAGTTAGAGAGCAAACACCATTTTATTAAATAATACAATAAACAATAAATAAAAAACCCTACTATTATGAAAAAAGTCACATAAAACAACCTTAAACTATGAGTTTATTAACTTATTTTTTCATTTAGAGATTTTTTCAAAACATATAACTAAATAAAACCTGCAAACTTTCTATTCTTAAACAAGTTATTTTTTCCTCTAAAAATCTTCATCTTGTTTTTGTGGAGTCTTGCTTGTGCACTAAAATTAACAAGACACATAATAAGTATGAACTTTTTTACTTATTTAAATATATATTTGATAACAAAACTTATAAAGATTGTTATACTTCATTTATATGATACTTTAAATCATGGCTATTGTTGATGGATTTCCTTTACTTCTTCATATTTCTTGTGTGTTTAACTAGTTTAGTTGAAATCAGAGTAAGTTCAAGAGTTACTAATTGTTTGTGTTTTCACCAAACTTAGTAGATCTTTTAAGGGGGTATGGGCGCGCTGGACCGGGGGTCTCCAAAGCAAAGTGCATCAGTGTTAATCCTATGGCGAAAAAAATATTTTATCTGCCACATTTCTCCGGCTGTATTGAATATTTTTACAAGCGGATTTTTTATGTGATAAATGTAGCTGACTTACAGGTCCCGACTTTCCCACTTTTTGAAATTGGTTCGAATATTTTTTTTAATTTTCAATAAATAATTTTACACAAAATATTCGAAGCAATTTCAAAAAACGGGAAGATAGAGACCTGTAAGTTATCTACATTTATTATAATAAAAAAAAACCGTTTGTAAAAATATTCAATACAGCCGGAGAAATGTGGCAGAGAAAATAATTTTTTCGCCATTGGATTAACACTGAGGCACTTGAGTTTGGAGACCCGCGGTCCAGCTCGCCCATTCCCCCTTAAGTAGATTTTGATTGATTCACATAACAATTGACTAGGTCCGAAATATATGCAGCACGCTCTTGCGATATAAAAAAAACTAAAAAAACAACACATTGAAACTAAACAAACAAACAAGGATTGGATTGTTCAATTTTATTTCCCTAAACTTTTTCCAATTAGAAGTTTGTTCTTTTCGTTACAGAGCCATGAGCATGAATTACGTTAGACGCCGCCGTTTTCGGTCAAATGAGTTTTTTTTTTTTGATTTTTTAGAGTGCATATCTTGGGTGAAATTAGTCCTTTTTTGAAGATTTTTAGGCTGTTATTCGGAATCTACTGCTTTCAATACACCAGAAATTAGTATAAGTCCGTCATTTACGATAGGTTACAAATTCCTCATTGCAGACTAATTTAATTAAATTGTTGCAAGTGCAAATTATACCATTTGACGAGAATTTGAAAGGACTATGGTTTTCAAATGAATTTTAAATTTATGCAACTTCCCCATTACCAAGACGGAAAAGGTTTCTTTTTCTTTTAGTTTGATCAAATCTATGCATAATTAAATAATCACGAATAGTAATTTGAATGATGTCAATGTCAAAACGCCTATCAGCGCTGTCAATTTGTCTCCGTAAAAGAATTATGAATTAACCAGACTAAAACCAGGACTTCGCCGACCGGGACTGGGCAGCGTGTGAAAATCTCTAACCATGCATCATTTTTTTTAAAAACTTACTGGTAAACTGCTCAGTCGCCTTGAAGAGCCGACATTTATAATAACTTTGACACATGAGTAGGTTGCATCTCATTTGGAAAAGTGGCGTATCTTCAAAAACACGATTTTTCAAAGATCTGTAAAAGTTTCGTGTTTCAGTTGCATTTCTTACGCGCTAAAGTTACGTATCTAGTTCTTGTCCAGTTTTTTACTTTATGTCTTAGTCTGTTCTGTTCTTTTAGTTCTGTTGAGTGTTGACCAATTATTACATCAATCTATATAGCAGATCTAAACTAAACTTTAAAAAAAAGTCTTACTATATTTAAAAGAGAAAATATTTTGGTTTTGTTCTTATTACTCATGTTTGTCATCAAGCTATCACGATTGGGACTGGTTTTCTTCGATTTTGTACGCTTTAGTTCATGTATTCTAGAGTCACTCGATACTTTCTCGATTAACAATAGTCGGACAGCCTTGATCAAATTAGCAACAAAAAAAGACCCTGTTGATTATCGCTGCACTGCAAAAAAAATAAGTCACTTTTACGGAACTTTTCTATACTTTAGACGTTTTAAAACGGCTTCACTAGGGTCTTGAACCGTTTTATCAAAATAGTTAAAAGCTCAAAACCGTATGTTCCCAAACTTTTTCGCAATGACGTAATTTTGGAGGAGAGCTAAATGTCGAAATTGGCTTCAATCTGTCGGGAGATTTGGTGGCTGAGGTTGGTTGGTTGGTTGGCAGACATATATATTCAGGTTTGTGTGCTTGGTCAGCGACCCGCTTATAAACCTTCGTCAAGTAAGACAGACACAACAGACAGCACACACACATAAGTGGATCCATCTAATTTTTAGAGACAGAGGCCAACTAGAGGATCCCCAGAATTGGCTTGTCACCCCCAGAGGTATTGATTTGGTATGGGAACTTAGAGGACTTTCGGACCCAACAGATTTAACGAGCACGTACTCCGCATATACTCGGTAGGTCTTCAGTGGTACCGGGAGTCGATCACAGGACCTTCCGATCCCGAGACAGAGACGCTGACCACTAGGCTCACTACGGCCCCGCTGAGGTTGTATAGTATGATGCTTGACTTTTAAGTTAAAGATTGCGGTTTCGAATAGCACCTGACGCAATCTTTTAAATTTTTTTAAAGTACGATTATTTAATGGAACAACTTATTTTAACTGGAATTTAATACAGAAAGCTTCCGTATTTTAGCTGGGTTTTTTTTCTGGCAATTCGACTACCAGTTTGAAACCGTTAATTTGACGGTATTGTTTGCAGTTTTTTTTTATTATCTCAGCTGACATGCAGGGCATAAATTGTCTAAAAGAGTCATTTCGTGTCAGTTACATCATTTTCCCTCTCATGTTACGAAGTCTAGTTCGTTCCCGCACTCAATTGCTCCATGGGTCTGTTTGAAAAAATCGGTAAACCGGGCAGAAAAATAAATAACAATAAATCATATTAAAATAATTTATGATGAGAATTAATAACAAGTATAATCCTTTATAAATTTTAATATATCTTCATTTTTATTTATGTTTTCGACCTGACCCAGTGTGCCATAATTACGTGGTAGGTAGGACAGTAATTGATCAATTTCTTACCTTTTCATCAACGCAAAACAGACCTTGTTTACAAAAGCAATCCCCGGTGTTATAGCCAAATGCGTTTTGAGAGCAATTTTCACCTGAAAATACCAATAATTGTTATCGTTAATCAATAATCATTATGTAAAATCAATAACTTTTAGTATGTCAAGCAAGACACTTTAGCACATTGAGGGCCGCAGCGACGAGATACCTCGGTCTGATTTTCAATTCAATAACATTCTAATAGAAGTCGTGTGTATCATTTCGACAACAGTTCTTATGAGTTCAAGTTACTTCTAATACTTTAATCAACACAAAAAAGTTAAAATCTTAGCATTTCGACAAACTAAATGGTCTAGCGCTCTAATAGCTTTTTTGTCTGGTACTGCTGTTTATAAGAGACGAACGTTAAATCTGCCGTGGCTCAAAGACACCTCATACGAGGTCACTTAGGTTAGGTTTGAATTAGCGTCGCACTAGAGCTACACGAGGGCTATTGGCGACGGGCGTCGTATTTTAGGACCACAGTCAAGTGACGAGCCGACACCTGAATAGGCACCCAACGCAACCGTTAATAGCGACATCGTACGCAGCGTTAGGACTTAGAAGGATATTTTAACGTGCACTCCCTTACACGGGGTATTATTCGTCGGACACTTTTGGCTACACGGGCCGTTTATAGGTCGGCAGATATTTTGGCGATGCCCGGACCCGAACCTGGAACCTTTCGCATGCTAGGCGAGTGCCTAACCGACTGGGCTCCCCAGCCCACGAGGTCACTATAATGTTGCGTTGGGTTACATCTTATGCGTGTGCTTCGTTAGATGACAACGACTCAAAATTACTAGATATATAGCCAATAGCCCTTGTATAACTGTAGTGTGACTTAATTCAACCAAATAACACCTACAGTGCTTTAAAGGATAATAGAGCGATTCGATAATGTTAATTATTATTTGGCGAATTAAGAGGTATAAAGGGTAATAGTGGGTTAAAAAGAGGTTAAGAGGTAATAGTGGGTTAAAAATTTCTATGGGTGAAGTAAAACCCCCAAAAAACACGTAAAAATTAACTATGAAACTTTTGTTTAAGCACAAAGAGTTTGACAATTTTTAAAAAAACAAAATGGTTTGGGATTTGTTAGCAGAAGCTATTGAAACTAATGGTTCGGTGTTTGCTTTTTTCGATTAATTTAGTAAAAATTTATTGTAAAATGGGGGAAATTAAATTTTATAAGTTTGAACATGTTACATGGTAAATGTTCTACTTTTATAGACATTAAAGTTAGAAAACGCTTAATTGAGTAAGTCACGAGCAGATTTAACGTGGGCTACTTTCTTGTTCTCGTAGCATATTATTATATATAGTTGAAATATTTTAATCATTACATGTATGATACATATTAATCATTTAAACAAAATACAATCTTTTCTTTAGACCAGTTGAAGTATCAATGAGCTATTGCTTATAATGAGAAATGCAACATTTTCCACAACAAATTTATTTATTTTTCAAAAATGAAGAGAAAGTTACTTTTTATTTTAAAGAACTGGTTTAAACGAAAATGACGTTCTTCCACTTCACATCAGCCTCTATCGATGGTAATTTTTTTTTATCGATAGACAGCCATCAATGCGTTAAAAAAGGGTGCTCCCTTATTTCATAATGTGAGAATTTCAATTACTGGTTTTGAGTGAAAATAAAGAACAAGAAAAGTAATCAATAACTTGTCAAAAAAATATTATTTTATTTTAAAGTCCGTCATTATTGTTATCAATCACGTGTTATATTGAAAGGAATTTGCTATAGGTAATGTGTCGCTATTTCTTTTTCAAAGTTTGGAGGCTTTTTTTAAAGATCTTAAATTTATTTTATATATAAAATAAAATATTTTTTATATACATATAATTATATATATTATTATATATTATATAATATATTTTAAGATATTTTTTCAGTTTCCCGAACATAAATAATAATTACCATTCTCACACTTTTTAGAATAGCGGCACGATTGAAGTAGGGGAAACTGGGGAGCCTTGGCCATAAGGGAGGCTTGTGGCCCGCCTTTTATTTTTAGTATTTAAAATTATTTTAGCGTTTTCTCAATAGATGGTACTTAAAGCTGCTGTTGTCAGCAGACAGCCACCTTAGTTTCAATGAGATACTTCTTAGAGGTGAGGAGAAAATGAAAAAAAAAAAGTTTCTCATCCCAAAAAGTAAAAATTTTAGACATAATTTGCAAGATTTTTTTAGACAAACCAATTGAATTAAGTGTATGTGTACGTGGTATTTTATAAATACTGTTATATTAAGGTTTTATTTAAGTTATAAAGTTTGTGCAATGAAGTAGGCTTTAAATCACAATGTGCCACTTTTTAAAAAATGGCTAGGTGGGGAGGCTGGACCCACTCTGTGTAAGGAAGGGTTGGCCACTGGACTTCGGCTACCTTAGTTAACTAGTGATGAAAAATCTATAAATAATGTTTATCCATAGTTATATGTTAATACATGGTTTATAATTACGTATGATAATAACTGAATGAATTTAGAATTTTTAAAGAATTTTTTTAAACAGATAATATTCTATAAAAATGTATTATCTAAATATTAATTATGGTAAACATGATTTTTAAATGATTGCAGAGTGTCGAATTATATATATTTTTACATTTAATGCTTACAAAAATAATTTGAAATATCTATTATTGTGCACTATGCATTTTTGGCCCAGGTGTCTATGTTTAAAAAAATAATAAATTTAGAAAAGAAAAAAATGCATAATTTATATTACACTATTATATCCTTGTTTCCAATAAAATTTCCTTTAATATGGGCTGTCATATGAATTTTTTAGTGAAAAAAATAAAATTTATAAAATTGAAATTCTGAAAACATGGCCAAGGCTCCCCAGGTTCCCCTACCGTCGAATGGGATAACTTTGGCTCTGGAGGGTAATTTTTGTCCCAAGCATAAAATCCTATCGTCCCTTTATGCACTAACGGTACTTATAAGTACCACTTAAAAAGCCACTGTTTCACTTTCCATTGCTCATTTTGGAGAAAATGGAGCTTTTTGATTAACATGTCCGGTTTTAGCACATTAAAGTCTACAAAGGTAAAGTAAATTCTTCCTAAAACTTTAGCTTTAGTTATCCTGCTCCAACTCGTGATGCCCCGACGATACTTATTAGTACCACTTAAAAGGCCGTTGTTTTATTTTTCATTGTACTGGCGAGGGAAAATAGATGGTAGTGGGGCTTTTTTAAAGCAGTATGTGGTTTCAACATATTAAAGACCAAAAATGTAACACATATCCATCGAATAATAGGTCGTTTTAGTCAGTGTAATTTAGAAATTGTAAGTAAAATGGAGGAAAGAGGAAAATAAATTCGGGGCATAAAGTACAGTTTACGTAGCCAACTATTTTTTTACCCTTTTGTTGCCAAATTTCTGGGTTCTTCAAAGCACGACAGTTCACAAGAACAATTATTTTTATTTCATCACATAAAACACTTTCGGTAACAAAATTCACCGTTAGCAACCCTATAACAAGAGGAAAGTCGATAATCTCCAATAGACAACAATCTCACAACACGTCCAAGCTCTTCACTACAGTAGGAGCAGAACTCCAATGTCGCAAGTAGTACATGGCGTGTTTTTTATAGGCGTTGGCGATCTTTCTAGAAAATTCCAGCGACATTACGCATATCCTGTTAGGTTTGGGCGAAACGTCTCGAAACTTCGAGAACAGGATATGACGTAATGTCGTTAAATTGGTCGCCAAGATCACCAACCTCACCAAATTGTCGCCAGACGTAAGGTGTTTTCCAACACGCTCTCGCCATGTACTACGACTGATGTCATTAATGAAACTAAAAAATACAATAAGTTGAAGTTATTAATAATATTTACAAAGATATATTTACAATATTTACAAAATTCGTAACATTGCTCCTCTTTCTGGAGACTGCACGTCCCGGGCATTGCAATTGCATTTCTAAAAAATGCAAACTTTTATAAAAATTTCATGTCATGAAAAACACAGCTAGGCACAGCCCCTTAAGCTTCGGTTTCCTGGTTAAGGTTACGATCGTTATCGACCGCCACACTCACCTAACGTCACAGAAATATTAATGTATAGCGATAGCGTAATATTAATTAATTTACATACATTTTTTCAAAGCAGCGTATCGACCTTAACGGACGCTAAGATTACCTATGCCCTGGTTGATAAGGACTGAAGACGCACGTCAAGGCGCTAAAAAAGCGCGCTGATCCGCGATATCATCGTCTTAAGCCTTGGTTTGCAAGAACACAAAATCGGCCGCTGAGCTATGTGTCAAAATTTCCCGCTTAATTGTCACGTCACCGGAGAGCCAAAAATAACGTTGATCTCAGCGTTCGTAATTCGATTAGAGCGTCCAAAACGTGCGAAATGGCCGAAGTATCTACCTATTCCGAAGAGATAACAGTGGCCTTTGCTCAGTACACATGCGTTAGATGCGGACTCATCGCTAGACAGGAATTCTAACAAACCACCTAAGCGAAGATACGACGTTGAGATATCGTAGAGCAGGGCGTTTTTTAGCGCCTTGAAGTGCGTCCTCAGTCCTTACAAACCAGGGTTCTACCTTCGCTTGGGTGGTTTGTTAGAATTCGCGTCTAGCGATGAGTCCGCATCTAACGTTTGCGTAGTGAGTGAAGGCCACTGTAATCTCTTCCGAATATTTAGACACATCGGCCATTTCGCTCCATTTGAACGCTCAGATCAAATCACGACTTATTCGAGATCTACGAACGCTGAGATCAACGTTATTTTTGGCGCTCTGGTCACGTGACTACTAGGGCCAGTAAGAAAGCGGGAAATTCGAACCTCTTCGGCCGATTATATGTTCTTACAAACCAGGGCTTTAGAAATCCCAGGCCTTACCTTCCATCTTCACTGCCTCACACGTGTAGATCCCCTTGTTGAACAGACAGCACGGCTTATCTTCTTTGCAGTACTCCCTGTAGAAGGGTCTGGGACACTCGCCCTCTTTGACTTCCTCGTCATCTGTCTTCTTCTCCCCGTCGTCGTCTTTCTTCTTCTCCCCGTCGTCTTTATCTCCTTCGACGATTTCCTCGTTAAAGGGACTCCCTCCAGCAGATGCCTCGTCATCTGCCTTTGCGGTGCTGGCGGTTTCGTCGTCGTCTTCTGCTCGCACCGAGTAGTGTTTCAGAATCCCGAGCTGAAATAAGGGAATTAGAGTTGCTATTAATTGGTTCTTAGGTAAGTTGGTAATAGAGCTTGTGACCAGGGCCTGATTTCCGGTAGGGCAAATGGGGCACGTGCCAGGGCTCCAACATCAAGCCCCAGCCCCAAATTTGCTTCAAAAAATAATACAGAGGAAAAAAATCTGCCAAAAATAGTGACCGAAAAAAATTATTAATAAATATAATATAATTAAACCAAGTGCCATTTTTTTTTAAAAAGCGAGCCACTATACGTAATTATTATATCTCTCGTTATATTTTGAACCGGGCCATGTGCACATAAAAATTATGTACATATTTAAAATATGATATGACAATATGATAGGTCTCTGATGTCCTATCTTATATATCTATTAAAAAATTGCTTTCATGTATAGATTAATGTATGTTGTGGGGGCTCCTTAACTTACTTGTACCAGGGCCGGATTTCTAAATAGGCTAAGTAGGAGCGGCGAATTTTTTAGGGCGGCAAATTTTACGACCAATTGAAGAAGCATTCGGCATAAAAATATTATTATAAAGATACGAATATTTTTAAGAAAGAAAACATATAATTTACATTAATGCGTAAACCGTAAATGTATATATAATACTAATATTTCGTAGCAAACATGGTAGCTGCTAGGGCAATTGCACCCCTCCTCCCGGATTTTGAAGTTGAAAGAAAAATAGTCGAACAGTTTTTTTAAAAAAATCGTCTATTTCGCTTTCAATTTAGCGTGTAAAGGTACATAGATGATTCTAATATGCGTATCTATTTTAAACAGCACATACCACCTTATTTTGCAACTAACCAGCTACCTTTCCCGGAAGGGTGAGAATATTGTGACAGGGGCGGCAAATCAATCGTAACCTACAAGCAGCAAATCTTTAAGAGGGATTGTCAGTTCCATAGAGCTAATGCATTATTTTTCTAATCACAAATTCCGCCGAAGTATTGCTTTGCCATGTTAGCCCTTCTTTCCCAGGTATGAGAATCAACATAACATCGAAATGAAACAAATTTTGAAACGAAAATGTTATCTAGTTATTTAATTATATATTTTTGAAGTTTTAAAATGCCAAAAAATATAGCAGATGGCGACACTATTTTAAAACTTTATCAATTAATAAATAAATAACCGGATGTTATTTTCTATTCAATTTTGTTTTAAATTGATGTTATGATGATTCTCATACCTGGTGAAAATGGGATAACATGGCAAAGCAATTCTTTTGCAAAAATTGTGATTTCAAAACTAATGCATTATCTCCATGGGACTGACAGTCCCTCTTAAATCCGGCCCTGACTTGTACCTTCGATCGCAAAAGTTGCTAGTCGGGATCGTGAGTACCTTGGCGAAATAGAAACCAGCTTTCGCACATTCACTGCGTTTGATGCCTAATGGTACGTCTAAATCGGGACAATTTCTGGGTTAAAAAGACTATTCTGAGATCCTTTTTGACGCCATATTCTGCATTTGGTACAATCATGCTTCACCGAAACTATTGTATTAATTAGCTTTTAACGCATTTCTCAACTGTCTACGAGATTACGCTGTTTCGGTGTGTCGTGCGCTATGGTAACCAAGTGAGAAAAATCAATTTTATCATTTGCGGCTTTTCAAATAATCAAAAAAAAAGCCAATAAAGGTGATTGATAATTCCTCTTTCGCCAAAAAACCCTTGAAAAAAGTCCCAAGAAAAAAATCCCAAAATGGCAACAACTCTGTTTCCAACTTTTCCCATTTAAATCCATGTAGAACTGCCATTTCATTAAAAAAAAGAAGAAATTGTAGGTTTAGCGTTTAAAATTTGTGTTATGTTTTTGTTAAAGGAACCAATAATATATTTAGTTTCATAACTTTTACCAATTAATACTAGCACAAACTTTTGGGATAATAGAGTATATATTTTGTAATGCATTTTTGGCAGTGGCAGCCTAATTTTGGCGTTATACAGCTTTTATTGAAAGATCAAGGGCTGGAATCATATCCGATTGGTGTAAACACAGGCCGCCCTTAGCAAAAGCTACCCCTGTGCTAATATATCCGTGGTGCCCTAAAATTTGTTTTCAAAAGTCCCATTTTCATCTGATATTCCTATTTTATATTGTTCGATAAAAATTTCAAAGTCAAATACTGAACTTAATTCTTGTCATTTTAATTTTCTTGCCAATGGGTTGGTAACAAACTTTCCCATCGCTTTAATTCTGTTCACAGTTCGTATTGAGTTTCAAATGAGTTGGATTTAGGTGACTTATATTTTAACGGATTATTGATTAAAATTAAACAAGTAGGTTTGTAACAGAATCTGTCACTTAAGCCGCATCCACACAACAGTTGTGTTTAACATATAAAAAGGCGCCAAACACAGCATTATTTCTATATTAAACATTTACATGCTAAAAAATTTCATAATTATAACTTATCGTTTGCAAAAACTAATTTATATTTCAAAGAATAAATATGTAATATTCCTCGCTTTTAAATAGATTAAAAACATTTCATATCAACACCCAAAGAATCTCGTAGTGAAATATATTTGATGTCATTTCAAACTGATCGATGTCGCAAAAATAAATTTATTTAAATTTATTGTCTAAAAGAATTAAAGTTTCTCGAGCAATTGTTGCGAATGGCAATGGGGATTTAATTCTAATAAAAATGGCTTCCTATGCTTTTTAAATGAGCATTAAATTTTGCAGTTTTTTTTAAATAATAGAAGTACTTCGAATTCAAATTATTTTCTGAAATTTTCAATGTGTTCTAATTTCGATGCGCTGAATTTTTTTTGACTTAGCACACTTGTCCGTAGCATTTGTAGTTTGGGCTATGAAAGTGGGTGACAGACAGACGGACAGACTGAACTATTATAATACCTTCCACTTTTTACGTTATAAACGTAGTGTGGAAGCTAAAACTTAGCTCACATAAAATTGAATTCTTTAATAGGATGGAATATTTAAAAAAATATATTGCAATTAAAAGAGCTGGAATAGTAAGCTTAACAACTCGTATGGCGGGCAAATATAGAAAAATTATTTTTGTAGTGCTACTGTGCTGAGCATATATGCAAGTTTTGTAGTAATAGTCTGTAATTGTTTGAAACAGGAACGAGTTTGAAAACAGGGCGAAAGCAATATGAATAAAGAAATAACCACAGTTGAATTTTTATTCGGTTGTTGAGTTAAATATTACTTATGGGACTTAAATTTTATTTTTCACCGTAAGGGATTGGTCGAAAATTTCAAAAATGCTAGAAACAGTACTGATACAACAAACATTCCAATTGTAAATAGTTAGGAAAAATTTCAATCGTACAGCAGCGATTATGGCTTAAATTCAAAAGAATTGTATTAAAATCCCGCGAAAATGTGTTTAAGGCGAAAATGACTAAGATGTGTTTAAAACGTTTTAATTTCAAATAAATTGCAATCAAGAATAAAATTAATATGAAACTAAATATTTAAGGTAAAAACACAGACATTAAAGCTTAAACTTTTTTGTAATTATTAGAAAGTTTCAGTCCCTTACCTGGAAAAGTACAGCAGCAAAAAATAAGACAGTTTTAACGCGACACATTTTCGTATTCACTGTGAAGTAATCCTGAAGAATTTCACTCCTGCAAAAGTAAAACGCAATAGCTTTTATGTCCCACAGTAAACGCTGTACATCTTTTTTAAGATAGACGCAATAATACATACGGAATAATACGAATTACATTCATCAAAACGTTATGAGATGCTAAACGCTTCGAAAGTCATAGAAATTGTATGTATATAAAAACTCACGCATAAAAACTATTGTTTTGGGAAATTAAATCTTTACCACTTCTCTTTTTTTTATTTTTTTTATCGGAACTCTGACGAAAACTGTGTGAGTAAGTTATTTCTAGTTCTTCTAAGAAGATTCTTTCCATAATGTTCATTTGAATGTTGTCCTCCCATAAATATCACACTTCAGTAAATGCTCGGTATTTAGAGGCGAATTTTGTAGTTAAGGCTAGAAACTATTGCGTGTTTTATTTAAAACTAGCAAATGAATACCCGTTCTTCGCACGGATTAAAAAATATCAAATCGATCCAAGTATGTGTACCACATAACCTGTTACAGGATCATAAGCTTATGTTATTGTTCCCGCTCGTTATAAAGTATAAAATCCCGTTTCATTGCCTTAAAATTCCAAAATGAAAAATACGCTATAAAATGCACTAATAAATACATAAAACCTTTTAGGTCATTTGGCGCGTATTAGTAAATAATTTGGCGAGTTTGGCAACGTACTTTGCGAAAAATAAAGACATAAAATCCTAATATGCAGCTCTAGTGCGATGGCCTTTATCAACCATCATAGTTCAGTAATAGCTTAACTATAGATTTATTGTTAAATATGCATACATACATAGTCAACAGAAGGGGCCCGGATGGCCGAGTGGTTTGGACCATTACGCTAGCAGTCCGCGCGGTAACAGGTGCGGGTTCGATTCCCGCCTTCGCCCTGGGTGTATATTCCTTTCTCTGTGACAGTAAAAATTCTTTCTGTGTTTGTCTTTCTTGACGAAGGCTTCATAAGCGGGTCTCTGATCGAGCACACAAGCCCGGAATATATATGTAATAGTAGTAGTAGTAGTCAACAGAAAAATCAATGAAAAATTCATCAAATAAACCCACAATAAAATCCGGGAATGTAGACTGGCGCAATTACGTCACTTGAAACATGTCAATTATTTTTCAAATAATGAATTACTTTCTGAAGGTAATGGCAATACAGAATAAAATAAACATTTTAATTATTTTCGTAAAAGTTTAATTTAATTTTTTCAGCCGATGGCAACATTAAAGGAAAAAAATGATCGGATTTGAGCGAAAGTGGTGTAGTTTTTTTCAAACATTTCTAATTTTCTCCAAAAATAGAACGTTTCAAAACCTGAAAGTTCAAAAATCACAAATCTAAGTATGAACTACGCATTTGTGCCAAGTTACGAGTCAAACAGATGTCTAGTTTAAGAGTCTATACGGAATATACATACATACGCAACTTCATTTTTATTATTATAGATGCAACAACCTCTGCTTAGGTGCTTAAGACAACTGTAGGCAAATGCAAGGTTCTGTGCGAACTTAATCGAAAATACCCGTCACAACAAACAAGTGTGTGTATTTATTATTAAAAAAAAAACGTAATTAAATTGCTTTTATCGTTGATGGACAACTAGAACGGTAAGGAGCGTGGTTTGTTGGTGCGAAAAAAGTAACTGTTGGCTTAAGGGGGAATGGTTGCGCTGGACCGGGGGTCTCCAAAGCAAAGTGCATCAGTGTTAATCCTATGGCGAAAAAAATATTTTCTCTGCCACATTTCTCAGGGTGTATTGAATATTTTTACAAGCGGAATTTTTATGTGATAAATGTAGCTGACTTACAGGTCCCGACCTTCCCACTTTTTTAAATTGGTTCGAATATTTTTTTAAATTTTCAATAAATAATTTTACACAAAATATTCGAAGCAATTTCAAAAAGTGGGAAGATAGAGACCTGTAAATTTATTATTTAAAAAATAACCGTTTGTAAAAATATTCAATACCGCCGGAGAAATGTGGCAGAGAAAATAGTTTTTTCGCCATTGGATTAACACTGAGGCACTTTAGTTTGGAGACCCGCGGTCCCGCGAACTTGTTCCCCCTTAACGTAACTGTAGGAGTGACTATTCTAGTTTAAGCAAATTAGCTGCCGATTGGTTTATAAGGTTTAAGACAACGGTTGGCGTAACTGTAAACGTGACCGTTCCAGTTGTTCATTATCGTATCTGCTGTCAAAGTCTCGTGTTTTCTATGAAATTTGACATATCTATCTGATCATGCAAATGATGTGTTTATAGCGTAATAATTGAGACATCACGTACGAGTGATCATTTTAAAGGTAAATCGTTGAACTAGCTAATTGGCTTAGATAATATGTAGTATTAGTTCCTTCAATAGCCAACATGTTGCTCCAATTTGACTTTAATTTAACCCAACTCTAATATTACCTCAGGCCCAAAGCTTCAGCAACAAAGATGGACTACTCTGCCTTATGGATTAGTAGTCTAGAGCGGACATTAACTAAAGTTATCATAGAAATGGCGTACTTTAAATGTTCTAGAGAGACTTATGGAGTATTGGTCAAAAAATATTTATATTAAATATTTGATTATAAATATGTGTTGTAAAAGATTTCTGCATGAGATAATAAACTCATTTTGAAAATTCGCCAATGCCTAAATGACGCTAGTTTCGCATTTTTTGCAAATAAATAATAAACGTGACCGTTCCAGTTGTTCATTATCGTATCTGCTGTCAAAGTCTCGTGTTTTCTATGAAATTTGACATATCTATCTGATCATGCAAATGATGTGTTTATAGCGTAATAATTGAGACGTCACGTACGAGTGATCATTTTAAAGGTAAATCGTTGAACTAGCTAATTGGCTTAGATAATACATATGTAGTATTAGTTCCTTCAATAGCCAACATGCCCAGCTAAGAAAAGCAGCAAAAGACTTGAAAAAAATTAAAGGAAAGCTGCAGGAAAACTGCAGGTATTTGGAACCAAAAACCTTCATCAAAAAACCTTTATTTTCCCTTCATTCGAAAGCCTGCTGGATAAGTGAAGGTTTTAGGTTCCAAATACCTCCATTTTTTCTTCACCAAAAAACCTTTATATTTCCTTCATTAAAAAACCTTTATAAAAACTTCAGGATAAGTGAAGTTTTAGGTACCAAGTTCCTTCACTTTTCCTTCATCAAAAAACCTTAATATTTCCTTCATTGGAAAACATTTAAAAAACTGCAGGATAAGTGAAGATTTTGAAGTTGAGTTGTATTTATACCCAAGTAGAAAGGAAGGAGCATGGGATTTGATCTGGGGGTATTTGTGTAGCTGTTCAGCGCGCTACCAACTGCGCTATTGGAGCTTGCAAATTGAAGCGCGTTTTAAAATTAGGAATGGTATATCTTATAATTAGAACATGCAAAATTACACACTCCATGGATTCGATTGTAGTCAATAAATTTGATTCATGATTTTGCGTACAATTCGTCTATGATTTTTATTTAAAAATATTTAAATTAGATTTAATTAATTGTTCTAAGGTGGTAATAAATAATTTGGATGCAAATTTTGTGAGTTAGAAAAAAAATATATCTTAAGAATTCCTTTAAGATTTATTTATTTTTAAATTTTCGATAAAAAGGTGAGAACAAAGCTATTGAGCAAACTGAAATATATAGCAAATCATTTTTTAAATCTGCTTTTTTTCGATTAAATTTTACTGTCTCTTTATATAGGTGGCATTATTATTTTCTTTTTTGCAAAATCAAATCAAAAACGTCCATGGAAATTTGAAAAAAGAATTTGAATCGCCAATTATAGCTTTGATATCGTTTCTGAATTTTTAGAAGTTACAGATTAACAAAATCTAGATCTGCGATTTGAATATATTAAGCTAATTTGCTGCAAAATTTGCTAATAAACTGCAAATGTTTACATTAAAAATTAAATGTTTTTCCGCGAAAAATTCCAACAATTTTTAGCTGGGATACCATTACTACAAGTGTAAAATATCAAAACTAATTTCAAAAATAAAGAGCAATTTTAAGATAAAGATTCACTACAAAAAAATTTACAGTATTTTTGGGGTTAACGCACATATTTTTTAAAATAACTTCAAATAAACTCACAACTGGTCAACCCATTTGATACTTATTTTCAATGACGCTTCATTAGAGTCGTCAAAAAAAAGTTTACACTGGTATGATAATGCAGCACCATGGAAGTTATTGGTTTGCAATTTCCCTTGAGCAGCAACCCACTTGTCGACATTGTTGCAGAAAACGATTTTGGCCCCTGCAGGCTTTATGTGTAACTCTATGCTATAAAGAATTATGCACATGTTGTATAAATTCTCTGCAGAAAGTTTTTTAGACAAAATACTTTGCTTGAAATATTGTCCTTATTTTCTCAGAAAGTTTAGATAATTTTTTGCATAAAATTGCACATTAAGTGCTATTGAAATGTGAGTTTAAAGATAAAACAGTATTTTAAGTGTACTTTAAAATATAGTTTTAAAAAAATAAACTCTAAAGAAAGGTAATAAAAAGTATAAGATTAAATAAAGGTATTTTTCAGCATAAAAGTTTAAGAGAAATTGCTGTTTTCATGTAGAACTGAAACGGCTAATTCTTTGTTCTTTTAGGATGAATCCTTCAGAAAAATGGCAGTTTTCTTTAAGAATAAAAAAAAAATCATCTTAAAAAAGTTTTACAAACATGCAGTTCTCCAGCTGAAACTCAGTTGCTGAATTTCTCAGTACAATACCTTTAAAAAAAACATTTTCCCTGCATAAAACCTTCATCTCTCTTCAAAAGCATTGTTTTTTTGCTGAAATTTAGTTGCTGAATTTTTCCTCACAATACTCTTAATAGTACTGCAAGTTTAATGCTGAAAACATTTCCCTGCATTAAATCTTTATCTCTCGTCCAAAAAGAAGCAATTTTTGTGTTGAAATTTAGTTGCTGAATTTTTCATCATAATACCTGTAAAAGTACTGAAGGTTTTATGCTGAAAACATTTTCCTGCATAAAAGCTTTATCTCTCATCCAAAATATGCAGTTTTTCTGCTGAAATTTATTTGCTGAATTTTTCAGCACCGTACCCATATAAATACTGCAGGTTAAATGCTAAAAACATTTCCCTTCATAAAACCTTCATTTCTCTTAAAAAAAACCTGCATTTCTGCATTTTCCATGCAGGTTTTTTTGCTGATTTTTTTAGCTGGGTGTTGCTCCAATTTGACTTTAATTTAGCCAAACTCTAATATTACCTCAGGCCCAAAGCTTCAGCAACAAAGATGGACTCTGCCTTATGGATTAGTAGTCTAGAGCGGACATTAACTAAAGTGATCATAGAAATGGCGTACTTTAAATGTTCTAGAGAGACTTATGGAGTATTGGTCAAAAAATATTTATATTAAATATTTGATTATAAATATGTGTTGTAAAAGATTTCTGCATGAGATAATAAACTCATTTTAAAAATTCGCCAATGCCTAAATGACGCTAGTTTCGCATTCTTTGCAAATAAAAAAAATGACGACAAACAAGAGGCCAGAGGTCCAGCAAAATTGCCCAAAAGTTTAATAATTTTAAATTTGTATAATACGTATATTAGCCTAAAAAATTGTAAAAATATAATATTTTGCAAATATTTAATAACACCGAATGAAACCACTACACATTGCATTAATAAATAAAGAAATATCATTTAAAACTGTGCAAAAAAAGGTATAAAGGTTTAACTCTACTGCTTTCTTGGTAAACAAATAATGAACCTCCAAAGAATAATACCGTGCTAATAGACGTCATTCTAAACTCATGTTTTTACCAAAAACAATTGCTTCAAACATTCATTTTAAGTAAATAAAGTTTCTCACATGCGATTGTTGATGTGGCAACAGCGATTTTAATGAATAACGAGAAGTTCTTAAATAACTAAAATAGCCTACTTTCCTGTTATTGAAATACTTACTAAAATTATAATCGGAAAACAACTAGGTTCCTAACAGTATATATCATCAACAACTGTTTCTACACTAGATTTATACCCATTCGAAAAAAAATCGGTAAACTCAGCATCCAGCTATAATTTAAAGTTCAAAAAGCCAAAATAAACTATTTTCCTTAATATTCTTTCTAAATAACCTTAATATTATTTATCGTCTGCACGATTTATTTGTAGTTCGAAGAATAATTAAATATTTATTATTAACAAAAGTAAGGAAATTACTCCAAACTGCATTAAAAATAAATGTAAATTAAACTACGCAGAATTGTATGCAAAAAATATGCCTTGCCGCTTTCTTGGTAAACCATTAATGAACAATCAAAGAATCACATTGTGCTACATCTTATGACGTAATTCCAAAATGATTCATGAAACAATTATTTTGCTTCAAATATTTTTAAATGAAGTTTCTCAAGCCATTGTTGATTTGGCAACAGTGATTTAAATGACTCAAAATTGAATTTCAGTGCTAATTCAATGGGAAATTCGCCGACAGATAGTATTTTTTATGTCCGTCCGAATGTACAGACAGGCGGACAAAAAGTATGAAAGTTGGATATCAGAGGTCATAGCTTTCAAATAAAAAAAAGAATTTTTAAGATCCGTATGATAGAACCGATTTTAGAAGGGGGGTACGGACAGACAGACAGACGGACATCGACCGCATGTCACTACCTACTTTTTCATTTTTTTAATTCTTTCGAATTAAAAAAAGAAAAGTAGGCTAAAAATTAATTTGAATGCTATTTATCTGAGCAGACCGCCGACATGTCTGCCCATCTCTTTCATTTTTTATCTAATTTGTTCGAATTTAAAAAAAAAAAAGTAAAAAGAGAGTTGTCTAAATATCTCCTTCAACTAACTCAATCCCTTGTTCATTGGTTATGAATGATTACTAAATAATATAATATCAGTTGATCGAATAACCAGCAAATTACACCTTATGCGAAAGAGGTAGTATACCATATTCTTAGGCCGTATATTATATCTTCAAGAAAACGAAGAGGATATGCTTATAATTACACGCTTACTTTTGATGCCAAATCATCGGCTTCGGTCGGTTACAACTTACGATCCCACAGGCAGTTAGGGCTGGACAAAGGCGGCTCACCAAGGTTGTTATCACACGATGTGTCAAGTGCATGTCTATGGTCATAAATATGTCTATTGCAATACATTCTCTTATTTCATGTCATAATTCGTTTTTAATTGCTTTATTGAGGCGTCGATTGGTTTTTATATGAATGTTTCTGCTTTGAGAAATAGAAATATGCGCCTTTGTTATCCAACCATTGGGCCATAAATGGTATTCTCAGATTTTTTTTTACATGTGTATAATACAGTATAACCTGATTATAGCGTCATTTAAGGTAAAGTGATTTCATGATGTTATAAACGAGTAACGGTATTAACAAAGTTGAATATTAAGTCGAGGAAATCGAGTATCTAGTGTAGGAAATCGGCATGCAAAACACGTATTTTTTACTCATATGATTAATTAAAGTTATGAAATGGCATCCATTGAATAATTTTTAAGCGTATGTGACATAATTAGTATAATACAGGGTGTCCTTAAAAGAATGTCCGAGTTTTGATGGTATATTACAGGAGTTTATTTTATACTAAATATAACAAATCATACATGGCATTGAAGGAAAACTAACCTAGTTTTTCCTATATGTGCTCTATGTGTGCACCTTTAGTGATACGGCACACATCCAAACTAAAAGGCAATTCTTTCCGTACTGTCTGCATCAAGTCCGGAGTAATGGAAACAACAGCCTGTGCAATTCTACCTTTCAAGGTTGGTAAATCGTGGGGTAGGGGTGGAACGTAGACCCGATCTTTTAGGAAGCCCCAAAGGAAGAAATCACAAGGCGCGATGTCAGGTCACAATTTGAAACTCGGACATTCTTTTACGGACATCCTGTAAATTAATTCCCTTTCACTAATCAAAAAATTTTTAAGCGGGAATTTGAAAGCTGGCGACTTTCGCATCATTTGGCAAATTATTATTTTTTTAAATAGTGAAAACTAATTTTTTTTTGAAGACATTTATTTTGTTTTTAAGAAGGCTATTTGGAAAAACCGCATATTTTTACGCGTTATAGTAACAGAGGATTCAATTAAGAATTGCCACTATAAACAAGATATAACAATAAGGTTTATTTACAATTCACGGAATCAAATATTTAGGGCGTTACCGAGTTTGACTGTAATAGTTTTGTTTACATCCTTATCTATGAAAATGATAACAAAGTTTTAAAATCGTACTACTTCTGCATTTTCAAGAGCCAGTGTAATTTTGTAGAGTAAAACCTTTAAATTAAGGCCACCCTTTGTGGGTATTGTTGTACTAAATCTGACCTGCATATAGGATGATTTAAAAATGAAGAAAACCGAATCTAAAGTTCAATTTTTTTTTTAAAAATGTGGTCAATATACCCGGCCAACATAACGCCTTTTGATCCCCCCCCCCCCACCCTAAATTATTTCTATAAATAGTAGTACAAATAAATTACGTATAATAGCTTTAACAGGCTTAACCATAT
Source organism: Oedothorax gibbosus (assembly GCA_019343175.1). Classification (NCBI taxonomy): domain Eukaryota; kingdom Metazoa; phylum Arthropoda; class Arachnida; order Araneae; family Linyphiidae; genus Oedothorax; species Oedothorax gibbosus. The sequence goes on along the minus strand of JAFNEN010000444.1, from coordinate 280,355 downwards.
ATTTATGGGTAGAGATGATTTCATATATAATTTAGGTATTCACTAGGGGTCTATGCACTGTGAAACGAAATGCTGGTGAACAATATTTATATATGCTCGCAGTACAAAATGCATGTTTGGTGAGTTTTCTTTTTGAAATGCAATTCTTACGGATATTATGTCAACATATTTAAAACACTGTTTGCGTGTCCTTTTGATTATTATTTAAGAAAATTCGATACCGTTCCATTTATAAGGCGCAAGCGATAAAGTCACCAAAGTATACAACAGATGCCAAATATAGTATACTGCAGTATAATGGAGTAAACAATAGCTGTGTATATTGTGGTCATTCAACTAATTGTGTATACTGTAGGTTTTGTCACGAAAAAATAACCAGATTCCATTTAGCGCCCGCGAAATGGAAATGTACCGAAAATTCAAATATCTTGACACAATTTCTTTAACTGTATTTTTAATTCAAAAATAAATAAATAAAAAACAATAAAGTTGCAAGATCCAAATAAGGAGTGACCAACTTTTTTTAAAAACAAAATGTAAAATTCTGTCTCATTTTATACATTTTTGCAAGATTTTCACTTAATAAAAATATTTTGCACTGCTTTTTAACTACAAGCTCATGATAGAGAATCTAATCATAGTTAACATTGAAAAGTTTCGTTATACATCTGCGCTGATATACAAAGAAATTTTTCTCGATTTATATGTAAGTGGCATACTATTCTGAGATAATGGAACATTGGGGATCTTGCATAACACTAACTGAGGAGGCTTAATCTTTTTCGTGACAAATTTTTAGATTAATTGCATCAATGTAGAAAACCACGTCAATCGCTGGAATCAGGTGGACTGGAATAGAAATACCTTTCTTATCAAATGAAATACTGAAAGTTGTTACATAACCACGATATAAAATATTTCAAGATAACTATATACAGTCCCTGGACAAATTATTAGACGCACTGCAAGATTTCATGTATCAATCAATGATGAACAAAATACCTTTAGAAGGACATTTGTGTTCCTAAACTTAAGCTATTGAATAGAAAATACTATGTGCTATACTTAATACATATATCGACATCTTTTTTAATGATATGGCATTCTTTGGTTTGTTTTTATCATTACTACACTCTTAAAACAAAATAGTGAAATCCTCTCCTATAGGGGAAGTGCATTTTCGGCGCCGGAAAGGAGTGGAAATTAACTCAGACTGAGTTAAAACCGCTCGTTTTAAGAGTGTAGGACGTAGATTGTTTTCTTTTATTTCTTTTACCCACTCCGCAAAAAGAGTGAAATCCACTCCTATAGGGGAAGTGCATTTTCGGCACGGAAAGGAGTGGAAATTAACTCAGACTGAGTTAAAAGAGCTCGTTTGTTTTAAGAGTGTAAAAAAAATACATTTCGTCTAATGATTTGTCCAGGGACTGTATATGTACATTTTATAGATGGAACATTTAACTAGACAAGGGATTTCCTAACTAAAGACCCACTAAGGATATGTGCAGCATACAAAATAACCATCTAAATTAATACATTTTAGTCAAAATGAAAACTTTAACCTTATTTTGAGTTGTCTTGTTCAGCGAAGTCATTTTTATTTTTACAGAATAATGTAGAAACCATTATTCAGATTTTATGATGATTTCATTTAATTTCGGATGGATTGTCCTTAGTACCTTTTGCGTCCTTATACCACTTTACATGTCACCAGCATGTCAGTTCATTATGAGTAACGTTATTTTTCTGAGTACATTACGATATTTATATCCTTTTTTTGTTGTTTTTTCATGTTATTTGTTACTAAAAGGTAGTTTTTTGTTAAGAAAATATTACTTAGAACCGCACCCACACACTATTTATATATCTTTAAAAAAACTTTTAAAGCTGAAAATTAATCATTTTAATTTATTTTCTTTCTCAGATTTAATTAACAGTCTTATCAGATTTGATCAATAATTGATGATTAAATAACTTAAACAAATAGTTTAATAAATGTCTAAAAATACGTTTTAATTATTTGCATTATTAAATTTAATTTGAAAAACGATAAAAAATATTATTAATACGTAAAAAATGATTGCAAACTTTCATTCATATTTAACTTAAGAATCTTTCTGAAATTAAAACTAATTTCTATTCATAAAAATAGAAAACTATTATTAACAAAAATGGTAACTGAAAAAAAAATTTATAAGACGTAAGACGTATATAATTAGGAAGATCAAAAATAAATAGCTTTTTCACAAAAAATATTATGAATTAGTAATGTTCAAAGATTGAAAGAGTAATAATTTTGACGTGTAATCGAATAAACTATGAAAGTATAAAATAAAAAAATTACAAGTCTAAAATAAATGAAAACACAGACAGTTAATGAAACTAGAAATCACGCATCAAATAAAATTAGTTAAACCTATAATGATGTTTTGTATCAATTTGTTTGTCTAATAATACTATCACTACAGGTGAAAAAATACTTAAATTTTTAAGCAAATTTTTAATTAAAAAATTGTATTAAGGTTACAGGGAACAAAACGACCCCTCAAAATATCGAATTTTTATTTCAACTATAGTTACTGAATCGTGCCTTTACGAAAAAACTTCTATCGATGCACATTTGAATATGGGGCTGGAGTTAGCAAATTTGGTAGTTAATTTCAATATAACTTTGTTGCTAGCTTTAAATGCCATTATTCCAAAACACCAATTTTCAGTCTTAAGGTACACTTTTCTCTTTTTCTATTTTACTAGAAGGGTTGAAATTTTCTGTGATGTCGTATACATGTCTATTAAACACAGTGAACCAAAAATATTCCAAAAATATATTAAGTTCGAGTAAAAATAAGACGATTTTTCTAATTTAGGAAATGCGCAAAATTTCTATTTATGTTAATAACTTAAAATTATGAAAGTTTTATCGTGTCAAACTTGGAGGTTCATTGCGTTGAATCGACTTTTTTTTATTTCTATAAAAAATTATTTTTAGATACACGCAATAGTTGTGCTGGAAAGTGTACCTAAAAGCTAAAAATCGATGTTTTAAAATAATGACGTATATGAAGCTGGAAACAAAGTTATATTGAAATTAACTACCAAATTTGCGAACTCCAACACCGTATTCAGGTGCGTATTATATAAAAAATTTCGTAAATATTCATTTCAGTGATTGAAAGTTAAAATGAAAATTTGATATTTTGAATCTTCGATATGTTCCCCGTCCCCTTAAGTCTAATTGGAATGTCCAACCCTCTTAATTTTACAAATTTCGATGTATAAAAGTTAAATATTGATACAATGTTTTTGTTATAAGATTATTATAAGGCTTTTACAATTATCTACTGCAAAAAAAGTATTTTATATTCTTATCTTATTACAAATCTTGATCGATTGTACGTGATGTGGGAAAGACAACTTCGACTTGGTTAAAAGAACTGTGCTGATTGCTTTTGCTTTTTACTTTTCATCACCTAAGATAAAAGTTGGTAAAGAACTAGCAAGATGACATTTGCCGCGACTTGACATTGTAAATGACTTAAAACTGAGTTGCTGCTCGGAAAAAATTGAAAATAATTTGGTCTATCTGTAACCTTTAAATGAGTCAATATGTTACATGTCAGAGATAAAATGATGTTTTTCTGTTTTATTTAAAAAAAACACTGGTTACCTTTTATAAAAATAATTGCACAAATATATCAAGTTTTTTATAAAGATAATAAAGAAATTGTCTACAACAGTTGGAAACGATATATTATTTTTTTAATGTGTAGTGTTTCTTTTCCCAAAATTGTACAAGGTTAATTGAAATTGCCTTAGTTGTACTGACCGCCTTCAATGAAAAAAAAATTCAATTTTCTTCTTAAGTACAGAGAAAAATTAAAATAGATAATTAGAAGGCTTTTTCTACTGCCAGTAACGGAATATATAATATAAATATATGCTGTTTTTTGCATGCATCGACATTACTTTTTCAAAAGAAATAGAATTAGTTTTTGAAAATTTCATAAGTAGAATAACTGTTACAAAAAATGCTTAACTAAAGTAAAGATATCTTAAACAATTTTAGAACAGGAAATCGTCCAATGATAACAAAAAGAGAGAAAGGAGAGAGACGGGAAAAAAAATTAGAGATAAATTTAATAAAAATTTACTGAAACAGAAATTTCCCCACAGAATGTAACAGAATTTCAACGATTTTCTGTAGCTGAAAATCACCAAGGTTCTCTGTTATAAAAAATAAAGAAAAGTATCTAATTTACCTCAAGATATTGCATACCAGTACACTCTTAAAACAAACGAACGGTTTTAACTCAGTCTGAGTTAATTTCCACTCCTTTTCGTGCCGAAAATGCACTTCCCCTATAGGAGTGGATTTCAGTCTTTTTGCGGAGTGGGTAAAAGAAATAAAAGAAAACAATCTACGTCCTACACTCTTAAAACGAGCGGTTTTAACTCAGTCTGAGTTAATTTCCACTCCTTTCCAGTGCCGAAAATGCACTTCCTCTATAGGAGTGGATTTCACTCTTTTGTTTTAAGAGTGTACCTGTACAGAGGATATCTGCTACTGTAGGTCAAAATGTGGTTTACGGTAATCGGAAAACTTGGTATTCTTCATTGTTAAATAGTAAGTCTTTGTGAATGTTAATGGATACATTCTTTCGAAGCAGACCACATTAAATTACCTACCTAAATTACCTACATTCCTGACCAACAACAAAAAACAACGCAAATAATTTGATGTAGCATATAAAGCTAGTCTCATTTCAAATTTCACCCAAACCAGACACAATCTTCTTGGGCAGAGGAGTGATTACCCTAATTACCGATATTCATAATTTATTTTGGGTATCGCGAAATGCTTGTACCCACCATGATTAATGGATAGTTTTTATCAGGATCCCAAGCCATTTTTGCATTAATGATACGTTCTGCTCATATAATAATCGAAGTTATAATTGGAGCCTTCACACTGTTTAAGGGCACTCAGTGCCGGGCGTGACAAATTGCAGCATATAAATTGTCGTGGATCGAGTTTGTTATTGAAAATACAATATTTTTGTGTTCTCTGATGTATCAATGGACATGCTTCAGGTCATGAGTTGTAACAGAAATGCTGAATGAATATAAATCCTCTATTGGGGAATCAATGTCAGATCAGAACAGAGTAATAATTTATGGTTTACCCATCTCCAACCCATGTGAATCCCAATTACGAGTTTTGCACACAGGGCCGGATTTAAAGATTTGCCGCTTGTAGGCTACGATTTGCCGCCCCAGTCACAATATTCTCCCACTTCGGGGAAAGGTAGCTGGTTAGCTGCAAAATAGAATGGTATGTGCAGTTTAAAATAGATACACATATTAGAATCATCTATGTACCTTTACACACTAAATCGAAAGCGTAATAGGCGAATTTTTAAAAAATGTTCTACCATTTTCTTTCAACTTCGAAATCCGGGAGGACTTGCCCTTGCAGCGACCATGTTTGCTACGAAATATTAGTACTATTTATACGTTTACGTTTACGCATTATTGTAAATTATTTGTTTTCTTTCTTAGAAATATTCGTATCTTTATAATAATTTTTTTTATGTCGAGTGTCGCTTTAATTGGTCGTAAAATTTGCCGCCCCCAAAAATTCGCCGCTCTAGGCTACAGCCTACTTAGCCTATTTAGAAATCCGGCCCTGTTTGCACCCAAGCAAATAAAATCAAGTAGATCAACATGAGGCAGCGGGGCAAACCACAAATTTTGTTATGGGCTATGCATGCAAAACCCATGTTATGGTATGGAGTAATTGAGGACTAGCCAAACAATGAGTATTAAAGGAGTTTTGGGGTACTGTGGTAATCAAACACAGCGGCTACGGGTTAAAGACTGTGGTATTGGTTATTATAATTTAGAAAGCAAGTCGTGAAAACTTCTAATACGCACATCTAAAAGGGATGTTGAAATATCCTGTCTATCTCTACAATTTACTGAAATGTAAATCTTAGGTGTAAAATGTTTTTTTTTGTGTATAACAACAAACTTTCCAAACTCTAGCCCTCGTTTAGATCTAAAATTATTAGACGCACTGCAAGATTTCGTGTATCAATCAATGATGAACAAATTACCTTTTGAAGGACATTTGTGTTCCTAAACTTAAGCTATTGAATAGAAAATATTATCTGCTGTACTTAATACATATATCGGCATCTTTTTTAATGATATGACATTCTTTGGTAGGTTTTCATCATTACTAAAAAAAATACAGTGCGTCTAATAATTTGTCCAGGGACTGTATAGGATACTGTCTTTTTATATAAAAGCATATATTTAAGTGAAGTTGCGTTTAGAAAAATTCAGACTATCTATAGAAATGGCATTCGATGTGCCTTGAGATATTATTTCTCCAATAGTAAGATTAATACAAAGATTAGAAGTCGCAATACAAATAATAAATCATTCGTAATACAATAATAATCAATTCCGTTAAGTGGTTGGGAACAGAAGCAAAGTTTTTTCAAATAAAGATCTGATTCCGCTTTCTAGTGGAATAAAGTTTTGTAGCATATAAATATAAATACAGCCAAATAAATACATTTCAAAAGTAGAATTGAAATACGTGAGGCAGTATTAAAATAGGGAGGTAAAAAAATGAAATAAACGGATTAGAGAAACTATGACATCGCTTTCAGATTTAGAGTGAAACGTGAAGCAGGATTTCACCAAAAACGGGGAAATGAAAAAAATCACAATGGCTGTAACCTAAATGCACGCCATATACATGCATACTTAAAAAACATTAAAACTATGCAAATTATTCTTCTTAATTAGCCTCCTGTTCTCAAGTGCTACAAGGTAATATAAAAGTATTAATACAAAAAAGGCCATTCAGAAAATGTTAAAATGTAAAGTAACCTCAGAAAATATGCGTTCTGTGTTAAAATATTTATTGCAGCAGAATAAAAATGAATAAAAAACTCAAGGAACTAATGAGCTAAGTTTTAAAAGGGCGATGGACTGTGACAGATATACATTACTAAGCGGATTATATGTGTGGAATTTAACACGCACGTCTTTGCAAGTTCCGGGTATGTTGTTCGTTTCTTTAAAAAAAAAGGTGTACAAGGATTCAAAGAACCGTGACCAAATTGTACAAGGTATACTTTTAAATAAATTTAATGGTCTTTGAAATTCATAATTGGATTATAATACCAATAACTTTTGCCTTTATAAGTTTTACAGAATTTTTAACAGTATTCGCGAGGATTTAGATGTTTTTAACATGTCTTTTAAATGTTTTAAAACCAAATGTTCTGTGCTTTTAATTTGTTAGTGGATTTTCTTCCAACACCTGTAATTGTATTTTCAATCTGTTGTGTGTTGTGTAAATAAATAAATAAAAAAAAATAATAATAATAATAAAAATAAATAAATAAAAATAAAAATGAAAAATAAATAAAAATAAAAATAAAAAAAATAAATAAAAAAATAAAATAAATAAATAAAAATAAAAATAAAATAAATAAATATATTCTAAATGAAGAAAAAAACACACTCGTTCGAATGCAACTCGAAGCTCTATACTTAAGTTCAGAAAATTCTTTCTCCAAAGTTAAGTTCTCATCTTTTGTGTCAAATAACATGTTTATATATTAAAACAAGAACTCATAAAAAAAATGTGCTGAATGGTTGAGGCTTAAGTAGTGAATTAAATTCTAATTCTTAATTATAAAAAAAACTAATCCCATTGCAACTTAAAAGTTTTAGTTCATTTAAGAAAATTATGTTCCCGGTGGAATAAATATTCTCTTGAAAGTAATCATCTTTTTGTGAAATAATATGGATATTCATTAAAATATGAACTAATGAATAAATATGCTGAATAGTTGATGCTTAAGTTATGAATTTTATTAGAGCAATATTTTCTTGAAGTAGTAATGTTTTCGCTTTCTAACGTGTCGAAACCTTAACAAGTTACCTACTTCTAGCTTTGAATTTGTTTTTCTTCTAACTTACCCTAATATTTTTTTATTTATAAAATATTCAATAACTTTTTCGCAATTAGAGTGAATTTATGATTAATTTTAAGAATTTTCTTTTAATTTCTGCTTAACAAATTGATTTAGCCATGTAATCATAAATACATAAAAAAGGTCATTCTCAACTAGTCGATGTATAATGCATACTCTTTTAAAACATTTGACAAGTAAAAACATCAATAGTGTATAACATTACTTTAATGCTCAATTATTCATCAGTTAGTATAGAAAATGTTTCAATTACTTGGAATACACTGCTCAAAATAATTAGGGGAGCGCATGTTTTAAACCATTTCACCCCCAATGATTCCATTTGGAATTATCAGCTTGGGATTTTTTTCTCCCACTAAGTTAAGCTCGCACTTATTTATCGTTAGATGAAAGAATCATGTCTTTTGAAGATGTAAATAATGTTTGTTTTAATTAAATGAAAATATGGAAAACATGGTAAAATAAAATTCACTCCCAAAAATTTTTATGAAATAAATTGACGCTAAATTCATCACGCTTGCATTTTTATATGTTTAAAAATTGATTTAACCTTTTTTTTTAAAAAATAAAGTTTTGAAAAAGTTATTGTTATAATTTATTAAAAATTTATGATTATAATTTTTTCCCACTTAAATTTTAGTTAAAAAAATAAAGATTTTGTCCCCTATTTTTTACCATTTCACTCCAGATGCATAATGAATCTATTTAATAAATTTTAGATTTTTAAAATAAAAAATAAAAAGTTGAAACTGAAAGGGTTAACAAAAGTACGCAAACTTCTCCCTAATTGTTTTGAGCAGTGTAGTTTAAATCAAATACTAATATTTACATCAAGTAATACTGATTGACCATTGACCTTTAAACCTTTTGCCTGACCATAATTTCGTTAAGAGGGACTGTCAGTCCCATAGAGCTAATGTATTAGTTTTGAAATCACAACTTTTGCAAAAGAATTGCTTTGCCATGTTATCCCATTTTTTCCAGGTATGAGAATCATCATAACATCAATTTAAAACAAAATTTAAAAGAAAATAACATCGGGCTATTTAATTATTAATTGATAAAGTTTTAAAATAGTGTCGCCATCTGCTGTATAATTTGGGCAATTTAAAACTTCAAAAATATCTAATTAAATAACTAGATAACATTTTCGTTTCAAATTTGTTTCATTTCGATGTTATGTTGATTCCCATACCTGTGGAAAAAGACCTAACATGGCAAAGCAATACATCTGCGGAAATTATGATTCCAAAACTAATGCATTAGCTCTATGGGACTGACAAACCCTCTTAAAAGAACACACTTGCGATTGGACAAAAGTAAAACCATTAAAATGACAGGAAAAAGTTGCAATATCTCAGTTTAGTTGACGCACAACTGCTTTAAACGGTAGCATAATATTACTTTTATATTCTTCTTGTGCCACCACACTTAACTGAAGTTTATCATTCTTAAGTAGTTAAATGAAATGCATACTACTTATTAAAACATATTAGTAGAGATATAGCATTAATAATTTCCACCATTATTATGTGATGCTCAGTATTATTCGTATTCAGATATTTATTACAGAAAGTGTTTCAAATCGATATGATATTTTTAATCATCGATTACATTAAAACTGATTGACTATTTAGCCTTAAAGGCAATTATCTTTGATGTAAGAGTAATGTTCGCAATTAAATTTTTGAAGATAATCGGCGTGTAAAAAGCTACCGCATAATAGCAACAAATTACGCACAAAGCTACCATGTAATCATAAATATATGTATTCATAACAACCTTAGAACACGATGCCGAATCGGTACATTGGATTGACAAGGTTTTAAATGACCAAAAAAACACCCTAACTTTGTGTAAAATAAATTTGAAAAGGAAGTTGCATGAAGTAGATAACATCTACTTCACAGTAGAGCATACTTATTATTTAGTTAACTACAGAAATGAAGATAGTTTGGACGTCCAAGATATTTTATTATAAAGAAATCATTTAAAGTATTTAACGTGACGGAGTCCGGAGCCGAAGCTTAAAATAACATCTAATACACATGAGAGCATATTATTTCTGTAGTTAACTGCAGAAATGAAGATAGTTTGAACGTCCAAGATCTTTTATTATAAAGAAATCATTTAACGTATGAATTGCTTAATGTTAAGAGCGATTCATTTATACAAGATGGACTTAGATACATTCTTCTTTTTAATTAAAATTATTAATAGAAAAGTACGCCATGGACTATTCTGCTAATGGATAAGATCCCTTTTGCATCTAGAGATTTGGTTGAATTTACTCTTTAAAATGTCTACACGTATGGTATTGGTTAGGTTCAGATGACGCATTTTCTTCTATCTATCAATCCTTCTGTTCCTTATAGGTACTCCGATTGGTGCTCTGTTCCCAACTGACATTAATTCCCCAATTGAGGTTCGAGAAAGAATTCCTTTTCATTCAGCATTTCTGTTGACACTCAAGACCTGAAACATGCGTGGAAACAAGGTGAACTTCGTAATTTTAAACCATGGTCAACTAACGAATCCCAAAATTGAGCTGAGAAGGAACCAATAAAAAAATTAAGATATAAAAGTAACATTGCACGTAAAGTTGTGATTTTGGACAAAGGAGACCTCTCAAATTGAAAAATCTGACTTTCTTTAGAAATTGGAGTGTTTTTGACTTATGAACGAAACTCTAGTCAAGTAATATAACAAAATGTTAGGGTTTTAAACTTTGGCCAATGTTATTTCTTAGTGTCAAATACTATTAAGAACCATTTCTCAAGTTTTTGTTTCCAAAACCTTAAAAATGGTTCAACCTAATACCGAAAATAAGTTGAAACATTTCACCACATAGCCTTTGCAGTTACCAGAAACACTTATTATGGAGATACCAAGCGCACATTTTTTCCTCAATCTGCGACATCAGATTTAATATTACTTAACGTTACATTACAACAATGTCAAATTCTCTCAGGGAAATGACAAACCTGCTCATTTTGAAAAATTATGGAGGGAAAATTGCCGCAACCAGATAGTGATCCTCCCCAACAATGAGCTGCAAGCCACAACACTGAAAAGCATAATCAGCGGGTATAATACGGCGAATATCCATAAAAAAAATTAATCACTCGCAGAACATTTAATGTGTGTGGCTGATGCTAAAAATTATCGGAACCCGTCGGAATCTTCGTATGTCGGCTCCATTAGCCAACCCCAGTGGCTGTCCATCCTAAATTTGAATTTGTCTTGCTGGGTGTTCCAGAGGGATGATTTGGTATTCCGTTTCGTATGACATGACAGATATTCTGATGTTATCACCTTCTGAAATTCGTGCCTGTGACATGCCAAGAAAAAATATGGCCACACGCTGTTATTATATGAATTTTTAACAATAAAAAAAAGTCACAATAGTGAAGATCAATGGGTTGGGATGAAGGGTATACATGTTTGCAAATAACTTAATGTGAAGGACTTTTTTTTTAATACAGGGCCAAGTACAGGTTTTGCTTCAGAACACTAAGTCATTTACAATATTAATTTCTAAGTTTTTATTATTTGCAGACCTCTAGATTTCTTTAGCAACATTGAAGAACTTTGCAAATACGAGCAAATAACATTGCACCCTGTGACTCGGTTGGCCAAGAGTCTGTGCAGTTTGTGAGACAGCTGCTCCGTCTTTGTCAAGTCTTGGGTATTTTATCTGTCATGTGTTTCATTAAACACAAAATGATTTTCATGAAACACAAAATGATATTTCACAAAAATGTTTTTTTTTCAAAGGAATGATCTCCCAATGGATAGTATGGTTTTGTCTAGTCTTGGGTATTTTATCTGTCATGTGTTTCATTAAACACAAAATGACTTTCATGAAACACAAAATGATATTTCACAAAAATGTTTTTTTCAAAGGAATGATCTCCCAATGGTTAATATGGCTTTGTCTAGCATTGGGTATTTTATCTGTCATGTGTTTCATTAAACACAAAATGACTTTCATGAAACACAAAATGATATTTCAAAAAAATGTTTTTTTCAAAGGAATGATCTCCCAAGGGATAATATGGCTTTGTCTAGTCTTGGGTATTTTATCTGTCATGTGTTTCATTAAACACAAAATGACTTTCATTAAACACAAAATGATATTTCACAAAAATGTTTTTTTTAAAAGGAATGATCTCACAATGGATAATATGATGCCCCCCCCCCCCCCCCCCCAATGTTCAGCTACTCGGCTTTCGAGGGGGAGAAACATTCGTCGATTCGAATGAAAAGTAATGTTTTTTGCTAAATTTAACAATGGCTAACGCATGTTTTGGTCTGAATGCAAATATTTATGTTCATAGCTATTATCAGATAAGAATTAGAAAACATTCGTCGATTTGAATGATAAGAAATGTTTTTTTCTAAATTTAACAATGGCTAATGCATGTTTTGGTCTGAATGCAAATATTTATGTTCATGGCTATTATCAGATAAGAGTTAGAGGAGATAAATCCCAATTACAAAACCATAACCAATCCGTTACACAAAATACAACCTCGCCCAATACCAAAATCCAAAAAGTAGTGGCATTTTCTCACCTTCTAACATTGTTTTACTTGTTACCGTGACGATTGTAACATTATTTCGATATCCGGCCACCGCTCGTAACAACGATCAGTCACGCTCAACCGGGGGTGCCACATCGTGTCAACTTCGTAAATCACGAGCCACTTCCACAACGCCATTTCAACGCCCACATGTTAGACACAAGTTGGGACCGCGGGAGGTCCTCTGTTCCTTTTGTTCCCTCCTTAAATCTTCGACTTGGGGAACAGAAGAAGAAATTTAATGGGAATGAAGTTTTTGTCTTGTGGTCTTGAAGGTTGGTGAGAAATGTCTTATTTGCGGACTACTGGGTTTGATAAAATGGTGGCGTTTATGTTGCAATGGGCAAGTAAACTGCACAATGTACGAAAATGACTTGGTCCATAGTCTTAAAATTCGATAACTACGACCAATAAGGACATCGAGATTAATTTTTATGTCAAAAGAACACAGGGCAACTAGAGTTTGACTTTTTAAATGTTTTGTTGAAGAGCAAGTTTTCTAAAAATCAAACACCAAACAAATCCTAAGCTGTCAGGCTTCTAACATCCTTTTTAAATACTTTCATATAGGCATCTAAATTTTTTTTACTCGGGAAAACATTGATATTTTATATCGAGGTAATTTTCCTACGTTATTAGATCTTGGCGACGTTACTCTTGGTGATCAAACACGAGTGGGTAACCCACTATCGTACGAGCGGTTGATATATATGTCACTGTATGGTAAGATTAATTATTTTAGGACTGACAAACCCAAGACAGCATAAACCAACCCAGTATTATATATATATATATATATATATATATATATATATATATATATATATATATATATAATATATATATATATATATATATATATATATATATATATATATATATAATATATATATATTATATATATAATTATTTTTTTAGATACTCTTTAAAATGTGGAATGAATACATTTCTTGAATGAAATTCCATCGGGGTCGTACCTGTATTCGAGATAGGTGAATTTAGTTCAATATCTCGAAAGCAGAAGGCGATGCAAATACGTGAAAAGGCAGCGCTTTAGTAATGCAATTTGTAAAAAAAAAATTATGCATTTCCCTTATTATAACTACGTCCTTTTCTGGTAGATAACTTGTGGATTGAAATAATGAAACAACTCGTGGATTGAAACAAATAAGGGATAAATTAAGATAAAGGAAATTACATTAAGATAAAAAGGAACATAAAATTGAATAAATGATTTGTTTCGAGGCCTGCTTTTCAATACCTTTAATCAAAAACTAAGCACTTTAGTAGCAGTTGGCTGAAAATTTTAGTCAGATAAAAATGTTGGCATAGAGAAGATAGTGAGAATGGTTTAGGGACACGATTTACAATAATTAGGATTGAAAGTGTTTTTGTTGTGACATAACATCAGAAAGAGATAAAATTTATGGCTTGATTCAATCTGAGTGTACATGTAAGGTGGTAATAACTGTATTACTCAGATTGTAATTAGAGATATTTTTATGGCAAGTCTTCTTCATGCCGAAGAATAATTGCTTAAATTAAAATATGCATTAAAAAGATGATGGGATTGCATCTTTTGCTAACCTGTATAATTTTTAGGGCAATTAAGCAAGGGTCATTTTTCGAAAACACGTGTTGACGAAGGTTGTAGGATAAGGTTAGGCATCGAACTTACTGATCATCAAGCAATTTTTTTAATGTTGGCTACATTCAAATGGTAATTGTGACTTAATTGGGTAATAAATTACAAAAAATAGTGACCATAAAATTAAATCAAATCTAAAAAAATAGATTAAAAAAAAACACGTTTTTGTGTTGATAATAACTATAATTGGGTCCGTCACATCATGTAAGAAAACGATTTTACATAGTCTGGTAATTTTGATTGCAGATTTTTTATTTTTTTAAAATAAATATTATAATAATGTATTTTTAGCATTTTTTAAGCTGTTGTTATTCCTTGCGGAAATAGTTTAAAAAAACTATTTTAAGAACTGTTTGCATGTCAAAAAACTTTTCACGGCTCGATGTTAGTCATTAATTTTAATTTGCTGATATTGTATTATTGCTCGCCTAAAACAAAAAAATAACACTTATTAATGTCCAATTACTAAAGGGGTTAATGTTGCTAGTTTAGTTTTTTTTTGTGCAAGTATAATTCACTTCGCAATTGTAACTTATATCACACTGTTAACAATTAGGCACTTTGTTTCACCAAAAATATGGTTTCTAGTAGCTGCAACGGCTGTGTGGTGAAACGTTAAACCATATTTTTGGTATTCGGTTGAACCATTTCTCAGGTTTTTGTTTCCAAATCCAGAAAAATGGTTCAACCAAACACCGAAAAAAGGTGAAACATTTCACCACACAGCCGTTGCAGCTACTAGGAACCAATATCATGGTGAAAGGAACCAATATCATGGTGAAAGGAACCAATATCATGGTGAAACCAAGCACAAATTTTTTAACAGTGCAGGTGAAAAGGTTTTTTTCCCTTTAAAACAACATTTTCGATACAATAAATACATTTCATTAAACTAACCTATGATTATTCTTCTTTTAAAATTTACTGGATTCCGATACCACAAAATTTAGATATTGCGCGTATAAATAAACAAAAAACCTGAGGCATCGAAACCCTATAAATTCTTCTGTCTTTTATCCTTCTGAGCCCCTATGTGTATGTTTGTCAAGTATTATTTTAAAAATCAATGTTTACTATTTGCTGACGGGCCTATCAACTCAGTAGAATTTGAGGCCTTAAGCATTAAAAGTACACATTGTTTTAGTGCTATGAGTTCCAAAACAAGCTTTTTTGAAATATAAATAGTTCTTTGTAACATTGTTTTTAATATAAAATCCTTCAAAAATGCTTTTAAACGTACTGCTTAAAAACTAGGGCAAGAACTCCGAAATCATATTACAAATAAAAATACAAAAATTGTCGACCAACTACAGGCCAGAGGCCCAGCAAGGTTGGCCCAAAATAAATCTAATACATTACCAGTTTCCAATGACTATCTAGTTTCTTCTTAAAATCTTCTACTCTCTTCGAATGCACAACATAACCTGGTAAAGCATTCCACTCATTGACAACTCTATTGTAAAAATAATGTTTTCTTACTTCCCTTCTAAAGCACGATTTACCCAATTTCTGACCATGTCTTCTGGTCCGGCTATTTTAGGTAAAACATAAGCCCTCCATGTCTCCCTGTTTAATGAACTTGAATAACTGTATTAAATCACCCCTAGCTCTCCTGTTTTCCAGGGAATACATGTTTAAAGATCTTAATCTGTTCAACAACTTCATTTTTTGTAGATAAAAAAAAAACTACTGATGCTTGTAATCAATGGCTGAAAAGTGATTTTCAGATCTTTCTTCGAACCATTCCAGTGCCTAAAGTTTAAATAAATAATGTAGTTACAGGAACGTAAAACAAAACATCCATTTAAATGGCTATTAAGTCTCAAAGAAGATATGTAAATTCTTTAGCTTATGAATGATTTTTGTTCATATAGTTGAGATTTTTTTATGCATTCCACGCTTTTATATAAAAAAAAGCAATGATGTCTATTACTTAAAAGCAACCGTAAGAATTTAAAGAGATCTGCTCATAAAACAAAGCAAAGTTATTAGAACTTTAGATGGTTAAACGGCCGCAATTTCCATAAAACTCGGTCAACGACTTCTCTGCACACCACATAAAGATAATGGCGTGCATACATCACCCTAATGCATCGCGGCATGATATACTTTAACAACTTTAAACAAACTTTTGAAACTTGGAACATTTGCTTGTACTATTATGTATGCATAACTTTACTTCAACTAATACAGGTACAGGTAAACTGTCCTAAATCTTATGCTAAGTCTATGGGCAGTAATGCAGTTTACCTCGCTGGTTAATGTTGTATTATTTGTATGACAAACTTTTAACTGATATTTTCGTAGAAATTTATTTATATGATTTTGTTGAAGCCATTAGTTGGTTCGGGTTATATAAAATAAATAAGATAGGCTTGGTAAAATAATACGTAATATGGAATAAAAATTTCGTGTTTCTATTTCTATCGTTTGTTTTCCACTGAACAGTTTCGGCAATTGGTTTTTTTGGGGGGAGGAGGCACCAATACGTAATCCGTTATTCGTTATACACTCTTAAAACAAACAAGCAGTTTTAACTCAGTCTGAGTTAATTTCCACTCCTTTCCGTACCGAAAATGCACTTCCCCTATAGGAGTGGATTTCACTCTTTTTGCGGAGTGGGTAAAAGAAATAAAAGAAAACAATCTACGTCTTACACTCTTAAAACAAGTGGTTTTAACTCAGTCTGAGTTAATTTCCACTCCTTTCCGGTGCCGAAAATGCACTTCCCCTATAGGAGTGGATTTCACTCTTTTGTTTTAAGAGTGTAGAGGGGGGATCCTTTACAGTTGCTACCCTGTACACTAGCAATGTAAAGTCAAATTGAGTTTTCACACGTGATTATAAAAGTTATATCATACTTATGGTTTCACGATTAATATTAGTTCCAGCATAGTGTCAATATTAACGCTATTTGTAGCGGGATATACAGCCACAAAAAATTATTCTCGATTTCAAAATTTAAAGCACTTTTCATGTGAAAGTCACATTCACTTAACGTAGCTACTAAGGATTCTGCGGCACCTTTTAGTAAGGAAAAACTTAAAGGTACCGCTTTGTGTGAAACGGGTCTTAGGGTCCACTACACTGTAAAAAGGTTTGGAGCAGGATTGCACAGAAATCCTGAAACTTTCAGCTGCCACCACTATTTGGAGCGTCGATTCACCACTTTCGCGGTGCATCATAGTTATAGTTTTACCACAAAATTTGTAAATTCATACTCCAAATAGTGGTGACAGCTAGAAACTTCCACGATTCCGGTACAATCTTGCGCCTAAATTAATTTGTAACAGTGTATTCAAATGTCTTCCATTTGATTTTACGGCCAAATGAGTTTATTATCTGTTTCAATACTGTGCAACCAAAGATGTGTGAAAAAACTACAGAAGGGGGAGAAATTGACTCTGTTTAAATTTTCGTTTTACGAACTTGTGTATTTTTTTTATTGTGGAAGCCATTCATTAAGTTTGCCGTAATTTGTTGTTTCATGTCGGTTTGAGAAGATAAAAATCGTATCGTATGGTAATTTGCGTGAATACTACCTACAGCTATTGTTACTGATTTTTTTGTTTCTATTTTTCACGTATAATCAGTATAAGGTAATAGCTGCCAGATTTGATGCTTTCTTTTTGTTTATGAAAAGATTGTAATCTAAATAATAAGATAGCTATTCAAAGTATGTACACTGCTCAAAACAATTAGGGGAACGCATGGTTTAAACCATTTCACCCCCAATGATTTTATTAGGAATCATCGGCTTGCGATTTTGTTCTCACTAAGTTGAGCTTGCACTTATTTATCGTTAGATGGAAGAATCATGTCTTTAGGAAAATTATAAATGTTTGTTTTAATTAAATGAAAATTGAAAAACATGGTAAAATAAAATTCACTCCCAAAGAAATTTACGACAGAAATTGACCGTAAATTCTTCACGCTGGCATTCTTAGATGTTAAAAAAATGATTTTAACTTTTTGTAACTAATAAAGTTTTGAAAAAATTATTGTTAAAATTTATTCAAAAATTATGATTCCAATTCCCCCCCCCCCCCTTAAATTTTAGTTAAAAAATTAAGATTTTTTCCATGTTTTTTACCATTTCATTCTGGATGCATAATGAATCTATTTCACAAATTTTAAATTTTTAGAATAAAAAATAAAAAGTTTGAACTGAAAGAATTAACAAAAGTACGCAAAGTGCTCCCTTAATTGTTTTGAGCAGTGTACTTGACCACTCGTATATTCCAGTAATATAGTAATACTATTTTTCTCTTTGAAAACATCACAATCTAAAGATGCAGTTTACCTAAGATGCAGTTTACCTAAGATGACACCTAAAGATGCAGTTTAACTTATATTTACCATACGACTTTTAAAACTTTTTACAACTTTTAGGTCTTGTTTGATAAAAGAAAAGATGTGATTAAATGATTAATGATGTACGATAAATGATTTTTCAATGTTACACATGGAAGAATTTTATCTTTTTATATTCTAAATTTTACAAGTAGCGTATTTATTGGTTGTTTTAAATTCTGTGCACTATAAAAATGAGACAACAAAAAATTAAAATATTTTTTAAAGAATGCATAGATTAGGTTTAATTATTTCAATTTAATATCAAATTTGATATTAAAAAATTTTAACATTGAATTTGGCGAGCAGAAATTAACATCTTCTTTAAATATACTTACTTTTGTATTTTGGGATTTTCTAGCTATATTTAAACTTTAAGTTATACGAAAGCTAAAGTAACTCTTAAAACTGGACTAATATAAGTACTATTTTTCTTTGCACACAGTTTTTATTACCTGTAGTAAATTTTTGAACATTTTTTTTCTTAAGCACTCCGTCTCAATCAGGATAACACTTCACATATGGAGTTATCATCAAAGAAAAAAGAAATACATATATAATTTAGATATGGGAGTTCTAGCACTATTAACAAGTTTTAAATGGGAAAAAAATCTGGGAATAATTCAGTAACACTCATGAATATTTTATTGTGATTTACATTAAAAAGCCCATCTACCATCTATCGACGAAAACTTTTCTAACCAGTTATTATCTCTTCAACGTAATGTTTTACGTGGAATAACAGTTAAGTTCTATAATACCATAATCAGCACCTTTCCTCTTAACACTTCTAAGTGAGGTTGGTTTGGAAATAATGCTACTTAAAACCACCTAATTTTAACCCTTAACCAAGGAGGTCCGGGCTTACCCCATCAATTCTTTAATACGTTTAACCCCTTCTGTTAAGCCCCCGTGAAAATGACGGGATGAGGTTTTCCCTTCCATTTCTCACGTGATATTCCCGGGCTGGAGTGTTCAATAGTAACGCAATTTGTCTGTTAAAAAAAGCCTTTCCGTTAAAATTACAAATTATTTGTATAAAATAAACATATTTTATCTGTAAATTGTACGGTTTTTTTGGGAACAGTGGCTGACAGTTTTTTTCTGTAAGAACTACATACTTTTTTTGCAGTGCATTTACATATCCCTTTCAGCTGTACGTTCTATATAACACTACACTTCGAGACCTTCCAATACAATTTTCTACGTGCAACAAAACAGCTTGAAAACTTATTTGTATAAAATAAACATATTTTATCTGTATATTGTACGGTTTTTTGGGAACAGTGGCTGACAGTTTTTTTCTGTAAGAACAACATACTTTTTTTGCAGTGCATTTACATATCCCTTTCAGCTGTACGTTCTATATAACACTACACTTCGAGACCTTCCAATACAATTTTCTACGTGCAACAAAACAGCTTGAAAACTTATTTGTATAAAATAAACATATTTTATCTGTAAATTGTACGGTTTTTTGGGAACAGTGGCTGACAGTTTTTTTCTGTAAGAACTACATACTTTTTTTGCAGTGCATTTACATATCCCTTTCAGCTGTACGTTCTATATAACACTACACTTCGAGACCTTCCAATACAATTTTCTACGTGCAACAAAACAGCCTGAAAACTCGAATTAAAATTCCAATAGTTGCGATTTTTAGCTTGGGCACCAAAAGGTTAATGTAAAAACAACTTAATTTTGAACCAAACTGTAAGTTACAATTCTTTTAAATCCTCTCAACGGGTTACCGATAAGCACATCAGTCATCTCACCTGTCATGGACGCCATGAAATCTAAAAACTTCACCTGATTGCTGATTCTTCGGGGTAAATAAGACACAGTTTCTAGACACTTTATCACGCCTACTAAATCGTCAATCTTAAACCGCAGTACATCAAAAATATTTTGGTTAGAATTTTGATGAGAGTGTCACTCCCTCCCACTTTAATAAATAATAATTATTTTTTTATAGCCTGAAGAGAGCAGGTTACATTTGTCGAAATATGGTTGGCGATGCGGTACATATATGGTTGGCGGCGGTACAAGTATTAATTAGGTTTAATAGTTCAATTAAATATCAAATTTAATATTTAAAAAAAGAATTTAACTACATTGAATTTGGTGTGTAGAAATTAACATATTCTTAAAATATATATATTTGTGTGCTTTGGGATTTTCTAGCGATATTTGTACTTTAAAACTTTAAATCATACGAATTCAAAAGTACCATTCATTCACGAAAAAAATCATACACAGATATTCTTTATATAAGCATGTTTTTTAAACTTATATATATTTTGCAAGTAATTTTGAAAACAAAAAAAAACTTTTTACATTACTGAAGGGCCCGTCAATTTAGTGGAATTCGATATTTTGAGGGGTAAAAATTTAATATTTTGTGTGTGCTATGTGTAAACCAACTACGTCAGGTTTTTTTTTGTAATAGTTCATTTTAACATTTTTTTAAATGCGGAATGTCTTAGAAATTTAGTTGTATTAAAAAAAACCCTCCGAAATCTGCTTGACCTTCATGCTACGTCATTTATTTAATAGGGGGAACTAGGGACATTTGACCCATAAGGATACATGACCCAATGCCTTTTTCTCAGCATTGGGAAAGTTTTATAAGTTGGAAGTTGCATCACTTTTTCCCTCTCAGTCAGCTGACCACATGGTGAAAAAACAAAGATGAATAATTGAATACGTGTTTAGATATACGAAGAAATACGTTTTCATGCACTGAAAGTAAATTTTTGGTGCCATAAGATTTTTTGGTCGACATTTTTGGGTTTATAGGAATGATTTTTTCAATTAGTAACTTGTTTTGTTTATGTTTTTAGCTACGATTAAGTGCATAATAGTGTTAATGAATTTATTTGCAAAATATTTTATTTTGGGGTTAAACTAAAAAAGTGATACTAAAGATACATGACCCAATCCTATTGGGGATATGTGACCCAAGTAAATAATGCAAAAAGTAGATGGAAGCAGGCCAGGTAAATTTTTCAAATAATCACGGGAGTCCTAAAAGTAAATGACTGGGTTCTTACGAAATTTTTTGGGAAAGTGGAATGTAAGGAGATTTGTTGGGAAGGTATTACAAGAAAAAAAATTCTGACGAGATTAAAATTCAGTTTGAAAACAGAATAGATGAAAAATGTTTAAAATGGTCTGAAATGGATAGTATATCCCAAGTTGGTATTGATAAAATAGAATCGATTCTTCAAATACCTGTGTTTTCTCTGCAAAATAAAAAAAAATCTCCAGTTATGTATTCAAACAAGACTTTATACGTTTAAAATTGAATAATTCGTCAATATAAGAATAATTAATGGGTTAAAAATATAAGTAATAATTTTAAATATATATATAAACTTTATATGATGTTAGCTTTGTTATAAATTGTTAAAGTATTTTGATAACTTTTAGTTATTTTACCAAATATATGGGTTTGGTCACGTATCCCTAATGGGTGGGTCATGTATCCCTATACATTGGGATGCATGACCCAAAACTAAAGTTTTAAATCATTTATATTTTACTACTATTGCAGTTAATACTTCAGAAAAATACTAATATATATTGTGTGATACTTTATGAAGTATAAAATGACTGCATTTGCACATCCATAAATAGTGCTTTTTTTTTAAAAGTTACAAGCCAAGAACTACAAGTTGGGTCATGTGTCCCTGGTTCCCCCTACAATTAATAAATGAGCTGCTTTGGTATCGGTGTTTTTGGAAAGCTTGAACATTCTAGTTAATAATAGAAAAGGTAGTAGTAAGAAAACTGTAAGATGTGAAATGAAGACTACAAAATTCCGCGTATGCATACATTTGGAGTGAAGAGAATATTCAAGGGGCACAAATTGGAATTTTGGAATACTTGTCTTGTTATCAAAATTAAACAACGTTTTAGAAAGGACCTACATTTAAATAGTTAAATTTTTGTTTTATAATTTTCATACCACTCAAATATTTTAATGATAAACTCTTTACTGTACCGAACTTTTCAAAATTCCAACTAAAAATTAACTTTTTCGAAATAGAAAATAGTTATTATTTTTTTATTTGACATTTTTTAAACTATTTAAAAATGTACTTAATTTTCATAGCTTACAGAGGTATAGTCTTACAGAGTTTTTTTTCTTATAATGTATCATTTTTAAAAAGTATATTATAATCCAATGCAATCATTTAGTTGTGGCGTTAAATTTTTTTAACACCTAAAATAAAGAATTATATTCTTCAGCAATTATACGATATCTCATGCTTCTATTATATTGTTAGAAACAAATCTCCGAAAGCACGTTACACAAATTTGATTACGTTAATCATAATGGGACTAGAATAAGTTCAAAGTGGGTTTCGGCAAATTGAAGGTTGGCAATTATTTTGTAAACAATTATATTTTGTTATCAGGGCCGGATTTAAAGATTTGCTGCTTTTAGGCTACGATCGATTTGCCGCCTCTGTCACAATATTCTCCCCCTTTAACTAAGGGGTTTTCTATTCCTGTGATGCAGTGATTTTTAAAATGAATGCATTCTTCTATTAAATCGGAATCTAGATAATTTGAATAGATGTATTTAACTAGTGGCCTTGTTTCTTATTAAATCCTCAGTAATTATACGACTATTAAATAATTATTATTTTTTTTTACATATCCCTGGGTCAAAATTAGACCAGTTCCATGATGTTTGCGACCCTGAGAAAGTCCAAAAATAAAAGTGGGTCGTCGTAGATGTCCTTCCACGTCAAACCGAGGCAATGGAGTATGTGTTCGGGACTGGCTTGAGCACCTCCACGACAGTTGGGGCAGTCTGGGAACAGCTTGGTTCCGGCCTCAAACTTCAAACTCTTTGTGTGTCCCGTCCTGAATCTGGAGAGAGCAGTTTGGTCTTGCCTGCATAGTTGCAATTTAGAAATTTCGCCTGGTTTCCCAGCGCCATACCACGAGTGCTGAGGGGGACTCCAGTCTATTGCTGTCTTTTTGTAAATGGAGCCAATTTCAGAATAAGTCAACAGGTTGTCACCCTCTAAGATCTGGTTACAGCCTGCCCTTGCAAGTCCGTCAGCCTGTTCATTCCCAGCTAAACCGACATGAGATGGTATCCAAACTAAATGCACTGGGAAAAAACGCGAAAGTCTATCGAGCTCCTCGATGATCGCTACAGCTGTGGTTCCTCTGACCTCATAGAAATTCTTCAAATACTGTAAGGCACTAAGGCTATCGGTCATTAACCACACCTCCCTTTCATCGTTTCTATAACTCTGAGGGAATCAAGAATAGCGAATAGTTCAGCTCTATAGCTTGAACTGTGGTTCGGTGTCCTTCTGCTGATATTAATGGGTTCCTTGTTTGGTCGGAAAATCACGGATCCGCAACCGCAGCAACCGTTTTCCAGTTTGCTTCCATCTGTAAAAATACGTGTGGCTTCAGGGGGAATACTAGACAGCATCTCGTGCCCTAGCATCCTCATAAGAATTGGGTTGTCATTACTTTTGCTGATCTTATAGGCAAGGTCTTCATTAAAATGCACATTTGATAGATCAATAAGGGGTTTAATGGCAAAAGAAAGGGGATGTAGGCTAAACATCAAATTGAAACATGTCACATCTAAGCGCCCTACTGAGTGGAGATTCTTTCTTTAACCTTTGATTGCTTTTCCAGCTTTTAATGTAATTTGCAGTTCTATGATTACAATTGTAACTGCGGAACCTGTTTAAGTAATTGTTCATAAGGCATTTTCTCCTGCATTCTAATGGAATCAGTCCAGCTTCAAATTGCGCAATGTCATTTGGGCAGGAGTTTCGCAATCCTGCAATAATTCTTGCAGCACTAGTTTGTACTTTGTTTAGTTGTTCAAGAGAAGAGATGGAAGCCGTGCTAAATATTTGAAACCCATACTCAATGATAGGTCTAACAAGAGTCTCATATGAAACTTTGAGTGTTGCAGCATCTGCTCCCCAACTCCTCCCAGAAATAAACTTTAACATGTTCAATCTTTTTCTTGCCTTTTCTGCGATAGAAGTAATGTGCCTTCTATTAGTCGTAAATGTAGTAACCTCAGAATTTAAGGGATTTAATAAAATCTTACAATCTCTGAAGAAGGAGTCAATGTTTTCCAAAGTCTCTTTTAAGCATTTCTCAGCCTGTACTAGATCTCTCTGGCTACACCAGACGATAATGTCGTCTGCAAAGAGCGAAATCTCAGAGTTTCCTGTAAGACAAGAGGAAATTCCTTGTAGGAAAAGTGCAAAGAGTGTTGGACTCAGGACCGAGCCCTGAGGAACACCCTGTCTAATCATACGAGTTCTTGAAAAGGATTCCTTATAGTTTACACTGATAGTTCTCTGTTTCAGGAAATCTTTGATCCACAGCAGAACCTTGCCATCTATTTTAAAAGTGTCATACAGTTTAAATAACAACTTGTTATGCCACACTCTATCGAAAGCCTGACAGAGATCAAGGAAAACAGCCAAAGTACTTCTTGTGGGCTTTGCATTTTGTTGGTCCTTTACACGCTGGGTAAAATAGAGGACCTGGTCCATAGTACTATGGCCCTGTTTGAAACCACATTGTTCTTCCATATGTAAGTTGTTTAATTTCAGATGAAACTGGAGCCTATTTAAAAGGATTCTCTCCATGATTTTACAAGCAATACAAGTGAGGGCTATTGGCCTATAACTTTTGGGTTCTTGGATGTCTTTTCCAAGTTTAAGAACAGGGACAATTGTGGCAGTCTTCCAATCCCTTTTCAGCTTTCCTGAGTTAAAGGAAGTGTTGAAAATAGACAGCAAACGGTCCTTTCCCAAACTACCGAGGTTTAGCATGAAATGCCCAAACAATCCATCAGGCCCTGGAGATTTGCTAGGGTCAATCTTTTTAAGGGCATTGTTTAGTTCTGCAAGTTTGAAATTTTCATTAAACAATGGGTTTGTGCCTTTTTTACATCTAACATCATGCAAAGCTTTACGCGTTTTCTTCGCAAAAATATTATCTTCCCGGCAATAAGACAAGGTGCTTTCGTTACAATAAAAGCCACAGAGTAAATTAGCCGCTTCTTGATCATTCGAAACAAGGTTCCCGTTTGGGTGTCGAATAGAATTTGTTTTTACCCCCTGATCTTGAACTTGATATAGGTTTCTAAGGATCTTCCAGAGTTTTCTATTTGATGTTTTGTGGTCCAAATGCTTACACATCTCTTGCCATCTAGCTCTTTTGCCACTAGCATACCGTCGGGCAATATTAGCTCTAATTTTATTTAACTCAATTATTTTTTGTGGATCTTGACGGGAAGCTAAATGATTCTCAATTGCTTTTCGTTTGCAAATTAGGTTTTTTATTTCCTCGTCTTTATCCAGGCATCTTGAGGAAAAGAATTTTCTCTTTCCCCTGGGAATACATTTTTTAGCAGCAAAAGAATTTGCTTCTTTGAAGTTTTTCCAATCTTCCTCTACATCTCCAATAATCGGACGCTTTTCAAGCCTACCGTTTAGAATAAGTCGAAAACTATCCCAATCTGCTTTTCTGAAATTCCAGTGCTTCTTGCCGCAAGTTTTTCGAGTAATACCAGCATGGATAATGGTTAATACGGGTTTGTGATCAGATCCGATCCCTTCAAGCACGGTGTTTTCAGTTCTACTTCTTAAATCATCCGAACCGATTTCCAGGTCAATGTTCTCTGCAGTATTATAACTGAAAGAGTGATGGGTCGCAGTACCGTCATTTAGAGCAAAATGGGGGGGTGTTGTTTAACTGGTTCAAGAGCTCACTTCCTCTTCTGTTGATTATGGTACAACCCCAATCCGTGTGCTTCGCATTAAAATCTCCTGTGATCAGAGTATTTTCCCTCAAAATCTCTCTCTCCAAAAAGTTTATATCAATTGGGTTACTGTCAGGTGGTACATAGATGTTGAAAATATTAACACATTTGTTTTGCCCCAAAAAACACCTTATACCCTGTATTTCGATCTTATTACTGGGGTCCAGATTAAGATTAATTTCTTCGAAATTCACTGACCTAATAAGAAGGGCAATGCCACCACCCTGTCCACCGGGTCTATATTTCCTGAGGATGTTGAATCCTTTTACTTTTGATGATTTAGTTTTGTTTCCTGAAGAGCAATAATCTTAGCTCTCTTCTGTTCCGCAAGATCAACAACTTCTTCCAGCTTTGACCTCGTACCCTGTGTGGTCAGGCCATTTATATTGCACTGTAAGACGACAAGAGGCTTGGCATGATCTGGAGACTGTAAAGTTTTCGAACATATCCCTCTACCTAAGACATGGACGCGTCCCTGATTATTCTGCGCGACGGACAGTGCAGCTTGGACATTCTCAAAATCATTATTCATCATGGAGTGGGGAAGGAATGCACCTACTGTCCCTCCGAGGAGGCCTGGCACTAGCTGTAGTAGTGTGACTTTGCCAACAAAATAAAAGGCCGATCCAACATGGAAAACAGACGCCGGCTGTCTCTGTTAGTCTGGCCCCTACCCCACGAAGACCTGTCCGGCTTGGGAGACCCTACCGGTAGCAAGCTACCGCCGGCATAGCTCTCGGGGTTGTCAGGGCACGCAAGCTTCACCACCAACGACAAGGTAGAGACACGGTGAAGCTATTAAATAATTGTGTTTTAAGAAGTAGAACCTCCCTTGGTACTCATTGTACGCAACGTTTCTTTTCTTGAACTCATTAATAATTTACGGCTCATTGCGGTTTACGCATTAATGTAAATTATTTGTTTTCTTTATTACAAAAGATACTACTATTTTTAAGAATATTTTTTATGCCAAATGCCGCTTTAATTTGTCTTAAAATTTGCCGCCCTCAAAAATTCGCCGCTCTAGGCTACAGCCTACTTAGCCTATTTAGAAATCCGGCCCTGTTTGTTATGATGACACACTACATTACAGAATCCATTTAAAAAGTGCGATTTCAGAAATGAAATGTTTAGTTTGTGAAAAATCATTTGCTTGCCACACGGGCATATTTTTTTATTTTAATTTCTTTTTTTTGCGTGATTTACACTTCAATCAGGGTCTTGATTTTTACTACCATAGTAGCACACATTAGCTTATGTTATGTTTCAGGTATCTTTCCAATACCAACCTGATACTGTGATGCCTTGTCGTTAAAAAAGGTTATCGTACTAAATCGCGTGTTCATGGAAAAGTTAGATAAACCTTTTATCTTCTGACGGTACTTACGTATCACTTATAAGGCCACTGTTTTACTTTTCATTGTTCATTTTCAGAAAATGGGGGCAAGGTGTAACTTTTTGGTCGAATGGTACGGTTTTAGCACATTAAAGTATGCAAAGGTAAAGTGAATTCTTCAGAAAAATTTAACTTTAGTTTCCTGGCCCAAATCGTTATGCCCTGACGGTACTTATAAGTTCCATTTGAAAAACCGTTATACTACTTTTCATTGTTCGATTAAGGGAAAATAGATGGCAGTTGGGATTTTATTGATGCCGTATTCAGTGTCAAAACATTAAAGACAAAAATGTAAATCACATTCATTCAACAAAATTTCGTTGTAAGTGAAATTTAGTTATTATAAATAGAAAGGAGAAAAAACGAAATAAATTTAATAAAGTGTATTTTTTCAACTACTTTTTTTACCTAAATATTATTATTAGTATTAATTGCACAGATAGCTTTCAAATAGGCAACTTCAAATTTTTGAAATTACATATTAATTTAATGCACGTGAATTAAGTTATTGGTATCGTAATGATACTAGAACAATCAAAACGGGACAACAGGTTTCCCTAAGTACTGGTCTTTATGTTATGGTTCGTTTTGTTGTTTTCTTACTACTTTACCTGGTGGGGAAAAATTACATAACAAAGACAAAATTTTTAAGGAAGTTAGGATTTTAACTACACTGTTAAATAAATCCCTGTAAAATAACGGACAGGGAACGGCAGCAGAGATTCCAGTCACACCCCGTTGAAACAAAACACTCATGCCCATCATTTCCAATAGCTAATAGATGGGCTAAAACTGTAAAAACACGGAAATAGCACTAATTTTCTTACAGTCTAAGGGATAAGGCCGTCTATTTAGTTGATTAGACCGTTTTCCATCAAATGAAGCTGTTGCCCATAAAATTTGAATGGCAAATGGTATTTACAGGGGTTTTTTTACAGTGTAATGCATTAGGTCCATATGGGACTGACCATCGACTTCTTATGATGCAAGTCTTTGGTACGGGCCCTATTTCCGGCAGGGCAAACGGGGCACGTGCAGGGCCCCCCACTTTAAGGGGCCCTTAAAATTTTCTTTATGCCCCAAACTTAACTTTTTAATATGAAGTAAGCAAAAAAATTAAATTCATGAACACAAGTAAACTATGAAATTGTGTTTAAACTCAGAATTAATCAATTCACAAAAAAATATTTATTTTGTGGTGATTAAGCATGCTTTCCATGCAAACACTGAAATATAGAAAAATACACACGTATATTTTATACAGGTATGTTTGGGGACCTCCGAATTTGCTTGTGCCCATAGGGCCCCTAAAGTTGTAAGTCGGTCCCTCCTTTGGTACTTAGTTCTTTTCTGATAAACATGCTCGAATGCTCTAAATTTATCGAGGGGTAGGGGTGGGGGGGGGGGTAAGGTCACTGTCATCGTCCACCGCCAGGGGCCTCCACTAATGATGCGAGCGGCGCGTTTGCGCATTCATTTATCACAATCCTTTCACAGGCGGGCCAAAGGTCGGGCCCGAAATACCGGCCCAGAGATTACGGAATTTTCTTAACAACGACAGAGAAATATGGCCGGCAATTTGTCATGTGCGACCACCTTTTTCCAAATAGAGCTCCACTGATGGCTCGGAGCGCCATCGCAGCAATTGCTGCTGCATAATGCAGGTCTCGCGCTCGGATGATCGCATGGAGGTTGGAATAATGCGGAACTGCTACTGAGAGGAAATTATTGCAGAAACCGGTGTGCCAAGTGAAGCCATTAACGCTGCTGAAATACACTCTTAAAACAAGAGTGAAATCCACTCCTATAGGGGAAGTGCATTTTCGGCACCGGAAAGGAGTGGAAATTAACTCAGACTGAGTTAAAACCGCTCGTTTTAAGAGTGTAGGACGTAGATTGTTTTCTTTTATTTCTTTTACCCACTCCGCAAAAAGAGTGAAATCCACTCCTATAGGGGTAGTGCATTTTCGGCACGGAAAGGAGTGAAAATTAATTCAGACTGAGTTAAAACCGCTCGTTTGTTTTAAGAGTGTACACTCAAATAAATCTCTTGACGTATAGTTGGTTAAATTGGGATAGGGGTACAACAAACCCACTCAAAAATGGGTTTCGAAATACGGTATAAATAAAGAAGTCGATTTACACTTTTCCTACTATTTTCAATGATTTAAAAACCAATACATAATTAAATAAATTGCTTAAACAGTTTTTTTTTATCTGATACCCAGATTCCCGACAGTTTTTTTTTTGTAAAGAATACATAATTAAATGAAAATTAAAAATGGGATGTAATTCTTAATTCTCTCGATAAAGATAAAATACATTGGAACAAATTGCATGTATATTTTGGAAGGCATGTTTTTTTTTTATAAAAGTTTCAAAGTTAGTACACAAAATTATCAATAGTTTCATTCAGAGTTTTGAAGGAAAGAAACTTTTTTTTTCTCTGAAGCAGTCTTTTTAAATGGTCCTGTTTTCACAGTACAAATCAATCAATACTTTTATTACATGTTTCTACACTATGGTCGATATCTCGGGCTCTTGTTACTTTTTGTAATTTGTAAAGTGAAAAAAAAAATTCTAAAACACTTTGTAGGATGTGTTATTATTTATTGACTGTAAATATTTTTTAACACAAATTATTTATTGAAACACATTAAATTATTTGGTATTTGGTAACATTTGCTTCTGCGACGGAAGCTCGTATAAGAGCTGTAGCAACTATGGCGCACTGTTACATTTTTCTAGCGGGGAGGAGTGTTCGAAAAATATCGATTGAAGTGCAGTTAATATATTTAATTTAATTTTAAAAAGTCATTAATATTGAAAATAAAATTAGTTCATTTATCATTAATTTACGTAAGTTTTGAGTTTTTATGCTTGTATATGTTCTTAACAATAAATTATGCCATTTTAAAAGAAATTTCATCCTCTGAAACCCCCTTCCCCAAACCTTGCTAAAAATACCAGTTGCCATGTCTGTATGTACTAATACAAGTTGAGGGACTTAATCTTCTACCAACAAACTTCTTACAGCATTTTTCTCCCTTGCTATCATTCGACTTCAGCAGAGTATGCAGTCCTAAATTGTAAGAAAACTTATTTTTACATTTTTTTCTTTACTTCTTTAATTTTTTATTTAAATTTTAAAATAACTCGTTTCGATGACTATTCAAAGCAGAGAAAAGCACGTAATATTTTGCATCGTGACGTAGACAGTGTCTCAATTCGAAAACAAATGAGCTTTATTTGAAAGTGTTAAAGTTTTGTGAAATTGAATTTGCGCAATAACATTGACTTTACCCAAAATACGTCATGATCGTTAGAACGTATTTTAATGACATCACTGTTGTTGCTGCTACTTTGATATTACTAATACAATAGGCACGTTCCAGGTCTTGGAGCTGCAACACAAATTCTGATTGAAAATAAATTCTTTCTCAAGCCTCGATTGTTGAATCAATGGGGAACAGAGAACCAAACTAAAGTAGCTCAGTAATGAAAATTACAAGTAATTACGTCACCCGAAGCAAGCCAATTAAAAAAAAAAATCTACAAAATTTTTAACCCTAAACCCAGACTCTTGACAGCTTTTTGCGTGAAGAAAGTCTAAATCTAATTAAATGAAAATTAAAAATCGGCTATAATACTCTAATGGTTGGTTGGTACAGATGATCAGAGACCTGCTTATAAACCTTCGTCAAGTAAGACAGAATTTTTACTGATACAGAGAGAGAATGTACACCCAGGGCGAAGGCGGGAATCGATCCCTAACCCGTTACAGCGCTCAGACTATTAGCGTAATGGGCTGCGATCCAACCCACCAGAGCCTGATTTCTAAATAGGCTAAGTAGGCTGTAGCCTAGAGCGGCGAATTTTTTGGGGCGGCAAATTTTACGTCACTTTTCAGAAAATTGAAGTATCTGATTTTCTATTTCTATATTTTCTAATTGTATTGTATTTCAAATAAACCTATTTTCCCTCTTTTATATTCGTTGTGATAATTTTAAACAGCACATACCACTCTATTTTACAACTAAACAGCTATATCATTTCCCGAAGTGGGAGAATACTGTGTCAGGGGGTCGTCACTTGACCAGGGTTCTAAAATACGAGGCATTACTGGCTGTGTTAAAGCTCCTGAAGGAGGCTAGAAATAGGCAGCCGGAAGCGATTACCTTACCCTTACCCCTGTGTCAGGGGCGTCAAATTGATCGTAGCCTACAGTCGGCATATCTTTAAATCCGGCCCTGCAACCCACTAGGCCATCCGGGCCTCTACAGCTGGTTATATGAAGAAAATCAATATCTAATTAAATGATTAAACTATAATTCTCTCAATATAGAAGCCACGAGACAACTTTTCTCGTTCTCTCAGGGGGATGTTTCTCCCCGATCTTATCGCGTGGTCGTTCGTGATTCTTCGCTGTAGATCTGCGTCTGATGGGAATATGATGGACGGTTCGTGTCATCTCTTCCGAAGGTATTGTTTAGTCATACATCTCCGAGTAACTGAGCCCTCAAAAGGAGGTTACAATTAGATGGAGATGCTGCCTGCTCTAATGTCATAAGTGAAGCCATCGATCGTTTCCGTAATGAGCACAAGTATGTGTTTGGCGAATGATTTGGCAATCTTTTTTTAGTGTTGCCAAGATGCGTCAAGCCCAGCTATGGTGCATAAAATAAAACAAATAGGTTTGTTACAGAATCTGTCACTTAAACCGCTTCTACACCTCGGAAAGAAATTCGCCAAACAGGGCCTTTAGCTAGTGGTAATTCAAACTTTTAATCGCTAAAATTAACTATTTTCATTAATCTTCTTTCTCAGATTTAATAATTAGACTTTATCGTTTGCTATATTTGTTTGAAGTTCGAATAATAACGATGTAATCATTTTTAATAAATATGTTTGTGTCGCCACATTTTCCCATTTACATTTCTTTCGAAAATTCAGTTATTTATCGTTTGTTAAATTAATTTACAGTTCGAAAAATATATAATTAGTACAATTGATGCTTTCAAAATAAACTCGAATCATTGCATATTTTTTATGCCAGGTTAGAATTCTCTATGCATCTTTCTTCATACATATATAATGAACCATCAAAAGAACTCTATTGTGATATTACAACAATTCAAACTGAATTATATCACATAAATATGATTCAAAAGTTTTTATTTTTATTTTAAATAAAGTTTCTCGTACGTTTAACGAAATGGCAACAGTGAAAATATTGAATAAGAATGGAATTTGCATGTTATTTCAATGTAGATTAAATTTTTAGTTATTTAAATTTTAAATAAACTTCTAATTAAATATTTTAATGAAATTTGGAATGTAGCCTAATCTGATTTTTTTTTGCTTCAAAATGACGTCTCCCATTTGTTAGTGAGACTTGCGGTTCGTTCGGTGAAAGTGGGTGACACAGACGGACAGACTGAACGATTATAATACCTTCCACTTTTGACGTTTAACGTAGTGTGGAAGCTAATTAATACTGGAACTTTTCCAATTCGCAGGGGCAAGCAGTAAAGTCACCAAAAATGTTTCCAATGGTAACCTTTTAATGTGTGTACTGTGGTCCTTTAACTGGTTATACTATGTTTTGTGCCAAAGATTTCGTTTGGCAAGAATTCTGCCGGCAAAATAGAAAAGTACCATAATAATTAAAATTTTATATATGAAGGTGACAAATGGGGCCATTTTTTGCCCCGGGGTGCAAAAGCCAATTTGGCACCTTAAGGCTTTGAATCGCATTGGGCCGATGAATCGTGGGCTTGTGAATCACCTATGGGTTCCATTCTGGAACCTTTAGGGGTCCCGCTGATGGGACACCGCCATTCACCTCTGGGTGTGCCAAGTGTCACCTACAGTTTTAACAGTGTACTTTTCTATTCCACCGGTTCAAATCTCGCAAACTCGATGCGCTATTGAAATCCTAATGTAGCGATACAACCCACGCCAAACAAAATCTTACTTATGGCTTAAGTCTTTTTTAAAACACGCCAAAAATTAAAGAAAAAATTATGAAAATTTAGGATTTTAATTCGAACAGAGAAATATATATATTTTTGTGATTGACGAAATTTTCTTATAAGCTTCATGTTCAATATTCAATTCAATATTCCGAAAGGAACATTAGAATCTGCATTAATTTGGATCTCGTTCTACATTCTAAAGAATCAAATGAGATAGTTTGTATCGAAATAACAATGAGGTTTGATTTGGGTCTATCATATCCATTTGGCTACTTTAAGAAAGCTTCATATTTTTTTTTTGTTGCCAAAGAATATTTTATTTCTACTTCCATATAGGGGTGGGAACTGTCAACACTTTTAATCGAGTCACGTACCAATATTTGGCATATTCTTCTTTCTGCTAGTTTCATTTCATCAGGTTCGCATGTCATGTATTTTGATGCTTGATTACACTCTTTGGGAAGTTTCGATGCATGACGTATCATTACATAGCAAGTATTGATTAAACGAGAGTTCTCGTAATGGAATTCGATATACGATATCTTGACATGGAAAATTAAATGTTTTGGTATCGATTTTTTGTTTTATAGCTATATAGATGTAAAATTGAAGGGATATAAAATATACTGACAAAAACTATGTGAATCAATTTTCAAGCAATTTGATATCTGCTTTTAGTTTGGAACTTACTTTAAAGCAGTTTGCTTGTTCAATACAGTTTCATTTTACATTAAGTGATGATTAAAATATATTTAGGATTTCGCTCTGAAAGAAGCATTATGCATTTCCGTATATCATTAAATTACTTTCTTGTTTTGATTACTTATTTAAATCAAGTTATTTTTTAAATTTGTTTTACAAGTTGTGAAACACATTCAGGACATTTTTTAGCCTGAACATCAGTCTAAAAAAATCTTTATAGTAATAATTTTACTCCTTTAAAATGATTTTACATAAATAACTGATTATATGCATTCATAATTGAAAAACAAATGTGTTTACCTACTTAATACCACTCCTTTGTTACTAATATTTTTATGCACCAAATGCATTAAGAATTTGTTTTTTAGTTTGATATTTCAATCAACCTATCTATCGTTATTAAAAAATCACGCAACGATGCCAGTTGAGTTAATTAAGAAAACACAAAGGTTGGAACACAACGCTAGCGATAAAAATAAAAAAAGTAATTGAACAGAAATTGAAAGTAATAGAAACGTAACGTACTGTCTAACGTTTATTACTGATATGGATTTAAAAAACTTCGAATTTCAGAAACACGCATTTTCAATATCGGAAAAACAAGACTAAATTAAAATACAGTAACACACAAAACTGAATGTAATGTGGATGTGTATGAGCATGATTAGTATAACTTGATCTTGTAAGAAGCCAAACAACGATTGTAATAACCTCATGTTATATAAGAATAATTTAATTCATCAAATGGAAATTTAATTGCCTGATAATCTTGCAATAATAACTCTAAACACCATTGAATTTTGTTAAAAGTACATTTTTGCGAATTCCAAAGTTTTAAACATTTTTTTTCATACACAATTCACATAGTTTTTAACTATTAGAAACATCTTCAGTTTTTATTTGTTTGTATCGTATAAAATATGTTTCATTGCACATGCCTTATGTATTCTCAGTAATGTGAATTTATGATTATGAAGTATATTTACTTCAACAGAATCCTGCATTACAGCGTTTTATCTAAACATAGTTTCATTACCCAATTATCTGTCATATCTTATTGAAAACAGACAGCAATGACAGCCCATAAATCAAACGACTTTGCTACATTTTTGGACAAAAATACATGAAATTATAGTTGTACGTATATTCATTACCGTGTGAAACGCAATTAATAACATATTCATGTACACAGCTTATTAATGAAGATGTCACATCTTCTCTGATGTCTATCAGCACAGAATAAGTTTTTTTTACAGAGTACATGTGCGATAAGTCATTTTTTACAAGCAATACGACACAAACTTACCAGCCTACTGCTCATCAAAGGGTATGTCGGGGTCAAATTTTCCTTGTAAATCGCGCTTTTCCAACGTTGAGCCCTGCAATTTCCATGACATCTCTGTCTGTGATTAATGGCCCTTTATTATCCACTGATCGGTGTGACATTGATTTTCTTACTTCACTCTCAAGAGATAAAAACACTTAAAGTTTAATGGGAATATTATTAATGCATGGGAAAAAACGTTGGCTGAATCTTGTAAGAAGGGGACTCGTGCCTTTGGCTCTTCGGATCATATTCACGGGAAAAGTGACATGAGTAATTTTCAAGGTACGATGTGAAAAAAAAAATCTTTTAAGGCGACAGAGAACATAACGACGCTTCAAAATATCAAATTTTCATTTTAACTTTCAATCACTAAAACTAATATGAACGAAATTTTTTATATAATACGCATCTGAATACGGGGTTGGAGTTCGCAAATTTGGTAGTTAATTTCAATATAAATTTCTTTCCAGCTTCATATGTCATTATTTTAAAACACCGATTTTTAGGTTTTAGGTACACTTTCCAGCACAACTATTGCGTGTATCTGAAAATAATTTTTTATAGAAACAAAAAAAAGTCCAGTCAACGCAATGAACCTCCAGTTTGACGATAAAACAGTTATAATTTTTAAGTTATTAACTTAAATAGAAATTTTGCGCATTTCTTAAATCAGATCTCATTTAATATTTTTTAAGAATATTTTTGCAGAAAATTTCCGAAAAGCAGTTTCTGTTAAAAAGCAGATTTTGCTTTAAAATTACAAATTATTCGTATAAAATCAACAGATTAACTCTGTTAATTTTACTGTATTTTCTGGCCCACCAGCGGACAGTTTTTTCTGACCTTTTGTTATAGCGTACCGTCAAATGGGGTAACTTTGGCCCCAGACTAAAACCCTAGTACTGACTTTCTTCTAAAATACACTGCTCAAAACAATTAGGGGAGCAATTTGCGTACTTTTATTAACCCTTTCAGTTCCAACTTTTTATTTTTTTTATTCTCAAAATCTAAAATTCGTAAAATAGATTCATTATGCATCCAAAATGAAATGGTAAAAATCAGGTGGAAAAAAATCTTAATTTTTTAAACTAAAATTTAAGTGGAAAAAAATTAAATCATAATTTTTTAATAAATTATAACAATAATTTTTTCAAAATATTTTTTTGTTAAAAAGAGTTAGAATCAATTTTTGAACGTCAAAGAATGCAAGCGTGAAGAATATAGAGTCAATTTATTTCATAATTTTTTTTAGAGTGAATTTTATTTTACCATGTTTTTCATATTTTTGTTTAATTAAAATAAACATTATTTAATTCTTCAAAAGACATCATTCTTCCATCTAACGATAAATAGTGCGAGCTCAACTTAGTGAGAAAAAAAATCGCTAGCTCATGATTCCAAATGGAATCATTGGGGGTGAAAGGGTTTAAACCATGCGTTCCCCTAATTGTTTTGAGCAGTGTAGTTTTTCCTTAGAGGTTAAGGCAGAGTTTCCACTAATTTAAAAGGCAAGCACATTTTTGAAGGGAGTATTTCATGAGAAGTTATTAGCTTGGGCCAAAGTTACTCTACTTCAGAGTAATCTAATTTTTTCAATAGGTTTAAGAGTGATGGTCCCCTTTCTAAACGAACGTATTAGTTTGGAAAAACTAAGACATAGGAGTTTAAATAGTAATGTAATTATATAATGTGACATCGAAGAATGAACCGCTACAAATTTTTTCATGCGAAAACTTGTAGAAACACAGTAAACATCAAAACAATTGTTGTTGTTGTCGTGTGCCTCCAGGCTATAGCTTCTGTTCATAAGCAACTTTTCAACAAGAGAGACCGGGGTTAGTTTTCCACCAGGTCATATATTGGAAATAATTTGTTTCAGGTGTCGCAGTCTCTCTAGCTTTCAATCCTTTTTCTTTCTTCTTACTCTAATTGGTGCTCTGCTCCACCGTGACATTGATTCACCAATAGAGGCTCTTGAAGTAATTTATTCCCAATCAGCATTTCTATTGTCACTCAAGACCTGAACAACAGAAATCAACAGAATCATTCAACAACGGAAATTTAAATAACTTATGAATGAGATTTTTAAATACTGCTTGGGTAAAACGGGTTAATCCTTAATAAAATTAATCACTTTTATTACTATACACAAAGAACCTCGACTTTACCACTGACATGTGCATCCATTCACAAATTGAGGCTTGAAAAAAATTATTTTCATTCAGCATTTCTGTTACTACTCAAGACCTGAGCCATGTTCATTCAACAACGGAAAGTAAAATACCTATAACTGAGACTATTAGGGTAGAGTTGGTTAGGTACATATATATTCCGACTTGTGTGCTTGACCAGAGACCCGCTTTTAAGCCTTCGTCAACTCAGACCGACACAGAAAGAATTTTTACTGTCACAGAGAAGGGAAAATACACCCAAGGCAAAGGGCGGGAATCGAACCCGCACCCGTTACAGCGCGCAGACTGCTAGCGTAATGGTCCAAACCACTCGGCCTCTCGGGCTCCCTGAGACTATTAGGTATACTGTTTGGGTAAAACGGGTTAATCCTCAGTAAAATATTAAGGACTTTTATTACTATATACGGATAACCACGACCACCACTGACACGTAAGGCTCACCGATTGAGGCTTGAGAAAAAAATATTTTCATTCAGCATTTCTGTTACCTTTCAAGAACTGAGACATGTCAATTCAATAATGGAAAATAAAATACTTATAACTGAGACTTTTAAGTTCTTTTGGGGTAAAGGGGGTTAATCACCAGTAAAATTAAGCACTTTTATTGCTATACACGGAGAATCATGACTACCGCTGACACGTGCTAGAGGCACATTTTTATCACACGGTCTAATTAAGAATCAAAGGGCTTCCGCTGTGCCCTGTTATTGGTTAGGGGAGCATACCTCAAAAAAGGGCAATTAGCTTGTCATGATGTTGCCTATCTCAATTAAAAGTACGCAATGGCCAAAGGATGATTTATATGTAAAAACCATGAGTCTTTTAATGTCAGAAAGTAATTTAAGAGGAGAGATTCACTTGTTTTTGCTAATCACGTCTTCACGAATCAGAAACATTTAAGATATTGAAAGGTATACATTTTTTTAGCTATTGTTTGGTTTAGTAAATTTGATGTATTTGGATACATTTTATATTTGTGGCATCGGCTTCTGACTACGATATGCATATTAGCTGATTTCTAAAATTTATATTCAAGAACAATGTAGAATTCTTATAATGTTGAAAAGTAATTTAAGAGGAGAGACGCACTTGTTTTTGCTAATCACGTCTTCAAGCATTAGAAACTGTGCCTGTTACTAGTTGGGTAATTAATATATTAAACGGAATAAATTTTAGCTATTTTGATTTAATGAAATTGGTGTATTTAGTTACATTTTATATTTGAGGCATTGGCTTCGTTGCGAGATGTATCTTAGTTAATTTCGATGGCTTTTATGTAAGATTAGTGTAGAAATCTTTTAATGAAAGAAAGTTAAAGAGAAGATACTTGTTTGTTTTTGCTAATCACGTCAGCAGACGTAAGTGTGTCTGCACGCATCAGAAAATGTGCCTGTTTCTAGTTGGGTACTTAATATATTGATCTTACAATTTTGGCCAATGTTTGATCTAGTGAATTTGTGTATTGAACATATCTTGTACTACTTCGCATATTTTTTTGCAGCTGCAGAATTAGTTTTTTAATATATAAACAAAATCTGCAAAATTACTTTTGCGCCCCAAAAAATATTGAAACATTTACAAAATTCGTCTAAATTTAAATTTATAATAATTTTTTTAAATTATTTTCAAATAATAACTACTCATTTAGGTTTTTTAATTTCTTTTGTTATCGAAAATTTTTTGCAATTGTTATATAAATATCTTTATAATTATGCATTAAAATTTTAGTTAACACGTACCAAATTAGAAAAAAAATTGCTGAAAACCTCTGGAAATAAAATATACGAATTTTCATCTTTATTTGTGAAACATTGAAGACTAAAATAAATTAAAAAGTTTTTATACTTTCATTAAAAACAGAATTTTAAATTAAAAATTTAATTAAAGTCGTTTAAGTTTCATAATTATAGAACAGAGTATTTTAAAATAGATCAAATTATGACAATCTCAACTGGAGATATTAGATTTTAATTTTTGATTTTAACATTATAGAACAACATAGAATACCAAGTAATTGAAACAAAATGATCATAACTCCCTAAATAATATGAATATTTTTTTATCGGTTTTTCTGTGAATTGTAGACGAATGTCTTTCTATTTATTTGTAACAAAAAATATGATATTTTACTTAACTTATTTTTGCTTTCCCTTTACCTGTACATATTTCAGAAGCAAAAGATTACATATTACATAAGTTATACCACGTAAACATAAAGTATTGAAACTTTTATTAATGAACTGCAAACTAATCATTAATAATATTCATACATCCAGCTGCATTATTGATGAAATATTTTTACTTGGTACTTTGCTACCAGCTGCTCTGAAATTACACTTTCTACACTGCATAAAGAAGCTATTTTAAAACGAGTCATTATAAGTTCATCAATAAGGTTCAGTCAAATTTGTAGCTTATTGCTAAAATGTCTTATGTCTAATGTTATTAAATAGATCAGCTGCCATTTTTCTATTGATATGCAGTAAGGAATTGATTAATGTTCAACGTCTGATCTAGATATACAAATTAATACAAACTTGGCAAGTTGTTTGCATAATTTTAACAGAGGAATGTAATTAATTAAATTATATGTTCTTTTGAAACACTTATAAAGGCCTCAGGATACTTTATTTAAGTCTTGATTAAGATAAATGAACTGCGTACGCAAAGATATGATGTGTAAGTTTATAGTAAAAAAAAATAGAAACTATTCCAGGGAATTTTTTTTTATGATATAACAATGAAATTAAGTAATTAATTTTTTTAATCAAATAGTAAACAAATTATAAATCAAGTACAGAATCTGACTTTTCACAACAACAACAATAGCAATAATAATAACAATAAGAACCATAACAATAATAATAGCAACAATAACAATAATAACAGCAATAACAATGATAACAGCAATAATAATCATAACAATAATAATCATAACAATAATAATCATAATAATAATAACAATCAACAATAACAACATTAATAACAATTAGCAAAAACAATAATAATAAAAATTAACAATAACAATAATAATAGAAATTAACAGTAGCAATTAACAATAACAATTAACAATAACAATTAGCAATAACAATTAGCAATAACAATTAACAATTAACAATAACAATTAACAATAACAATTAACAATAGCAATTAGCAATAACAATTAGCAATAACAATTAGCAATAACAATTAGCAATAACAATTAGCAATAACAAATTAACAATTAACAATTAACAATTAACAATTAACAATAACAATTAACAATAACAATTAACAATAACAATTAACAATAACAATTAACAATAACAATTAACAATAACAATTAACAATAACAATTAACAATAACAATTAACAATAACAATTAACAATAACAATTAACAATAACAATTAACAATAACAATTAACAATAACAATTAACAATAACAATTAAAAATAACAATTAACAATAA
The DNA here is from genome assembly GCA_019343175.1 of Oedothorax gibbosus. Lineage (NCBI taxonomy): Eukaryota > Metazoa > Arthropoda > Arachnida > Araneae > Linyphiidae > Oedothorax > Oedothorax gibbosus. The sequence continues at coordinate 238,875 of JAFNEN010000444.1, read as the reverse complement.
CAATTAACAATAACAATTAACAATAACAATTAACAATAACAATTAACAAAACAATTAACAATAACAATTACAATAACAATTGACATTTAACAATTGACAATTAACATTTGACAATTAACAATGACAATTAACAATGACAATTAACAATGACAATTAACAATGACAATTAACAATGACAATTAACAATGACAATTAACAATGACAATTAACAATGACAATTAACAATAACAATTAACAATAACAATTAACAATAACAATTAACAATAACAATTAACAATAACAATTAACAATAACAATTAACAATAACAATTAACAATAACAATTAACAATTAACAATAACAATTAACTATAACAATTAACTATAACAATTAACAATAACAATTAACAATAACAATTATTATTATTAATAATAATAAACCAAGGGCATCTTAAAAAATCTTTTTCTCTTTTTTTCACTTCTTTTTCTTATTGTTGAAATCTTAAAAAATAATTTTTAAATAAGTAAAAAATGTTTTTGTGATCCTTATCCCAAAATGCTGAAACAATGTGTGAGTATCATCTTACACTTTCATCCAATTATTATCCATGCTAATCACCCTATGTCTGCCAAAGAGACTGGAATTACTCTCACTCGAAGGTATAGACACCAAATCTATCATAATTTCACGCAATGATATAGGAATAATATATGCACCAGCTTTCTTATTAGCATCCGTACGTACTTTTCCTAAGATTTATTCAATATCTCTAAATAATAAAAGGGTTTTGGTAAATTAAGTTCCACACCACAAACGAAATAAGCGCTTAATTACTAAGCTCTCTGTTCTACTCTATGGCAATGGAATGCATTTGTGACGAAGAATCATCGCTTTTGGGTGTTATTAATGGAGTCAAAATTTTTGCAATGGGAATTTGTTTGGAATGGTGTATGTTGAACTTTTTATAGATTCACATGGAATGCGGAAGAATCTGCGCGCAGACAAAGAACATTTAAAACATTTGTTATTATAGTGTTACTTCTATGATTATCTGACAAAGGCATTTTTTTTAAAAAAAAGCACAATGTCCACAATTATTTATTAATAAAGAACAAAAGAAATTGCGATCTTTTGAAAAGTTAACTCAACAAGAAATTAGAGCTCGTGCTCCAGCCATCTGTTAGTCTTCTGGAGAAATGTACAAAGGAGTTGGGTTCCGAAAATAGAAGTCCGAAATAGAAATTTCCTTTTTCCTGACACCTAGAGACAAATTTTATTTTGTTTCTCCTATAAAAAGAATCCACCAAAACATGCATTTCGGAAAAGAAAGTCGCTTTTAACCCTATTATAAACGATTTAATTGTAAAACGTTTAGAAATAAGAGAATTGAACAGCCATGGGCAGGTAAACTGCAGTAACCACAACAATAAACTGAACAAATTTGACCCTAAAATAATCATTCTTTTAGTATAAGCTTTCTTTTAGGTTAGAGTTATTGCGTGTTTACAACAATGGTTCAAGTCATAAGTCTAGATACAGCAGTTTACCTGCCCACGGCAGTATAGAGTAAACTAATTGCATTGCCTTTCGTCCTCGGTTAAGGGCAATGGATTAAATCAAGAACAGTCCATTCACTTTCAATGCAGGAACTCGTGAAAAGGAACATATAGATGTCTCACATCCACTGGGTTAACGCGTTCAACCGCAAAGCTTGCCGTCCTATTAACTTCGACCCTCCCAGACAGGTATCTGAAAATGCTTGAAAAATGGAAACGGCACAGCCCCAGAGCAAACAAGGCAGCAGAAAAATCGCCTTTTAATGACAAAGTCCGCATTTAATTACAGGCATTTACCGAGCAGCCCGGGAGTGGTGGTATAAATCAAAAAGATGAACACCGCTTTTGTGTCTGAAGACTTGTGATGAGGATAGACTGGAAATTTACAAACCTGAATGAGGGCTAACGTAACTAGATACACTATCAAATTAATAATCTGAATAACTTAAAATTATCTAGGTATGGACCAGAATACTATCAAATTAACAATGACGCAGAATTAAACACTTAAATTATAATTACTTTATACAAATAATAGCTTACACTTGTTCTAGATCAGGGGTTTCCAACCAGTGGTACGCGTACCACTGGTGGTACGCGGGAAAATTTCAGGTGGTACGCGTAAGTGATGCTAGCAACATGATGCTACTATCTTTGATGTCATTTGTTACGAGTTACTTGCGTGAGAGTGGATTTTCTGAACTCTTTGTACATAAAAAATACACATAAAAAAGCAGAATAAGTGTAGAAGATGACTTAATAGTGAAGATAAGTTCCATTATTCCTTATGTTGATATTAATTATACGCTTATTAAAGTATTTTGGTCTGGTGGTACGCCAAATTTTTTCAAAAAGTCAAGTGGTACGCAGGTGCAAAAAGGTTGGGAACCCCTGTTCTAGATGACTCTTTTCGATAACATGGGCTTTGTAAAAGAGCTTATATAATAATCTTTATAGTTTCCCATGTTGATCTATGAGATTTTAATGGCTTGATAAAAATCGTAAATCTAATTCACCTGGGTTGGTTATGGGCTAGCCATAAATATTATCATGGTCTACCCTATAAAGCCAGGGTTATCGAAAAGAGTCATCTAGGACACGATTTTAATTATTCTTAGAGTAGAATCATTATGTTTTTAATATAAAATTACGTTTCATCGTTAATTATAAGTTATTTGTCCTGTACAAAGTTAACTGTTTCTTAGTTTGACTAAATATCTTATCGATATTGTAAGTGGGGAAAAATTGTAAAGGCTTAAGTGGGTATCCTATGTGGGCCCACATGGTTTAACCAAAAATAAATGGTGTGGTTTTTTTTTTCTGGGGCCCATATGGAAAGTGCCCACATTATCCAAATGGGACCATATTTATCTCACATTAGTTATCTACTCACACACTACTCATCACATTTTTTTAAAAAAATTACTATAATAATAGCTATTATTATTGTAATTATTGACAATTAATAGCTTACGGCATTATTCAAAACAGTAGCTTCTATCTCTCGCGGTATGCAAAAGAAGCATTCGCAGTAGACGCATGCCTACAATAACCCCTTTATTCTTCCGATATTTGAATCGCGAAATGAGAAAAAAGGAATCAAGTTTATTAGAATAATTTTCCATCTACTCTTCGTCTTCTCAACATTTTAGTAAACGAATATGCGAGTATGGAAATATCTCTATGGACTCGACCCCTACTATACATTTAGTTATTCATTTAAGGAAACTACTTCCTTATATCATGCCTCATTAGCGTCTGAACTAAATAAGACTCCCAAAAATCTGTGTAATAAGAAGAATCATTGTGTTTCTCGAGACGTATTTTAAAGGATTAAGATACACTCTGCGTGACCTGAACTTCGTCAATGAGTGTGAAATAGAAGCTTAGTATTAAAAACAATTGCATAGTAAAACAGCATACCTATTCGGTCGTAGAGATAAAAAGTTTCTTTGAACTTTACTCTTACTCTATACTAGAAGTATTTGGATTCATTATTAGAGCCCGGTTTAAAATTAAAAGGCCCGTCACTAATAGCACTCGTGTAATTTTAGTGCTACTTTAATTCATACATACTAATACGGACATCCGGTTATACGGATAAATTTATGTTTTTTTGGGGTTATGTCGTGCCTCAAAAATTGTGCCACAAGTTTCTCTCTCAGTTTTGTAGAATTTGTAGTCTCCAAAAGGGCCGAATTCACCAAAAGCAGCCTTCAAAGTCGCTATACGGTTGCGTTGGGTGGCAGTTCAGGTGCCGGCCTCGTCACTTAACTGTGGTTCTAAGATACAAGGCCCGCCGGCAAAGCCCTCTTGTGCGGCGTTAGTTCAACCATACCTTAAACACTATTTTATTAAAACTCAATACTAATGTCATTTCTTCAAATATAACTGTATCCTCATAAGTATAAAAAGTTTTGGAAAAAAAAATTATAATTATTTTTTCTAATTTTAAAATTGTTTGAGTGAGAAAAAACGTTGCATAAGGATTATTTCCTTATAGACCGTGGGCCAAGCTTGAGAAAAGCATTTTTTAAATACTTTCGTTACAAGTATCGAGGGGCAATCTGAAAAGTACGGTAATAACTTAAAAACTAAATAGACAATTGAAAAACACATTTTTCTGGAAAAGATATTTGCACATTAATTGAAAATATTAAAAAATATAGCGCACTTATTACTCATTTAACCGCTTTACACCTTTACTTTCCACTCACTACTCTCCAATCATAATCTCTGATTCATTCACTTCTTCTGTAACAACCAATTGGAATCGCTGTACCGTGGCACTTTTAAAAACTTACCTCTTTCTGTTTGTAAACAAACAGAAATTTTCGCGAAATATACTTGAGAGAGAGACCATCACACATATTTACATCTTATGTAATTCGCTTGAATTTTAATTTTAACTCTTGGCTATATAATCCGTAAAAATATATTATAAAGAATCATCTGTAAACATTTGGAATGTCTATATCTTCTCCAGAAACTTGTTGTTTACACATTACTGATGCCTTGGATAAAATTTATCCGTTTTCCAAAACCACTTGGACAAAAGCTTCTATTTGTATTTTTAAATGGATACCTTTGGGTGGCGAAGAAGCAAAAATCGCTTCTAACTTGCAGAATGTTCCAGTGGACAATCAATTGAATATTCCTGATGACTCTGCTATTGGTTTTCATCAGAAGTGTTATAATAAATTCACTGATAAAACAAGAATTGAAGCTGCTGAAAAACGATTAATTCGTCTCCAGAACAATCCTCAAATACAAAATGCCGACATTAATCAAACTAATGTTAGTGATGTAACTTTGAATGCCCATCAACCTAAGCGGTTTTTACGAAGCACGAATGTAGGTCTTTCTTCAAGTAACAATCACACTATATTACCACCTATCTGTATTATTTGTCGCACTGAAAAATATATTAAAGAAAAACACACTGGTAAAAGGAAAAGAGAAAAGCTAGCAGAATGTGAGACAAATGATAACCTTTTATTATCTGCTGCCAATGCTAAAAATGATGAAAGTTTGCTTATGGAACTTAGATGCAATGATATGGTTGCAATCGAAGTGAGTTATCACCGATCTTGCTATAAAAGATATATTAAGGAGTTTACAATGAAATGTACTCCCATATTTGGTGCTCAAAATCATGAAGAATCTTTTAAAGAGTTTTGTTCCGAAGTAATTGAAAAAAGAATAATAGAACAGAAAGAAATTTTAAGAATGAATAAGGTGACAGAATTGTTTGTGAAAAAAGTGTTTATAAAGGAAGGCATTGATATTTCAGGATATAGAAATTATAGTTTGAAATTGCAAATTCAAAAGCTGTATCCTAATGTACGCTTTATTAAAAGATCGAAGGTTAATCAATGTGAACTTTTTATTTGTGAAACAGCTAATGATAATGTATGTCACTTAATGAATCCAAATAGCAGTACAACAGAATCTGATGAAACAAAATTAGAGTCTGAAACATTTGTGCCTCCAACACATAACTTATTACGAGATTTATATTCTTCTGCAAAAGCATTGAAAAACATTATACAGGATTTTTCTAAATTTTCAAACTGTTGGCCACCAAAAGCTTGTGAATTATCCTTAACTGCTGCTTCAAAGATTGTCCCTCCTCAGCTTTTTAATTTTTTAGCTTGGTGTACTGGTGCTTCTGAGGATGTGATTCTAGAACACTTTGTGGATGTAGACAATGAGATCATGCAAAAAATTCTTTCTATTGCTCAAGATATCATATACATGTCATTTAAAGGAAGACGGCAAACTCCTAAGCATTTAGCTCTCGGCTTGACAATTCGTCATTTAACAGGATCCTCACAATTAATTGGCTTATTAAATGGACTTGGGCACTGTGTATCTCATTCAACAGTGTTACTTCATGACACAGCCTTGGCCCTAAAGCAGTTGAATGAAAATGCTTTGATTCCTGATGGTTTCAAAACTGAAACATTCACAACACTTGTTTGGGATAATAATGATTTCTGTGAAGAGACATTGTACGGATCGGGAACAACGCATAACACGAATGGCATTATTTTACAGTGGGAATCACAATCAGATAAAGAAATTAAATCACAATTCAGGAAAAAGAAATTAGCCAGTTCAAAAGGAAAGGCAGGAAGCGAACACTTGATGCACCATCAACTGTAATAAGTTTTTTTGCTGGAAACAAAAAGCAGTGTCCACCCATCTACAGTGTGCTACCTGAAATTAAATGCTTCTGACCATAAAGAAATTCAGGAATTTCCGCGTTCAATTGATGACTTATTTTATTTGTGTAAATTCACATGTTTTTCAAATCAGCAACTTCCGGGATGGACAGGCTTTAATACATCGATTTTAAATTCCACAACTGCTGCGATGAAAAGTAATATTGGATATTTACCAGTATTAGATTGTAATCCAACTGAAATGTCCACTATTAACACATTGCTGGAACGAAGCATGATGATTTCAAATGAATTGAAAATTGATAAACTTGTGATAGTTATGGATCAGGCAATTTATTCAAAAGCTCAGCAAATTCGGTGGCAGAATGATGTTTTTCAAAAAAGGTTTGTTTTACGCCTTGGAGAATTTCATACAACGATGGCATTTCTCGCTGTTATTGGTAAACGGTTTAGAGATGCTGGTCTTCAAGATATTTTAATTGAATCAGGAATTGTTGCTCCAAATTCTATAAATGGTGTAATAAATGGCAATCATTACAATCGTAGCATTCGTGCTCACAAACTCTTAGCAGAGTCATTACAAAAATTTCGTTTGCAAACCTTTATTGAAGAACAATATTTGGCAGAGTATGCAGTTGTTGAGAAAGCCATCCAACATATTAATCAGGAATTCCCAAACATACCTGCCACTGACCTTATTTCACCCCATATTAAAGATTTTTTTCAGAATTATAATGAATATGTTTTAGCTAAAAACTCTGAGAATCAAACATTTTGCTTATGGAGTAGTTATCTAGAAATGGTGGAAGTATTACTTTTGTTTATAAGAGCAACAAGAGAGGGAAATTGGAATCTGCACTTATCTATGATTCAATCAATGCTGCCATGGTTTTTCGTTTATGATCGCATCAACTACTCACGATATTTAAGCATTTATTTTTGTGAAATGCTAAAATTAAATGAAACACATCCAGATATACTGCAAGAATTTTTGATGGGCAAATTTTCTGTTCAACAACAAGAGTCGTACAGTTTTTGTAAAACAGCCTGTGATCAAGTAATTGAGCAAACTTTAAACCGAGACAGCAAAACAATGGGAGGAATTATTGGGATAACTAGAAATAAGGCTGCTTTGCACCGCTGGGTGCTCTCCCATCATGCAAGGGCTTTGATTTCCTCCCAATGTGAAATTATGGCAGGGAAAGATAATTTCACAAGGAACAAAAAAGAATTGAACAAATCTCAAATTAAAATAGATGAAGCGAGTATTAAAGACATATGTGATACCATTAAGTCCATGTGTAACCCTTTCAATAACAATTGTGATAGCAATGAACTTTTGAGCATTGTAACGGGAGAAATTGCACCTTGCGATGTTAAAAAAGACTTACTAACTGCTTTTGAAATTGGAGAATCTTATTTTAAAAGTTTCCTCGATAGGCTCGTTGGTACTACTGGACTTGATTTTTTTTCTCTAATTAAACATCTAAAACTTAAAACTTTCTCCAACATTGGGAAAATAATTGATATCAAAGTGAAAGATGAAACTTTTAAACTACAATCAAACAGAAACTTACTCACTCGTCTTCTTGTTCTCGCCAAAATGCAAAATTTTGACCTAGCTACATTAATGACCTACTCTCTCAGTCCAGTTCCTCTATCCATTGGTAATTATGATGGCACCAAAACCAAAACAAACAAAGCGACAATCATACATCATATTGAAAAAAAATTTATTGGTTCGACGGTTTCCATTTCTGCAGTTGGTCATAACTCAGCACTCATTGTTGATGGAATGGCACTAATCCAACAGATAAAACACACAGCACCTACATTCGGTGACTTCGCTTTAAATGTATATATGTCCTTCATTAAGTTGGCCAAACAATTTAACAGCAAACGCATTGACTTTGTTACTGACAGACATCCAGATGTCAGTATTAAAAAAATGGAGCAGAATAGAAGAGCTGCTAATGGAATACAAAAAACTGAAATTATTAGTGCTAATCAGAAGACGCCCAAACAAATGAAAAAAATTTTGGCATCGGGCTCAAACAAGGAAAGTTTAATTGAATTCTTCTTTCAATTTTGGAAGACATTAAATTCAAATTACTTTGAAGATTTTACAGTTCTGGTTGCGCATGGCTTCAACTGCCACTGCTTGTATGGAAATTCAAATGGAGAGGAAATTGTAGAGGCTATATCTGAACTTCAGTGTGATCATGAAGAAGCAGACACGAGGATGTACTGTACAGCTGGGGAAAAAAAAACGATCCACCCTTCATATTTCGGCTGCTATTGGTCAAGGAATTTTGTGCTAGGTGTCATTTTTCAGGAAATAGCGTAAGGAATTAAGAACTGGCAACCAAAATTGTATAAGGGGTCGTCTACATATTAAAATGAGTACCAACTTTGAAAATTCCAATGGCAACATCCAATTTTTTTTACATAAAAATATTCAGCAACTTCAAAATACCCCAGGTATAAAAAAGAATTATTCATTTTGCATTATTTGCTGAGATATTAAAGCATTAATTTTCAGTTCGTTTGGGGGGAAATCTCCAAATTGATAAAGGTAATATTTAGGGTGTTTTTTCGAAACGACAATCTGGCAAAAGGGTTACCATAATCTCGCCAAAAGATGCTAGAATTAAACCTTCTTCCCTAATATTGTGATTTTTTTTATGTTTTACCTTTTTTTTTAAATTTTGGATTTTAAAATTCAGAAATAAAATAAAGGGTAGACGAGAAAAAGTTATAATTTTAAATTAAGTCAAATATACGATTATTTATAACATATTTTCAAATGCGATTAGTTACAATCAGATAGACAAACATAATTATTACATTTATGTTTTACATTTTATGCAAATTTTTGTTTCATTCATATTGCTACAAAAGGTTGGTTTAAAATTCGGCACACGGGTCTGGGACATATCCCGACAGCCGAAATCCCGACAAACCAAAATTCCGACAAGCCGAAATCCCAAATGAGTCAAAATCCCGAATGGGTCTAAATCCCGAAAACAGATTTTTGTCCATTTCTCGATTTTTTTTAAATATTAGAGATTATTTATTTATTTAGTTATTTAGTCAGTTATTTAATCAGTTAGTTAGTCAGTCAGTTAGTTAGTTAGCCAGTCAGTCAGTCAGTAAGTCAGTCAGTAAGTAAGTTAGTCAGTCAGTCAGTAAGTTAGTCAGTCAGTAAGTTAGTCAGTCAGTTATCAGTCAGTTAATTAGTCAGTTAGTTAATCAGTCAGTTAGTTAGTCAGTCAGTTAGTTAGTCAGTCAGTTAGTTAGTCAGTCAGTCAGTCCGTTAGTTAGTCCGTTAGTCAGTCAGTTAGTTAGTCAGTCAGTCAATTAATCACTCCGTTAGTTAGTCACTCCTTTAGTTAGTCCAGACTGACTAACTTAGTCTAACTGACTTTCAATTAGTTAGTCAGTGAACTGACTGACTCACTGACTAACTAATTGACTGACTGGCTAACTAACGGACTAACTGACTGACTGACTGACTGACTAACTGACTGACTGACTAACTGACTGACTGACTAACTTACTGACTGACTAACTTGCTGACTGACTAACTTACTGACTGACTAACTTACGGACTGACTAACTTACGGACTGACTAATTAACTGACCGACTAACTAACCGACTGACTAACTAACTAACCGACTGACTGACTAACTAACGGACTGACTAACTGACTAAATAACTAACTGACTAAATAACTAAATAAATAAGTAATCTCTAATAATTAAAAAAAAATCGAGGAAATAACATATTATTGGAAATTTTATAATAAAATAATTATAAATAATATTGGAAATAACATACATTCAAAAACATAGTAATCGATATAATTTAATGTTAATTATACAAACAAAATACATTGTATGCACTTGAAACAAGAAAAGATTTTTAGACATTTGACAGTCATCAATAATTTGAATAAACATTTACCAAAAACGCTTTTCAACCACCAAACGATAATGCAAATTAGGATCCAATTTGCTAAGTAATTTTTTACACGGTCCCTAAAATTCGTTTTTTTTCAGTATTTTTACAATAACTCGGCAAATAATTGTTGTTGAATTAAAAAATTCGGGATTTTGGTTCTACTTGATCTACTTTATCGATTTATGTAACAAAAATTTGGGGTTGCTATTCATAATTTATTTTTTCTTATTTAAATTTAAATAAAAAAATAATAAAAATTAAAAATTGATGAAAAAACTTGTGTGATTTGTTTTTGGAAGATTATGAAGTATATAATGAAAAAAAATTGTTGGTTTAATTCATTTTAATTGTGGAGGTATAAATAAAAGTTTGTGAAACTTTTTTAACATTATGGGCCTTCAACTTCGAATGCTTATATCTCAACAAATAATGCAAATTAATAAAAAAAATTTTGGATCTGGGGTATTTTGAAGATGATAAACATTTTTATATAAAAAAAATTGGGTGTTGCCATTGGAATTTTCAAAGTTGGTACTCATTTTAATATGTAGACGATCCCTTATACAATTTTGGTTGCCAGTTCTGAATTCCTTACGCTATTTCCTGAAAAATGACACCTTTCACAAAATTTCCTGATCAATAGCAGCCGAAAAACGAAGGGTGGATCGTTTTTTTTTCCCCAGCTGTACTTACATGCCAAGCATGCTTCTAAAACTCATGACAATATAATTATTAAAAGCCCAGATACAGATGTTTTAGTGCTTGGAATTGCTTTTTAACAAAATATACGAAAACAACTTTTTTTTGTACGAGGAACATCCCAAGAATTGAGCATACTTGATGTATCGTGTATTGCTAAACATTTAGGAAAGGATATTTCTTCAGCATTATTAGGCTTACATGTGTTTACTGGTTGTGATTCGGTAAGCTCATTTAAAGGTAAGAGTAAAACTAAAGCTTTCCAATGGATGAAAGAGTCAAAAGACTATATTTGTGCATTTAAAGAACTTGGTTCTAGTTGGGTTGTTTCTGAACATTTAGTTAATACTCTGGAACAGTTTGTTTGTCTGATTTATGGACAAAACAAATGTAAAAGTGTTGACATATGCCAATACAACTGCCTGATACTAGGTTTCAAAACTGATAGCATGATTCCACCCAATAAAGATTGCATTTTGAAGCATATTCATAGAGCAAACTATCAAGCTGCCATCCATAGAAGAAGTCTTACCACTGTAATGCATATTCCATCGCCTACCAGTCATGGTTGGAAGCTGAAGGATGGTAATCTAGAAATAGATTGGATGTGTGGTCAACCTGTACCAGAAATTTTAGTTCGTCAAGTACATTGTAAATGTAAAAAGAGTGCTTGTACTACAGCAATGTGTTCATGTTTCAAATCAAAAGTTTCATGCACTGAATTTTGTGCCTGCATTAGCTGTCAAACTGAACTTGATGAATCTGATTGTGAAATTGATATGAATCATGCATTAGATTGATATGAATTATCTACCATTTAGAATATGATTTATCTACCTACCATTTTTAAAACCTAAGAAAAAAATTCTCCAAATGCCCTTTTGAATAAAATTGTCTGTTAAATCAAATAGTTTCTTAAAAGTTTTCCGCAAAAATAAATACATTGTTCCTCCTGAGTTCTATTTGCCTATATAATCTTCGGTGTGCTTGTGTTTGATTCATGTAATATATTATTATCAAAGTGGATATAGTATTCTTTTCCCTAATTTTAGTAATAAATTTGTGAATGAAGAAAAAAATTTGAAGAGTAAAGATCTGTAACAGAGGTAGATATATTTATTATTAAATGTGAATGAATTTATTGAATAAATTAGGGTTTTCGTAAGTGCATTCTTATTATAAACAAGTATGCATGAGATAAATGGGGGTTGATTTTTATAGTAATAACCCAGAGAGCCTTTCACTACAGTCACATAATAGTTTTTTGCATACTGATATTTTTATACTTTAATACTCATTGGTATATTTTTTAAAAACACAGAATTTAAAATGTGAATGATTTCCAATACGGTTATTGTATGTTTTGTTTACATTCGCTAGAAAAAAGAGCTATTTTGTTTGTAGTAATTTTTAAAAAGGTGTTACATTAGTAAATGAAAAAGAAATTAGCAAATCTATTTTCTTTTTGTATATCCGATTTAAATAACAAAAAATCTTATTTAAATTTTCATTTTCTGATTTTTCTTTTTCATTTCAAAAATAAAAGTGAATTTTTAACGCTTTAATTAAAATCAATCGTCTTCTCCTGTGCCTTCGTTTGTTTTTGTTTACATTTTGACGGATCGACGATCTTATAATACGGCAGCGCTGATTGGTTCACCGAGTAGCTTTATAATAGAACATGGCTTCTGATTGGACTGTGTGATGCGGTCAAGAAAAAAATAGTGCATTTTATTTTAAATAATTTGAAGATAATGTGCAAATATTAAATCCAGAAAAGTTGATTTTACGATTGAGCTATTATTTTAGTGTATTTTCAGGTATAAATAAAATTGCCCCCACGAACTTGTAACGGATATGCACGATAGCTAGTTTGGCCCACGGTCTATTACAGGTTAAAGAGTAAATAGTAGATATGTTTCATTGTTTAATTTATCCACATGATTTAGGCCTGTTTATCATTTAAAAAAAAAAAAAAACTTAACGTTCATTTTTGTATATTTGAATTCAAATGAATTTTTTCTAGCCATTTAATATCAAACATATTTCTAGTTTCTTCAATTACATTTCGAAAGGGAAGTTTATATGAGCTCTGCCGCGGCAGGTAAACTGCTGTACAGGGTGTCCGTAAAAGAATGTCCGAGTTTCAAATTGTAATAGTATTGTGGTTGAAGTGTAATTGTAATGTGTTTGAATAAAGAATAACTTCAACAGTTTCAGATAAGCGCATGCGCTTGTACATCGTTTTCCCAGTTGCACAGGCTGTTGCTTCCATTACTCCGGACTTGCTGCAGACAGTATGGGAAGAATTGCATTTTCGTTTGGATGTGTGCCGTATCACTAAAGGCGCACACATTGAGCACTTATAGGAAAAACTAGGTTAGTTTTCCTTCAATGTCATGTATGATTTGTTATATTTAGTATAAAATAAACTCCTGTAATATACCATTAAAACTCGGACGTTCTTTTACGGACACCCTGTATCACTCGTCACTGACTTTAACTTTTGTTGCAAGCACTCATTTACTCTAACTTATAAGAACACGCTGAAAAAGACCAATTAATTCAGAGCAGAAATGGTCCAAATCATTGTTGTGCTTACTGCAGCTTCAAAGCTCACAGAAGAACTTCTGGTTTAGTTTAGTTTAGTTTGAATTATCGTCGCACTAGAGCTACACGAGGGCTATTGGCGACGGGCCTCATATTTTAAGAACTTCTGGTGCTTAGGTATAATTTGACGCAACGTAAGTTTGGTTAGGTTAGGTTTGAATTATCGTTGCACTAGAGCTACACGAGGGCTATTGGCGACGGGCGTCGTATTTTAGAACCACAGTCAAGTGACGAGCCGACACCTGAATAGGCCACCCAACGCAACCGTTAAGGGCGACAGCGTACGCAGCGTTGCGACTTTGGATCCTATTTAACGTGCACTCCCTCTACACGGGGTATTATTCGTCGGACATTTTTGGCTGCACGGGCCGTTTATAGGTCGGCAGTTATTTTGGCGATGCCCGGACCCGAACCTGGGACCTTCCGCATGCTAGGCGAATGCCTAACCGACTGAGCACGTAAGTTTGGTGTTTGATGTGTAAAAGACAGACGTCGGGTAAACAGATTTTAATATCATACTTTTAATATTAGAAACATTAGGCTGCAGCTGAAACTTGAAATATATTTAGATACAATCACTTTATAACTGAGTAATTACAAGCGAAAAACAGTAACAAAAGAATAGGTTTCAAAACAATAAAAAATATATCATACACAAATTATTTAAAACTGTAAACTAGTATCTTTCAGCAAACTTATAAACCATACGCGATCGTTCCCACCTAAACGTGCACAAAAGCGAATTTTTAACTATTTTTCATTCGTTTGACGCATAATCCGCATACATCAAAGCTCGATTGCGTGATAACGTCTACGTTGAAATAAATATCGCTTAGATAGCATCTTATAGATCTTTTTACTATACTATTGGCTCTATAAATAAGTAGCTTACATAAATTATAAGTCATTCTTCTTTTACGTGAATAAAAAAAAACAAGTCCTTGAAAGTCAGACGTCTCACATAACTATTTCTGATTTATTTTGATGTCTCTTTCAGTTTAATGGGTTAGTTTATTAGGTAAGAAAAGACAGACGATTAGAAAAGACAAGACTATTTGTTTAGTTAAAAATTGCATTTAAGATAGACATACTAAAAAAATATTAAAAAAATTATTTCACAAATTTGTTTGTGATTAAAATCTAAAAGAAGTACTTAGTTTTTGTCTAAATTTTTGATTTAATGTGTACCAAAAGTATATGAATATTTTCACAGTAAAACACCTATTTTAAATACAATTAATATTTTAAAATTCAAAGATAAAACTTGTGTCTTGATTTGTTATTATGATATTCTGCAGTCCTTAGATATTAATTTTCCATTTCAAATATTTTTTCAGTGAAAATATACATTTCATATTACATAAATTGAAATGAAACATTCAGAATGTATGACAGTATAGTACGTACTATTAGAAGAAAACAAAACATTTTTTTTTTAAAAAAAATTCAGAGAAATTTAATGAAATCTTAGATTAAATACAGGGTGGCAATTTTAAAAGAACCCCTAAAACGAATTACGGATTGCGTTTTGAGGCCTCTTTTAAGATTGTAACCCTATACTATGAAATGTAAGAAAAATTTCTCAAACGAATTCTGTTTTATAAAACCCTAAATCCGTTTCAAAGGCAGTACCATGCCAATGACTCAAACTCAGCCAAAGTAAGAACTCTAACTTAACCCTTTGCACCGAATTAAGATTTAATTTGAATTATTTGTCTTTAAATATTTTGATGAAAACTATTGCAAATAATTGGAATATAAAAGGTTAAAAAATAGTTGGGACATAAAATGCACTTTATGTCCCGAATTTTTTTTTTATTCCTATGTACTTTTAATTACTAAATTACACTGATTAACCATGACATTTTGTTAAATGAATTTATTTTACCTTTTTAGTTTTTAATGTGTTGAAACCGCATACCCGCATTAATAAAAGAACTCTACCATATATTTTCAATCAAATGAACAATGAAAAGTAAAACAACGGCCTTTTAAGTGGTACTTATAAGTACCGTCATTCCATCACGAGATGGCGCAGGAAACTAAAGTAACAGTTCAAAGAAAAATTTATTTTACCTTTATAGACTTTAATGTGTTACAACTGAGTTTGTCAATCAAATAGTTCGATTTATCCCTATTTTCTCCAAATTGAACAATGAAAAGTGAAACAGCGGCTTTTTAAGTGGTACTTAGAAGTACCGTCAGTACATAAAGGGTTAATAGAAGAAGGCGGATTGAAAAGGGGAACAATATGCGAATCGCTTATTTGGCGAGAATGACTGCTTTGCTGGGCGTTTTAGTCAGTACCAAAATAAATTAAAAGAAAATTGTATTTTAATGCTTTTATTGTTCCACAACGTATATGTTTGGTACATATACTGTATTTTCGAAAATATTTGTTTCGTCTACTTTAAAATATTTGAAGAGCAAGCATTGTGATTGTTCAGATCTAATTTTCAATTTCCCATGACTTGTTGGGCCCAAACTCACGTGACTATTTATGTTGGTAAACTTTTAGGTTTGCCATTGCTCAGTCCAGTATTACCTAAATTATCTGAGACAAATTACTCTCACCTTGCTAGTTATAATTTTTACATTAGTTTCATTTAAAACAAAGAAAAAACAAATGCTCTAAGAGAAAGTTCGATGACGTGAGTATAATTGATTAAGATAAAAATCGCCAAACGATGAAAAAATATTATCCCCCCCCCCCCCCTCCATTAAAATCAGGGTTGCCAGATGGAATTTGCAAAAAACAGCCAAGTTCATCTTCAAAAAATAGCCAAAATATAATGCCATGAATTGATTATTGAATTTGTCTTTCAAAACACAAGCAACTTATCATTAGAAAGCAAAGAACAAACAGAAAAAAGAGAAACTGTTCAAAAGAGAAAGGAGAAATTAACAGTTTCGGACATTTTCTTAATTAGCCAAATAACTAGCCACAACAGTTTTGGTCAATGATTCGATTTTTTTTTGCTAAGTCAAAAATAGCTAAAGTTTGCCGAATCTGGTAACCCCTGCATCAAATTATGTCTGATAAATGTTTGTGACGTCAAAAATAGACAGTCTCATTAATGGTGCTGAAAGGAAATCAATAAAAATTTATCAGATCAAATTCTACACCTTAGTAGGCAAATGGCGGATGTCTAATGTTATTGCATGATACTAGGCGCTTTTTCCAACTAAGGCACATAATGGTTGTGTAGGTAAGAATTGATAAGCTTTTTAGGTTAGTGTGTTTGACATCCCATGTGTTAAAAATTAAATTAACATTTAAAAATTAATACTTTAGAGAAGAGTGGGGGCTAATGGGACAATTTTTATTAACCTCTGTATTTCAGAGAAAATACAAGAATTTTTTATTCTTTTTTTCCAAGCTCATAAACTGAACATTCGTTTACTTAAAAAGTCATTCGACAATGTTAAAACATTACCATATTTTAGTTGCTGAGCATTTTAAACAAACATATAAATGTCCCATTAGCCCCCATATGTGGGGTCTAATGGGACAGGGTGCAGGGCTAA
Organism: Oedothorax gibbosus; assembly: GCA_019343175.1. NCBI lineage: Eukaryota > Metazoa > Arthropoda > Arachnida > Araneae > Linyphiidae > Oedothorax > Oedothorax gibbosus. The sequence continues at coordinate 221,852 of JAFNEN010000444.1, read as the reverse complement.
TGGGACACAGTAAATGTTGACTTAAAAAAAGTTTCAAAAATTGGAAAAGGAATCAGAAAATGTCCAGAAAATAAAATTTTAAAGCAAACACCATTTACATAATGAAATTTTGTTTTTTAAAACAATTATATCCCATTGAAAGGTGAAATATCAAAGTTAAAACTCAAAATCGAAGATGTCCCCATAATTTTTGTTAAATCACTGGAAAGGATAATTTTGTAACTAAATCTTCTAAAATTTATCTCAAACTTATCCTCTTTTTCAAATTACGTGAATTTAAAAAGACTGTCTTTATCTTCAAATAGCTTACCCGGAGTTTATCGCTATCTATTTCAGAAATCAATCTAATGTAATAAAGAATAGTTTGCTTTCTAGCAAATTTTACCACCAACGAACCATTTAATCTTCCCCAAGCTCTGTTAAGATGTAATTAATGCAATGGCAGGGAAATGTAGAAAAATGTGTCAAAAATAAAGCTACTTGAACTTTCACTTATTATACGACGAAAAAAGTTCAGAAAGTTTAAAATTAAAGTTTTAAAAAGTTTTTGGCAACTTCACTGAATAAGATATTAGAGTTTTTTATAGATTATTTAAGAGAAGCATGCAAAGCTAGGTTTATTCGTGTCCCATTAGATCCCACAGTTTCTGTCCCATTAGACCCCACAGTGCTATTATTTATAAATGATCCAATACAGAACCACGTGTATTTCACCACAGTATTTGATATATAATATCTTAATCTATGATATGTCTTCTACCTAAAACTATAGTTTAATTCGTGAAAACTTTTTATTTAATACTTTAAAAGTATAAAAATAGATACACTTTTAACTTACTTTGGATTCTCCAAAACAACAATTCTTCTCTCCACTTCAACACATGCTTTTAATGGCTAATCTTTGGTTGTTAAAATGTGAAGTCTAAATGTTACAATGTTGTTGTGTAGAAATATTTGTAAAAAAGTATACTTTTCTCCGCTTTTTGCCCCTTGTCCCATTAGCCCCCACTCTCCCCTATATTAATATAAGCAAGTGGCAACTTTTTCTTTGTTTTTACCTGACGCATTTTATGATATTTTTTTCATTAAAAAGATTAGATATTTTGGTTAAGCATGTCAATGTTGGTTTTCTTGCAATAATATATCCATGTTCCACTGGAGCTACCCTTAGTCTTGTGCTAAGGATGACTTCAGCAAATGAAATCGGATTTGCGACTTTGAGAAAAGATTTATGAAAAAAAAGTAGGTTTGTAACAGTTACTGCCAAATAGAACCGCTTCCACACACGATTTAAACACCTTATATACAAATCTTCAAACATAGAGCTTAGTCAAAATATAAACTTTTAGTTTCCGAAATTGCCAATTTTCATTAACTTTTTTCTCAAATTCAATTTATATTCTCTATCATTTACTAAATTAATTTACATTTTAAAAAATAAATATTTAGTAAAATTGTTGCTCAAAAAATAGATGTAAAACTACAATTTTCGAACAAATAATTTATTATTTGTATTTTGACGTCTTTATTTAATTATACAATAAAAAAAGCTGAATTCAAAGAATAAAAATTTAGCAATATTACTTTCTCTTAAAATTGAAACGAAACTTATCATAACATAATTTTTTTAAATATATTTTTATGAACAATGATGTACAATTTTAAAAAAAAGCAATAATTTGTAGTTTTACGTCTTTATACAACTATACATTAATAAACGCTGGAAAGTAATTAAAAAATAACCCCAGATTATTTTTGCGAAATAAGAAAGTAACTAGCTTTGCTGCTTTCTTAATGCACATAATATAGTGAACCATAAAAGAACTAGATTGTAATGACACGTTACTCCAAACTAATTTATCTCACAAAGAGGAATATTCCTTTAAGTTTGATTTTCATTTTAATTGAATTAAGTTTTTCAAATATACCTCTAATTCGTATTTTTTTAAATGAAATTTGGATTGAAGTCTACAAAGATTTTTTTTTTGCTTCAATTTGCGGCATCACACTTATATAGCATTTATATAATTTGGGCTGTGAAAGTAGTTGACGGACGAACATACAAACAGGCGGACTGAAGGATTATAATACCTTCCACTTTTTACATTATAAGCGCAGTATTGAAGCTAAAAACAATGATTGTTTATTTATTACATGAAAAATGGGGACCAAGCATGCTTAGGAACTTAATACTGGGGTTTTGAGTGATGTAGACCACCTAACAGCAACGCATGCTTAGCACCTCAGAGCGTTGGTCATGAGAGCTTTTGGCTCTCAAATCTTTTGACTAAATACGATTTATAACAATACTATCCAATAAATTATTCGCCGAGTTTATAAAAAAACAAAACAAAGAACTATATTATCCCTTAAAGTTAGAACCATTTTACAAATACATTTATTGCATTGTAAGGATGTAATAAACTACTTTTATTACAAAAGAAGCTATATTTCATTTTTTACGTAAAATAACAATAATTACAGCACATAACGAACGAGGGCAGGAAATATTTGAAATTATGAGTTTCTCAAAACTATTTTTTATTACTGTAGTACTGCCATCTACTGATTTGTGTTGACTACAAAATTTTAAGACCGTCTTCTGCTACAGTGCTGCCCTCTAGAGTTTTTCCACAAAACTTTCCAAGATTGTAGTGCTGCCACCTAGATTTTGTTTACGAAAGTACTTCCAGACAAAATTGAAACACTCCCGTTCTAATAATTTTTAATGTTATGATTTATACTTTATTAATTGAATAAAGTTGTGTTGTATAGTAGAGTTTTATTATACATCTTTTATTATTTGAATATTCACAAAAGCGACTCATCTCAAGTTTATCTCAGACGGAAAAAAAAACAAGAAATCAAAAAACTACCAGTAAATAATAAATCGATGTTTCAAGCTCAGTCTGGTGACTTGAAGTGATATTTATTTCCGTTTTAGAGCATTAAAAAATAAGGAAAAGACACATTTTATTAAAAAGAAATAACTTAAACAAACTTTTTTCTTTGCAATTTAAAATTTTCAGTTAAACATTGGTATTTGTTTTTATTAAAACAAAAATATCTGTTTTTAAAAGAATTTCTAAGTTTTTTTTAGCAAGACAATAAAGATTTTATAGAAATATAATAAAGATGAAATCATCTTGAAATAGAAGTTTTGAGTGAAATTTCAGAGCTTTTTGATAAAATTATTAAAAAAAAAAAACAACTGTGACCATAGTTTTAAGTCTGTTCTGTAGTCTTTTAATTACATAATATTGAAACATTAATTTATAAATACTATAATATAAATTTATATAAAAGATAAATTATTCAAGGTATTATTTCTATGCTTAGTCCATTCTTTAAAAGAATTACCTAGTTCCAGATATTGATTTTAAGGAAACATTGAAATAAATCAACATTTGAAATTAATACAATTTTATTGAAAAATTCAATAGAAGCTTTAAATTCATAGAATGTATCCAAACACATTTTTCAGTTTACTATAACAAATAGTACAAGAATTTACAATATATAACATCAAATTTTAAACAGGGTTACAATAAAAATCATTAAGTGGAACAAAAATTACAAATGTTAAGAAAAAAAATTCTATACATATTTTCCGCAATAAAACCTAAAGTGAATTATAGCCTTATAAAATTAAAATATTTGAAATTAACTAAATTTAAAGAATTCTAAATTTAAGAAATCTAACTTTCTTTTAAAAATGTTAAAATAAACTACATAAATTCTCTTTTTAATTTATATATAATTCAACATTTTGAATTACTAAAGTTTTAAAGCGAATTAAACATTTAATAAACTGTAAGTCGGAACAGAACGATACATATTGTTTGATTTTAACAATGAATAAAATCGAAAATGTAGCATTTTATGAATGAGTAAATATATCTACCTTTTTAAGTTTATTTTTTTAATGTAATTTTATTTAAATACAAAACATACAAATTTTAAAATGTCATAAATGATATAGAAATAATAAAAATACAAATTAAAATAAAAACTCTGACATAAGTAAAGTTTAAAGGTATTATAGAACCATACAATCTAAAAAGCAATTCAGAAAGTCAATGTCTGAAGTACAGCAATAAAAGTACAATTTATTAAACTTCAAATTTCTAAAAATATTCATATGATGGATGATTAGCAAAAATATATGTTCTCTTTTTGTGAGAAATGAAATTATTTTACCATTTGATGGTTCAATGAAGAAAATTCTCATGAATGATCAAAATTTAGGCTATGAAAAGTTCTTGTATTACAAGTTTCAAATACAGGTAATGAAACTGATAAACTAGAATAATAAGATCTCGTATAATAAGTTTCTGGAAAAAATTTAAGGTCGAAGAAATAACCAGTGAAACTTGGACTTATGCAAACTTTTCGGATGGGAAAGCAATTCAAATGCAAAGTATGAACTGATTTATTATTATAATGCACTTTAATTAAAATCTAATTTAAATTAATCTAACTTATTACCATAATAAATATGAATCGTTTCTGCTGATGGAAAAAAGTATAAGGTCGGTAAACTTTTTTGTCGGATATGCACATTTTCTGTGGTCCAAGAAAGCAGGAAATAAAAAAGGCAATCTAACAATGCATTTAGGGTTACTTTAATCTTCATCTGTGCTAATGATATCAAGGGCGAGGACGAATCAATTGTCCGATGTAAAACGCGGGAAAATCCCTGTAATGAAAACGTCTGGAATAAGCGATGCAGCTATTTCCAGGTCTATCGGTAAGTCTAAAGCGGTAGTCAATAATTTCTTAAAAGATCCTTCAAAGTATGGTGATTGCCAGCGCACAGGAAGACCAAGTCCATTTGGCACCAAAAATCGAAAATTTTCAAATGAGCTGGCGACAAAAATTTTTTCCTTCTTAAATAGTTCGTGATTTAAGCCTAGCATGTACCAGCCGAACTGTCCACAATGGTTTAAGTTCCAACCCAAGGTCACAGTTTGTAAAATTATGCCCTCGACTATCCTTGACAAAGAATCATAATAGCCCTGACAAAGAATCATAAATTGGCTCGCCTAAAAGCGGCTAAATAGTATTTTCAGTATGTTTCACTTGGAGATAAATTTTTACTGATGATAAAAAATTCAATTTTGATGGATCAGACGGTTTTAAAATGTACTGGCATGATAAAAAAAAATAAAACAATACTTTTCAATTTATCTCCAATGAAACATACTTTTTAGCAAATTCTAAGCGGTCTAATTTATGCCTCTTTATCAAGGCTAGTCGAGGGCATAATTTTACAAACTGTGACCTCGGGTTGGAACTTAAAACATTGCGGACAGTTCGGCTGGTACATGCTAGGCTTAAATCTTGAACTACTTCAGAAGGAAACATTTTTTTGTCGCCCGCCCATTGGTTGATTTTTGGCGCCTTGAAAGTGCACTTGGTCTTCCTGTGCGCTGGCATTCACCATACTTTGAAGGATCTTTTAAGAAATTATTGACTACAGTTTTAGACCTACTGATAGACCTAGAAATAGCTGCACCACTCAATCCACAAGCTTTTATTACAAGGTTTTTCCCGCGTTTTACATCGGACAATTGATTCGGCCTCGCCATCGATATCAATAGCACAGATGAAGATGAAAGTAACCCTAAATGCATTGTTAGGTTTCCTATTTTATTTCCTGCTTTCTTGGACCACAGAAAATTTGCATATCCGACAAAAAAAACCTTGCTGACCTTATACTTTTTCCATCAGCAGAAACGATTCATATGTCATATGGTAATAAGTTCCATTAATTAAAATTAGATTTTAATTAAAGTGTATTATAATAATAAATCATTTGCATAATTTGCCTTTGAATTGCTTTCACATCCGGAAAATTTGCATAAATCCAAGTTTCACTGGTTATTTCTTCAATCTTATAATTTTTTCCAGGGCCTTAGTCACATATAAGGCTTTGAGGGTTCAGTACTTTTTCAAAAAAGTGACAGCTGCATTAATTAAAGGAGAAGATAGAGTGCACCTATCTACAGATAAAATGCTGTTATCAATGTGGTTTCTTGTAGACATTTTATTAAATGTCATTGATTTTGTTTTTACGGAAGGGGAGAAGTGTATGGAAGGCGAGGACAGTACATCTACTTCAGCAGATTCAATTAACTTATTCAGCAAAATAATCTTTCCGCTTGTTTTATTTGGAGAAGTTTTTTTAGGGCTTGAGCTAACTGTACGAGCTGGTTTCGGTTTACTTAATCTTTTCTTAGGTTTATCCTGCCCTTTTCCTTTAGTAGAAAATGTTTTTGATGTGCGAAAATCTTCTTCCACAAATTCGAATACTTCAAGACCTGCAACACTGTTATGCTGCACTGTTGACTTCATGCTAGTTACTTTTTTATTCTTATACTTAATACTTTCAGAAAGTGTACAACATGTTGTAGATTTCTGAGGAGGATTATCAACCAATACATGGTCTTCAGATAACAACATTTCTTCAGAAAGCTTAAGTTTTTTACTGTACTTTGGCTTTTTGGTAGGGCACTTTGGTGGGTCAACAAATTGCTGAAAAGTTTGTTCATTAGTAGAATGAATTCTCTTAAATTCTGAATTAATATTCATAGATTGAATTTGGGTTTCAATTTTCTTCATATTTTTTGCTTTTGATATATTTGCAGGGTTTAAGTTTGTTTTGCATGGTTGAGGTAAACTTGGATTCTTATTCATCGTAAGTTCATCAAACTTAGACTGATGGGTTGCATCAGAACTCCCAAGTGAAACATCTTGCCAAGAACTGTGCATTTTCTTTGTACTTTTTGCAGAAGAAACTTTTTTAGAAGATAAGTTTATGTCGGATGTTTTATACAATTCATGTATTGATACATATTTATGTTTTTGAAGATGGGTACTAGAAATTTTGGGTGTTTCAGGTAAAATGTGATGTTTATTCATGAAATCATCAGACATTGTAAATAGCTTTGTTGCTTCAGAACTGTCTTGTATAATTTTATCTTCCATTTTCTTTGAATGTTTTGTTGAAGAAATATTTTTGGCATTTAAATTAGTGTTAACCGTTTTAAACAACTTATTTCTTGGTGTACGTTTAAGTCTGTCTAGCTCATTAACAAAACTCTGGTTACTAGAAATTTTGGGTGTTTTAGGTAAAAATGCATGTTCATTGATGAAGTCAGCAGACATTGTAAATCGCTTTGTTGCTTCAGAACTATCTTGTACACTTTTATTTTCTATTTGCTTTGAATGTTTTGTTGAATTTTTGGCGTTTAAATTGGTGGAAGCTGTTTTAAACAACTCACTTCTTGGTGTAAGTTTAAGCCTCTCTTGCTCATCAGCAAAATGCTGGTTACTAGAATTTTTGGGTGTTTCAGGTAAAGAAGGATGTTTACTCATGAAATCACCAGACATTGCAAATAACTTTGTTGCCTCAGAACTGTCTTGTACACCTTTATTCTCCACTTTCCTTGAATGTTTTGATGACAAAATATTTGCGATGTTTAAATTTGTGGTAGCTGTTTTAAACAACTCACTTCTTGAGGTAAGTTCAGGTCTGGCGTGCTTATCAGCAAAACTCTTGCATGTTTCTAACAGCTTTGGATATCTGAAGTCATCAAACTCTTTGAACAGATTAGTATTGTCAGAACTGTTTCGTGTAATATCTTGCAAGGGACTATCAACCTTCTTTATATTGTTTATAGTGGTAGAATACGCTTCAGAAGTAAAGCTCATGGTAGAAGTTGTTTTAAACAATTCACGTCTTGATTTATGTTTTGTTTTTTCATGCCCATCGCCAAAACTTTCAGGTAAAGTCGGATTTCTATTTGTGCAGTCATCAACATTCTGAAATCGACGTTTTCTATTCGAAGTGTTTGATGTACTGCTATCTTGCAATAGATTTTCCATTTTCTTTGAGTTCTTAGGTGTTGAGACATTGGTAAGGGTTAAATTCATAGTTGGTGCTGCATTAACCAATTTTGGTTTCTCTCGATCATCATTAAAATTTGTGCAGATTTTAGGTAAGGATGGAGATTTGTTTATTATGTCATCAAATATTGTAAATGCCTCTGTAGCTTCAGAACTATCTTGTCTAGTCTCATTTTCCACTTTCTTTGAATTTTTTGTTGATGAAGAAATAAATTTAAATTCATAGTTCTTGGTACTTGTTTTAAATAATTTACATCTTAAACTTGGCCAACATTTGGCTTTTTCATTGTCATCACAAGAACTTTTTGGTGTTTCAGGTAGAGTTGGTATATTATTTGCAAGTGCATCTGACTTTTCACAAAGATTAGTTGCTAAAGATTTATCAAGTGTATCTTGTAAGTAAGATCCCACTTCCTTTGCATTTTTTTCTGTTAAAGCAACCTTTGCAGGCATCAAGTTCACAGTAGGAGTTGTTGGTTTTGCAAAGCTATCGAAAGCTGCAGAACTGTTTTTGTTATTCTTATGTTGCAAGTGATTTTCTATTTCGTTTGTTATTTTGGCCACAGAATTAATCTTAGGTGTTAGTTGAAACAATTCACTTCTTGGCCTAAGCTTAGGTTCATTATTGCAACTTTTAGGGGTTTGTGATAAAGCTGTGAAGTCTAAGGTCTGTCTATCCAAGTTCTTAAATGGCTTTATTAGACATGGACTATCTCTTGTGCATTCAGATCCTCCAAGAGTGGGCTTAAGCTGGATTTCTGGTTTTGTTTTTTCATTTATTTGCTGTATGTCTGAATCATCTTGTCTGCTGAGTATGTTTTCAAAATTTTTATTAGTATTTGAAATGCAAACAGTTTGTGAAGAAACCGCTTGAGAGTCACTGATAAGAGGATTTTGAGGTTTATCATGTATAAAGGCGAACTTGTCATAATTATTTACAAATATTTTTCTTCTCAAATCACCACATATTATCCTGCACCTCTTTTGATACTTGAGTTTATTAATTTTAAGTTTGTGTAATCTTACTTCACAATCTTTCAGCCCAAACTTATCAATGCTGTCTGATATAGGTTTCCTTTGCAAGCATCTCTTTTGCTTATCTTTATAGACTTTTCTTGAAGAACCCAAATCTGATGAAAGTTTGCCTTTGTTTATATCAAGTTGACTACTTTTATTGGAGTCGACATCCTCTGGAGAACAAATACTTTCAGAACTTTTGAAATTGTTCTTCTGGAATGAACGCAATTTCGACTTCATGTTCAAATCAGCAAGAGGATGGTCAGTTTTATTGGTGATGCTCTTTAAGGAAACTGTTCGACCCGACTTAGAAGAAAAGGACCTAACAGAGAAATGTGAAGGAACATTTGCTTGTTCCTCTTTAGTTTTTATGTTATCTTTTACAGAAGTTGAAGGAACAACGTCAGGATTTGGAATCTTCTCTTTAGATCGCAAATTTTGAGTAGCAATTGCAGATTCGTTTATACCATTAGCAGATTTCTCAAGTGGTAACAAATTCTTAGAACCATTGTCAAGTGCCATGTTATTCATGTCTAGATTCAAATTTTTAAAAAGTACTTTACAACCTGACACTGAAGAAAAGGACGTAACAGAAGACAAACTAATTTTTTCCTCTTTATTCAAATTATTCTTTGTGTTACCTTGTTTAGTTGAGGAATGAATATTATCAGAATGCAAATTCGCTTCTTTATCAAGCAAGTCTCGATTGGGAAAGGAAGATTTATTTTCTGGAAACCCTTTCGAACTTGGGGGGATTTTCGTTTCATTCATATCCATAACAGACTCTGCAGGAGCTAAGGAGTCTTCAGAGTCATAGTCCTGTGCCACACTATCAATATCTAGATTGTAAGTGGTTGTAGTGGTACTCATGAAAGAAACTGATCTACCCAAATCAACAAAGGAAAATGATTTGTTTGGTGCATAGTTTGTTTTATTTAAATTACCCTTCAGATCAAATTGTTTGGATTTAGAATAACATGGAAGAGTTTCATCAAGATCGCTGTCCAATAGCACTGTACTTTGTTGTAACACTGAATGGTTTTGGGCTGCAAGACTCTTCAACATAGTTTTCGCTCTAAAGCTTGAAGAAGTAACGTTCAATTTCTCAGGAGATTTTTGCCATCTGTTCTTCTTGCTTAAGTTAGGCAACTTTCCACATTTTATCTTTTCCCTTATGTCGGTGCTTTTAACATTCATTTGAGCTAAAATTATGAAGGAAAAATAGGAGGAAATAAATTGGGCACAATCATGTAGATCATTTGATTTGATAACACAAAAATCCTTAAATATGCCCAGCATTAAATTGAAACAACAAAAATTTACAACCTGTTAATATATGTGTGCAGTGTAGGCTTTAAAAAAAATTAACCAGAACTGAAGATGAATTATTAAAAAATATAAACAGTTTATTATGAATGACAAGTTTAAGTGTATGATAAAAAAATATTATAAAACATTGTTTAAAGAAGCACTTCAAACAGTTGAAATATACCGTCCTTTAAAGTATTCAAACTTTTTTTTTTTTTTAAATTCGCTTTCGAGCAAAACTCAAGGAATATTCCAGAATTAAGTTTAAAAATAAGGGTATTTTAGACACAACTGAATAAAATTTTATGTTTTAGAATATGCTCATTGACTAATACAGAGAGAGATAGTTTAACTTTGAAAGTATGTGCTAATAAACTTACCACTTTTAACAAGTTTTCTCATGTGTTGTGTGTCTATAAAAAAATGTAAAATATTTTTAATATAGAAATAAAAATATATGATTATTTTCAAAATGCAACAAATGGAAGTGGGAAATTGGATACCACAACATGTATAAAATCCATAGTTGAAGTCTCTTAAATTTTTACACAATTTTTAGTTAAAATAAATGCAATTAAAATTTGAATCAACAATTTGAAAACAATGGTTGCTATAAAATGGAATCCTTAATAAACTGAGTGAAATAGTAATTTCAAACTTTATCTCCAAATGTAATTAATAAATCTGAATGTATTTGCAAATTAAATCAAGTGCTTATGATACAAATGTAACTGAATAATTTAGTAAATTTTCTTTAAAAAACACACTCACTAGTCCCTGCATGTTTGGGAAAAAGTTTTTTTTTTTTTTTTTGGGGGGGGGGGGGGGGGGAGGGGACTTTAGCTAAGAACAACCTTACTTACAATTCTTTTCAAGTTACATAAAGTTACAAGCATTCAATCTTGCTAAACTAAGCAATCCACCCTCTCCTTGCCCAACCTTTACATTCAGTTTGATAAAAATACAAAATATGAAGTTAGAAATTACAGAAATGTAAAACGAGTGCTAAAAATATGACAAATTTTGACTATAAATAATTTAAAAAGAGCATTCAGCTAAAGCTTAACAAATACCTAACTAGAATATAGTGTATGCTTACTTTTCTTAGAAAAAATATAACCATCTGGATTCCAATCTTCACAACCAAAGTCTTTTGATTCCCCTAGGAGAAGCAACAAGAAAAATATTTAAACATAAATAATAACTTAAAATAATAAATTAATATAAAAAAAATATTATAATTAAAAAATAATAAATTTAACAATAAATTTTTTGATCATTAGTATATGAATGGCTACATACTTTAAAGCCATCTTATGAGCTTTATTCAAAGAGTTTGTAATTTCATCACCTTCTTTCCTATGTGCAAAAGTTGTTCTTAAAATTGAAACTAACCATTGATTTTATAATTAAGCTATCACAGATTTACTTTAAATTTAATAAAAATTAATTGAATAACTTTATTAAAAAAATTTGTTGTTTTTTGCTTAAGGAATCCCAAGATAAACATGGAAATTTATTAGTGTTCTGGGTTGTCCCCTGAAATCGTTTTCAAAATAAACAAGCAAAAAAATTAAATGCAGAACAAGTTTGCTATAATATATACCAGATTTTGTAATAAGAGTGAAATCATTGAAGTCAACTTCATCATCAACATCATTCCTGGTATCATTTTCATACTGAAAACAAAGCAATAAAATAAAAAGCCAGTAAATAACAAAATATTTTTAAAAAATCACATTCCTGCATTTTGGATAAATTTTTTGAATCAGTGCAACAGTAATTGGATGAAAAATATAGGAGCAATCTGTGCTGATAACTTAAAAAACCAAGAGCAAATACATATTACCGTGGAGCATTTTTGCAAACAATATTTTTACAGGAAAAGGGCTATTTATTGTTATTTATCGACAAACTCTGGATACCCTCATTGCCAAACTGTGCTATTTTTAGGATTTATTGAATACCATCAAGTAATTTCAGGGTTGCTGGAGTTTTAAAACTTTAGGACCCACAATTTATGATAGCAAGTGTTTGGATTTTAACAATCACTGGAGTATTAAAATAAATGGATTGCAGGAGTTTTGCAAACTTAGAATCACAGAAGAGGATTTTGAAAAATTTAGTTTAAGTAAAGATTCAAGTTTTTAAGATGAATGTTTTCAAGGAGAAAGTTATAAACTACCTTAAAAATATGATATTGATGATTTAAATAAACATAGCACAATAACTGCAACAAAATTTGATGCAAAACCCAAGTAGTTGGTTGCATTCTGCGATAGGCAAAGTAGCAACCTGTAATTTTAAGCCCTGATTTCATACAAACACATTTAGCTTATTGCTAAATTGTATAATTTAAACATTTGTGAAGAAGTTGTCTAAGGACATATCTCGATGCATAGAATTGCTTGGGTTTGTATAAATGTGGATATAATTTTAAAAGCCAAAATAATTGTGGTTATTTTGCATGTGATTTATATAGTTCAACTAATAAACAAGAAATAAAATAAATACCCTTTCCATAATATATTGGAGTCTGTCCTTTCTTTCTACAGCTAAACGATGATGGTAATGCGCCAAGTCTAAAGCTAAACAAAAAATTTTGTATTAATAGCTAATACATGTTTAATCATCATTAAACAATAAAACATATTTCAGAATTAGGAAGTGACATTTAAGTTTATATACTTTTTTTTAATAATGACAATATGAGGCATTTGTTTTTTAACAAAGAAATAAGAATCAAGAAATCAGCTCTCGACTTAATTTTATATTGCTTTAATAATGTTACAAATTAATGCATGTAATTAGTAATGGAAGGTTGGATTTCTGAGTTACACCCAGGGCGTTTTGAAATTATAGCTTAATCTGTTTATTAGGACAGCACAGACCCATGAAAAAGTAATCTGTAATTTATCCTAATGATTTAATGCCATTATAATGTGGCAGTAAGAAATTTTAACACTTATTGGAAAACATCATATGAAAAATAAGGAACTAAGAACCTTCTGTTAAAGTGTGTGAATTTTAACAATAATGAACTCAATTTAAAATATAATAATAATAAAACCTTTTGTTTCTTGTCTTTTAGAGCTTGACAGTTTAGAAGTCTTTTTGGGGCTGAGTTCAGAAATTTCAGAGGTGTCCAGCTCAACTATTGATTCTTCACTTTTTTTAGAGGGGACATAGGATTCTGTAATCTTTGGTTTGTATATCTTTTTAAAGTACTGTTTACTAGAATTTTGCAGGCGACATAGTAGACCAATATCATCAATTTTGATGCCAGCAGGGTAGACATAAGGTACACAGTCTCCGACCTTCTGTACTTTCTTGCTATAAAACATAAAATAGATATGAAGTACTATTGGATATAAAGTACTGTAATGGACTTCTTTACAGGTCCATAGATAAAACACAAGAGTAATTCCACTCATATCACAAATAAAGAAATTGTTATATCATATATGATATAATTGTAATCAACAATTAAGAAAAACAAAGAAACAAGTAGGTTTGTAACAGAATCTGTCACTTAACCCGCTTCCACACAACAGCTGTGTTTAACAGGTAAAAAGGTGCCAAACACAGCATTAATTCTATATCAAACATTTACATGCTAAATTTGGTTAGTTTCATTTATTTTATTTCGAAAATTCAATAATTATTACTTATCGTTTGCAAAAATTCATTTATATTTCGAAGAATAAATATGTAATATACCTCACCTTTAAATAGAATTAAAACATTTCATATCAACTCAACGTACAAAGAATCTCATAGTGAAATATATATATATTTGACGTTGTTTCAAACTGATCGATGTCACAAAAATTAATTTATTTTAATTTATTGTCTAAAAGAATTTAAGTTTCTCGAACGATTGTTGCATACTAATATAGTGTACACATTAAAAGTCTTAAATGAGTTACATTTATTGCAATGAAATTTAAGATATTTATATAAGGTTATATAGAGTACTAGGGGCTATGCCTTCTAGTAGCTATTGCTCGCTAAATCTAAATTTAAATTACAATGTCATTTGCTCTAGTTCTATTCTAGTAAAAAAAAAAACTTTTTGAATAAGAAACTAACTATGCGAAATATATATAATTTTATTTATTGTTGCAGAACTGCCAAGAGTAATAATTTAAACAAAATTACATGTTCAATGTAGAGTATAGTTTTTTCATTGTTTTTCTTCTATTTCAAGACACTTCAAATAAGACTATTTGCCACATATTCTGTACATCTGTTAATTTTTTCTGCACTTTAATATATAAGCACAATTATGCTTTTTAGATTTTACAATTTTTTTTTTGTAAGATTATCCAATATTTTAATTTAATTTTTTTTCATAGTTATTTTAGATACAAATGAATACTGAACTATGACCACTTAGAAATTGCTTATGAGTATATTATTTATTCTATATTTCTTGCTCTAGTTTCTTGACCTGCTACAGGAACCTTGCTTACATTGTCTTTGAGGATAGTGGTAAAAATATTCTAAAACATTTTCATTGTTAAATAAATGTTTTTAGGGTGAAAAACTGTACTTTCCCAAGTAGCAAGCTTTTGTCTTTAAAACGTTGCAGAAACAAAATGTTTTGTTATGAAAATATAATGAAGAAAGTAGTTGCAAATAATGTGTCGAGTTGGGATTACAAATTTGCAACCACTTCTGTCAAGTTTTGAAATGGTAGTAAAATATTTACATTTTATTTTTTTGCACTAGAATAGCAACAAATTTTTACCAACCTGAGCTGACACCTAACTAAACTTCAAGCGATACTGCACGCTAAGGCCGTTTTGGGATTTAGAACAGGTTCTGACTATGTCAGAGTCCTCAAGGTAGTTTTTTTTAAATCCCAGATATTGTGAAATTTCCTTTTTGAAATCTGATATTACTTTAATGTAACACTAACAAATGGAGCAACTTGGGTCCCTTTTTATAATGGTAATAAAATTCAGTAAAAAAAAAGTATTATAAACTTACATTTTTACCGGAGAAATTTTCCGTTTCTTTTTAAACTTCTTTGCCTTGTTTATCTTATTAATCAAGTATTTTTTCTTTTTCGGGGAGTAAACTTTATACACCATCTTGTTGCTTGGCTGAAACTACAATTGAATGACTTCAACTAAAGCTATAAAATAATTCAAATGTTATGTATCAATATTCAGTTTAAAATGTCAAAGTCATTAAACATTTCTTTTTAAAAAAAAGGCCCAAAGAAAATTTGGGTAATTCCTAGTTTTGTTATACGGCGACTTTTTATTTCTCGCCAAACTTGTTGGCGAGAAAACATCGCTGTGTTAAAATCTTACAATTTCATGGAAATCAGAATTATTAAAACAGCTGTGGAATACATGAGGCAATTTTGATTTGGCAATTTCTATAAAGTTGCCAAGCAGCGAAAAGGCAAGATTTATGCTTAAAAAAACATTCCAGTTGAATTTTAAAAAAACTTGGCAGGTTACATGACAATCTTTGGCTAATTGTTCTTGATTGTCAAAAGTCCACAATGAGAAAATCAGCCCTCTAACACAACTGTTTTAAAATATATACTATATAAAATACGCAGTTTATTTTCGAACGACAAAATTAAATTGTTTGGGATTTTTCAAAAGATATATGACGTGAACTGAAAGTTAAAATGCAAATGTTTAATAATATAAACACTGTAAGAACTGGATTAAAAGAAAGTTTAAACATAAAGATGAAAAGTTACATTTTTAAACGAATCCAAAACATTAAACTTACCGCCTAAAGGAAGCAGGAAGCACCGCACAACGGTTGTTATTTCCAAGCCGAAAGGACTCAGGTCCACTGATTCTATACTTAATTAGAATAAAAATAGCGATCGGAAGCAATGAAAAAATCTAAAAGATTTTTCTTTTAACAATTTCTCATACGTTTTTTACGTTATTATTTTCAAACAAGTAAATCTAGCGCTAGCGATTTGTTTGGGGGAAGAAGTTGAATTAGCTAGCTTTCTGCTTTGCTGAAACGAGCTTATACCAGTAACGTTTTTTTTTTAGATGTTTATCTGAAACAGCCCTGAGCGGGAACTCAATACAACTTTCAACGACATCGTACGCTACCGCTGTCGGAACTTTCGAACTTCAAAGATTTATAACGTAAATCGCAGTGTACTTGGCTAAAATAGGACTGCTATTCATAGAGCTGAACCACACTTAGGAATTTCCCCCTCAGGGCCCTAGCAACGGCCCTTAGCAACTTATTGAAGGACCTACAAATAATTATCATGATTTCTACATCAGACGACACTGTCTCGACTTTCTACTTTAAAATTGAAGTGTTTGTTTACACCAAATGTTGTACCAAGTGTTGATGCAGCCTGTTGAGTTAGGTTGAATTATCGTTGTACTAGAGCTACACAAGGGCTATTGGATTGGCGACGGGCGTCATAATTAAGAATCATAGTCGTCAAGTGACGAGCCGACATCTGAGTAGGCATCCAACCCAACTTTTAAGAACGACACCGTATAAGCAGTGTCGGGACTTTAGAGGATATTTAACTGCACTTTCTCAACACGAGGTAATTTTCGTTGGACTTTTAAGCTGCACAGACCGTTTATAGGACAGCAAGCAGTGTTGGGCATTAATCAATTAATTTGTCAATTATCCTGTTAATTGGCTAAAAAAGTAATTACAATTAAATTAATCACAATTGAACTTTTAATTGCACCTTGCAATTAAATTAATATGATTAACGTATGTCAATTGTAGCTCACAATTAAAATAATCGCAATTAACTATTTTAGTTGTTTAATGAAACAACTAAAACTAACAATTAACTTTATGTATTAAAACGAAATGAGTAAAGATTTAGGAAAATGAAGCTTTGGCAATGACAAATCTGCCTAAGAGTCACAAACTGTCAGGCAGCATTGTAAAGCTAATGTTAGGCTATTACCTTCATTTAGTCGCGTGCATGCCATGTACCGACCATTATACGGTTGCCTATGGCAACACCTACGTTTTTGTGTGTGAGATTAGTTTTTTGGAACAACCGTTGTATCTTTTGAAACGGAGAATAAAGTTTGTTCTTTCCGTTCATGTCATGTCTTACAATATCAGAAGTGAGGTAAACCAAGCG
This sequence comes from Oedothorax gibbosus, assembly GCA_019343175.1. NCBI lineage: Eukaryota > Metazoa > Arthropoda > Arachnida > Araneae > Linyphiidae > Oedothorax > Oedothorax gibbosus. Next base: position 204,496 of record JAFNEN010000444.1, on the reverse strand, counting down.
ATTTTAAGTGTTTTTTTTAAAGTTTTGAGTAAGTTTTGAGTTAAAATGGCATTTTTATCGCGACTTCGGAAGGAAGCTTTGCGTTACATTGCTGACGAGTTGTCCGAGGACGTTTCTTCCGTTGCATTAAAGGTCCCGGACTTGAAGAAATTGATTTTGAGTAGCAAGAACTACGATGAAGAGACGGTTCGAGGAATGGTCGAAGGCTTGGCTGAGCAGGAAGGGCGCGAACGACAAGACAAGCGAGAAGAAGCCGAACGACAAGACAAGCGAGAAGAAGCCGAACGACAAGACAAGCGAGAACAAGCCGAGCGGGAACATGCATTGGAGCTTAAGAAGTTAGAAATTGTTGCCAAACCCAGTGCAAGTGAAGTCCTGACTGACGCAGTACCTTTAGCGCCAAAAGTCGATTGGCAGTCACAAGTAAGAAAGTTTTCTATCTGTAATGAGGATATCAGCCTATATTTAGTTCATTTCGAGAGAGTTATGAAACGTGTACAAATACCGAATACGATGTGGATGGCATGTTTAATCAAACAGCTACCAAGCGAAATTGTTCAAATGATAATGAGGGAGCCAGAAGAACAGTCAGAAAGTTATGACTATGTGAAGTCTCTTTTGCTTAAAAGGTACAGATTGAGTCCTGAAAAATTTCGACAACTTTTTTATTCGCATGAAAATACTGGTAAGTCGTGGAAAGAATACTATCACGAGCTAGAAACGTATTTTAATGGATGGACTGTAGGACTTGAAGTAAACAGCTTTGAGAGTTTAAAAGACCTCATCATAACAGATCAGTTAAAAGCTCGTACGCCGCCAGAAATAAGAGAGCACTATTTGGACCAGTGGACAAACATTAAAACTCCTTGCACATTAGCTGAAACAAGAAGTTCATAAAGAACTAAAATAGCCTACTTTCCTGTTACTTAAATACTTACTGAAGTTCTAATCGGGAAAAAACTAGGTTTCTAACAGTAAATATCATCAACAGCCGTTTCTACACTAGATTTATACATATTAGAAAAAAAAATCGAAACACAGCATCCAGCTAATAATTTAAACTTCTAAAAGCCAAAATCAACTATTTTCCTTATTATTATTTCGCAAATCAATTAAACATTATTTATCGTCTGCTCGCGATTTATTTGTAGTTCGAGGAATAATTAAATATTTATTAATAACAAAAGTAATGAAACTCCAAACTGCATTAAAAAAATAAGAAATGTAAATTAAAACTTAGCATAATTGCATGCAAAAGTATGCCTTGCCGCTTTCTTGTTAGATAATTAATGAATAATCAAAGAATCAAATTGTGCTACATTTTATGACGTCATTCCAAACTGATTCATGAAAATATTATTTTGCTTCAAATATGTTTAAATAAATAAAGTTTCTCATGCCATTGTTGATTTGGCAACAGTGATTTAAATGACTCAAAATTGAATTTCAATGCTAATTCAATGGGAAATTCGCCGACAGATAGTAGATTTATGTCCGTCCGGACGTACAGATAGACAGACGGACAAAAAGTATGAAAGTTGGGTATCTGAGGTCATAGCTTTCTAACAAAAAAAGAATTTTTAAGATCCGATGGATAGAACCGATTTTGGAAGGGGGGTACGGACAGACAGACAGACGGACAGACAGACAGACGGAAAGACAGACAGACATAAGAACAGACAGACAGATGGACATCAACCGCATTTCAATACCTACAGTGATTTAAATGACTCAAAATTGAATTTCAATGCTAATTTAATGGGAAATTCGCCGACAGATAGTAGATTTATGTCCGTCCGGACGTACAGACAGACGGACAAAAAGTATGAAAGTTGGGTATCTGAGGTCATAGCTTTCTAACAAAAAAAGAATTTTTAAGATCCGATGGATAGAACCGATTTTGGAAGGGGGGGGGGGTACGGACAGACAGACAGACGGACAGACAGACAGACGGACGGACGGACAGACAGACGGACGGACAGACAGACGGAAAGACAGACAGACATACGAACAGACTGACAGATGGACATCAACCGCATTTCAATACCTACAGTGACTTAAATGACTCAAAATTGAATTTCAATGCTAATTCAATGGGAAATTCGCAGACAGATAGTAGATTTATGTCCGTCCGGACGTACAGACAGACGGACAAAAAGTATGAAAGTTGGGTATCTGAGGTCATAGCTTTCTAACAAAAAAAGAATTTTTAAGATCCGATGATTAGAACCGATTTTGGAAGGGAGGTACAGACAGACAGACAAACGGACAGACAAACGGACAAACAGGCGGACAGACAGACGGACAGACATACGAACAGACAGACAGACAGTTGGACATCAACCGCATTTCAATACCTACAGTGATTTAAATTACTCAAAATTGAATTTCAATGCTAATTCAATGGGAAATTCGCCGACATATAGTAGATTTATGTCCGTCCGTCCGTACAGACAGATGGACAAAAAGTATGAAAGTTGGGTATCTGAGGTCATAGCTTTCTAACAAAAAAAGAATTTTTAAGATCCGATGATTAGAACCGATTTTGGAAGGGGGGTACAGACAGACAGACAAACGGACAGACAGGCGGACAGACAGACGGACAGACATACGAACAGACAGACAGATGGACAGACATACAGTTGGACATCAACCGCATTTCAATACCTACAGTGATTTAAATGACTCAAAATTGAATTTCAATGCTAATTCAATGGGAAATTCGCCGACAGATAGTAGATTTATGTCCGTCCGGACGTACAGACAGACGGACAAAAAGTATGAAAGTTGGGTATCTGAGGTTATAGCTTTCTAACAAAAAAAGAATTTTTAAGATCCGATGATTAGAACCGATTTTGGAAGGGGGGTACGGACGGACAGACGGACAGACAGACAGACAGACAGACGGACAGACGGACATCGACCGCATGTCAATACCTACTTTTTCATTTTTTTAATTCTTTCGAATTAAAAAAAGAAAAGTAGGCTAAAAATAGATGAGTTTGTCGAACTCAGGGATGTTTTTAAGAAAACTGTACAAAATAATTACAGAACCGGTAACAACAAATTGTCGAAAGATGAAAATATCGCCAACGGCAGACAAACGGAGCCAAGTAAAAGTACTAATAATCAAACTATTTGTTACAACTGTTATGAAACCGGCCATTTCGCACGTGACTGTGTAAAGCCAAAACGCCCAAAGTTTTGTACCGCTTGTAAAACAGAAGGACATGGTACAAAGGAGTGTCCAAAGAAAATGTTTTCCCCTTTAGTCAATATAATGTCGTCTTTAGACAGTTCCAGTAATAGTACGATGAAGAATATTACCATACAAGGAGTAAGTACTAGCGCTCTCATAGACACGACCGCTGACATTTCAATGTTAAAATATAGTTTCGCCCAAAAATGTAGCGGAAAAATACACAAGAATATTGTTACACCAATTAGAGGCATTGGAGGTGTGAGGAAGTCACTTGGGATAATCATGCTCAATGTAACTATCGACAAAGTAAATTTGAAGGAAGTGATGTTTTACGTAGTGGCCGATGATACTTTTGAAGGACCTGACGCACTTATTCGCAATGACATCATTGATTCACCAGAGATAATAATGGTTAGAAGTCAAGGTAAATCCAAGTTAATTCATATGGAGGAATTAGACTTTTTGAGGGGTTATCAGATTGATGAAATACCTGATCGTGTCGTCCTAAAAACCCTCGAAAAGGTCGTGATTGAACCACGTACAGTTCAATTGGTAACAGTTTTCAGCGCAAGCGATAGTCAAACTGGGCTTATTTCCTGTAGCAACATAGATGGTGCGAACAGTAGCATTACGTTGTCCGTACATGATGGCAAAACTCAAGTACCGATTGTGAATTCAAGTAACGCAAACCTATGTCTGAGAAAAAATCGTGTAGTTTTGCGAGGAAATTGGGTGCTTGAAAATAGGGATTCCAAAGTGAAAGATGTGGATTCAACGCCGGCCGTTTTACTATCAAGAGAAATAGTGCGTAAGCCTATAGAGAGAGAATCCATGAAAGTTGGTCCATCAATAAATGAAGATCAACGAGGAATTTTGTGCGACTTGTTAAATGAGTTTAGGTTGTGTTTTGCATTGAAATCAGATGAACTGGGATGCATTAACAACACCGTAATGCACATCGTTGAGACACCAGGGAGTAAACCTGTTGCCTGCTCACCCTATCGAGCTTCGAATTACGAGAGACAAGTTTTAAGAGAAATCGTACAAGAATTGAAGGAACAGGGAGTTATTCGTAACAGCTCTTCAGAGTATAGTAGCCCTGTTTTGCTAGTGTCCAAGAAAACTGGAGACCACCGAATGGTGATTGATTACAGGCATTTGAATTCTCAGACAATTAAGGATAAATTTCCATTGCCCTGCATCGATGACTTGCTTGAGAGACTGTCTGCTTTAAATATATTCTGTATCCTTGATGCTTGCCAAGGATTTAATCAGATACCGATGGATGACGAATCTGCAAGAAAGGCAGCGTTTACTACACCTGATGGGCATTATGAACCTACTCGTTTGTTTTTTGGATTGTCGAACGGACCTCCTGTTTTCCAGCGAGCAATGTCATTAGCTTTAGGTGATTTGCTTTGGAGCGGTGTATCATGCTTTGTTGACGATATATTTTTCGGTTCCATTGATTTCGAGGAAATGTTGGTGAAGCTTCGACAAGTACTCTAAAAGTTGCAAGAAGCTGGAGTGACCCTGAAGTTATCTAAATGTGAATTCGGTATGTCGGAGATTGAATATTTGGGATTTGTAATTGATAGAGATGGAATACGACCAGGTCCGAGAAAGTTAGCAGCCGTTGCAGAGTATCCAGTTCCCAAGAACAAAGATGAATTGCGTCGTTTCCTTGGTTTAACCAGTTTTTTTCGTCGGTTTATAACACGGTATGCTTCAATTGCGGAGCCTCTCACAAGGTTGCTGAAGAAAGATTTAACATATGAGTGGACTGATCGTCAACAAGAAGCATTTGAAAGCTTGCGGTCAAAATTAGTGTCAAGACCAGTGTTGAAACTGTTTGATCCGCGTGATGAAACTGAATTGCATACTGATGCAAGTTCAGTAGGGTTAGCTGGAATGCTGTTACAAAGAAATAACTCGCATGCATTTCAGTTAGTTTACTCCGTAAGCCACCGTACAACTCCAGAAGAAGAAAAATACCACTCAAGCCGTTTGGAGTTGATAGCTGCTGTATGGTCTATGACAAGACTTCGTCCTCTTTTGCTAGGTCTACGATTTACGTTAGTCACCGATTGTTCTGCAATAACATACTTGAACACACAAAAGGACATCAAACCTCAAGTAGCGAGGTGGACTGAACTGTTAAACGAATTTGATTATGACGTTAAGCATAGAGAAGGTGCTAGAATGGCTCATGTAGATGCCCTTAGTCGTTCACCAGTCGAAGAGAGAACCTGTACACCATTGCATGAAATAGATATTGCTAGCCCTGTAGAACTAACAAAGGAACCTAAGGTGTTTTATATTTCCACTGAAGAAGACAGAGTTGCTCTCATACAAGCTCAAGATCAGGATTTGCAGAAGGTTATACTTTCCTTAAAAAAACCAAAGGCCAATAGATCGCTAGAAGAAAAGAAACTAGCCGATAATTTCGAGTTGGTTAATGGAATACTTTATCGCACCCACTATGAATCTGGTGATAAAAACAAGGAACGAAAGTTATTTGTAATGCCAAAGTCTATGAGGAAATATCTTGCAGTCCGTTTTCATGACTTATCTGGCCACTTTGGAGTCGACAAAGTAATTCATATGATCCGTCAGCAGTTTTGGTTTCCAAGAATGGCAAGTTACGTAAAGCAGCATATAAGACAGTGTGTAGTATGTGCTTTTACAAAAGTACCAGGTGGGAAAGCTCAAGGTAAACTTAATACCATTGCACCTGGTAGTCGACCCTTTGAAGTTGTACACATGGATTTTCTTGGACCGTTCGTAACGAGTTCAGCTCGCAACAAAGAGCTTTTGGTTTTTGTCGACAATATGACTAAGTTTGTGCACCTTCGACCGTGCCCAAGCTGCTCAACTAAGAGCGTTTTAAAATGTCTCGATCAGTTTACTGATGATTTTGGTTCCCCTAGGCGAATCATCACAGATAGAGGAAGCTGCTTTACATCCTAATTATTCGAAGACTATTGCAAGAACTTTGGAATAAAACATACATTAATTTCTAGCCAAAGACCTCAGGCCAATGGGCAAGTTGAAAGAATCAATAGAATACTTATCCCAATGATTTCTTCCAATGTTCAAACAGAGTCTCATAAAGATTGGGATAAAGTATTACCAGAAGTTCAAAGATGTATTAACTGGTCTCCTAGTAAGTCAACTGGAAAGCCACCTTTTGAGCTTCTGTATGGATACACACCAGTAAAGCCTGGACATTTTCCTCAAGATCTACTACCATCGTCAAATGATTACGTAAATCCCAAAGAGTTGCAGAGAGAAGCACAGAAAAGTATCTTAGTAGCACAAGAAAAGATGAGGAAAAATTATGACAGTCGTAGAAGCAATGCGTATAAGTACAATCTAGGGGACGTTGTTGTTGTAAGAAGATTACCTGAACAAGCTTTGTTATCTAGTACCAAAACCCAAGTAAAGTACAGAGGTACTTTAACAATCATCGGAGTTTTACCCTCCGATACGTACCAAATTACTGACCTACGGGCCGTTGGTCAGGGAAGAAGGAGACAACGCAATTATACAACTACAGCCCATGCTTCTCAAATGAAACTTTTTCATTTAGCTACCAGCGAAGACTTATCGGATGATGATAACGCTACCGAAGACGAGGATGTAGATTTCAATGCTTGTGAACCTCCTAACGCCAACAACGGTATACGTCAATTAAGTTGCAGCTATAAAAATGAAATAAGGAGCGAAGATAGAGGTAGACCGAAGAGGATAAAAATTTTGCCATCTTACCTGAAAGACTACAAACTATATTAAGTGGACGAGGACGTCCTAAAGTCAGGATGGTCGAATGTAAAGCTAATGTTAGGCTATTACCTTCATTTAGTCGCGTGCATGCCATGTACCGACCATTATACGGTTGCCTATGGCAACACCTACGTTTTTGTGTGTGAGATTAGTTTTTTGGAACAACCGTTGTATCTTTTGAAACGGAGAATAAAGTTTGTTCTTTCCGTTCATGTCATGTCTTACAGCATGTTCGAGAAGAGTGGTACTGAAGTGTAATTTAAATTATTACAAGAAATTTTAAATTGTTATTGTCTGTCTAATCATGTTTAATTAAAGATATTGATTATTTGGATCGTTCTTTTATTTGTTGCCAACAAATTTATTTAACCGCAGGAAAAGAGGGGGGGGGGGTACTTTTCTACTACCCGGAACTACACGGGTATATTGTATATTTATATATACCGGCTTTATATTATACAGCAGTGTTTTTATATTTTTTAAAAATTAAAATTAACAAAACAATTGACAATTAATTAATTGTTAACTGTTACTGCTGCAGTTAACAATTGAATAATTGTTAATTGTAATTTTCCACAATTACAACTTATAAATTGTTAGTTGTTGTGGTTACATTTACCAAATAATTGTTAATCTTTAATTGTTCTTAAAATTTGCCCAACACTGTCGGCAGGTATTTCAACGCAGTGAAGAGAGCGCTTCAAGTAGTCCATGTGTGAAGATGGAAGTGAAGATGATCACCGTTCCATAAATCATTAGGTTTACTCACATTTTAACCCTATAACGACCCAGTTGTGAAAACCATTAACACACGTGCACACACTCCTTAGTGTATAGACCGGGGGAATCGCGTCTCCTTAAGGGAAATTGAATTTTTATGCAGAATTGTGTTATAATAATTGTAAATTGTTACAAACATAGCATACTACATTTCATAACCTATCTTGTAGTGATTTTTTAAACTTGAAATCTTTAATAAAAACTGAATATAATTGTTTTTTCTAAAAGCTTTCAGAGTGGCGGTATTACCCCGGTACCTGGGGTTATGCCGCCACACCATCAAACTCAGCAAGAAATCTATGAATAATGAAAAAGGATGTATAATATAGCACTAAAATAAGTTTAACTAAATGAAGAAATTAATTAAGAAGTTTAGTTTAACAAAAATCACACGCGAAGTAAATGGCTATTACTTGTTTCTGCTATGGTCTCTACCCATAGTCTTACTATTCTTAACAAAGTAACAAGTGTAATAAATGACTATTGGTTAATCTATGCCATACTACTCTTTAAATAAAAATTGTGTTGGCCCAGTAAATGGCTAATAAGTCTCTGCAGTTCTAATCTGAGCAAAAATATGAAAGAAAAGGATGGCGGCATAACCTCGGTAAGACAAAATGGCGAGACGGCTTGTTTAGGGAAAGGTAGATAGCCTAGCGTCCAAACTAACATCGTGATAACATGGCCAAATTATTGCTCTTTTCAATGATATGTAACTGATTTATCTAACTTAGGGATAACAGTCACTTATCTCTTAGTTTCCGAAGACTCAAAATTAGATTAAACTCACTGCAAAATGTATTTTTTTTATAACGTTACACCAACACACCGCATGGCCATAAGCCTCTCTACTACTGATTACCGTGTTTTCTGCTACATGTTAGTGCTTACAGGACCCCCTCCAAACAAACCGCTGCTGGCGAGATACAAGGGGTGGCGGCATTGTCCAATGTGGCGCGATTCCTCCGGTCTCCCCTACTAAATAAGAATGTTAACTTAGAGTTGTTGTTTTTAATTGGTTTTTTGTTTAGCTTAATTTATCCTACATAAATTGTTCAAAAGTATAAACTCATTTGTCTTACATCAAATATATTTATTAAAAATTTGAGACGATAAATTATTTCGCATGCAAATTTCCTTGCCAATCGTCGATTACTTAACTTTAAATAACGAATATTTATTTCTTTATTACCCTACATGGAGGGGGGAGAGGACATGTTTGACGCTGTTCTTGTTCGGTGCTTAAAATAAGTTTACTCTTTTTTTTTAATATATTTATTTATTGAACTGATTTTAACGTACTGCCTATTTTTACAAAAATAAAAACATGGAAATCTTGCAAAACGCAAAATCAGGTAAGTTTTTTTTTTGGTTTTAAATGTATACATGAACATTATTTAACCTTCATGTTATTACTACAATTAGCTATTATGCTTGGTAAAAACAATTTGTATATAATGTTATTATTTCAGCTGCTCTGTATTTGAAAAGTACATCAAATATTAAAAGAAATAAAAAAAAAAAGACATTTTCAGTCAGAAAAATTAAGGAATAAATTAGTATTGCTTCACACTAGAGTCCTGTTGTGTAACTGCAAAGTCATAATTGCGAACAGTTCTACTCCACTTCTTTAACAAGTTTTTAGACTTGGTTCAATTTCCAGTTTACCTCTGCTGAAGTTTTAGTTTTCAAGATGGGTTCGTTGATCTCCTCTGGCCCTGCACTCCTCTGGCCCTGCGGCTGTAAATCCGTGTTACGGATCGGCCGAGTGCACGGTCGCCACACTCCTAACAGAAACAGAGTTCTCGACAGTGTCTTCATATGCCGTGAATTCTATCGCGGAATTGGACGACCTTTTGGACACGGCGACGACCTTTCGGCAATTCAGCCATCGTGCTGCTCAGTCTGGTGCTTTTCGCGGATCTGAGACTGCTGTTCAGTCCGTTCTTCGGAAGTTTTATACTTTATGCTCACCAACGTTTTCGTCGGTGTCATGGTCAGTCCTGAATTCAATCACGGAACCAAACGACCTTTCGAACACGGCCAGGGGTGGCGATTCAGCCATGGGGCTGCTCAGTCTGGTGTTTTTCGTGGACCTGACACTGCCGTTCAGTCCTTTCTTTCGAAACTTACTACCAGTCCTAATAGAGTTCTCGACAGTGTCTTCATGTGCCGTGAATTCTTTCGCGGAATTAGACGACCTTTCGAACACGGCCTGGTGCGGCGATTCAGCCGTTGCGCTGCTCAGTCTGGCGCTTTTGGTGGACCTGAGACTGCTATTCAGGTTCTGGCCTATATTCTTGACGCAGAGCAGACACTGCACTGCCCCCGATCGAAAGTTGTCGTTAAGCCAGCAGTAGATGAAAGGGTTGTAGCACACAGAACTCATGGCCAGCCAGTGACAGATAAAAGAGATGGTGGAAGGCTTGGAGGACTTGAACATGAATATAGACGGGTAGAATTCGCGTAGAAGGTTGTGCACGTTTAAGGGTAGCCAGCAGATGGCGAACAGTATTACTACTAGTACGAGCATTTTTATTGTCTGAAAAAAAGATATTTTTATTAGCAATAGAAGGAAGGCTTTACACTTAGGCAACAATTAGAATTTATAGATTTTTATTTTAATCTTCATGATATTTGGCATACTTATCTTAGAAATCTATGTAAAGGTTAGATCTTAAAACGTTTTATGTACTATACCTTTTACTCCTTGAGGGATAAGAAAATCGGGACATCAGTGTTAAATAACGCAATCGATTCGAGAATCTTTAGGTGAGAGTGTTGATAGCTTACCAAATATAGGTTCTCAAGTCACAATCATATAGTATAACTTTACCTATAGTTAGGACTTTCCCAGTAGCAGCCCACGTGATGAAGTCAGTGTTGCTAATAGTCTATACTAACAGTTTGACTATATCGGATGAGCCAGAACCGAATTATCATTACTTTTTCATTCATACTTTTTAAGTGAGATTTTGGGCCATAATTTATTTTCTTAACATTTACGACAGACTATAGAATACTTATACACTTAGGAACACTGACGTCTTCACGCTGGCTGCCACTGGTCTTCACCTACCTTCCTCTTCGCCCTTGCTTGCACAATCATCTGCCCCTCCGTGACAACTCCAAGAACTCCCCGTGACCAAATCTTCACCATAATCCGCCAGTACAGTCCGCCAGTGACTGTCAAAGGCAGAAAGTACTGGGTAACGGCTGTAGTCAAAGTGATCCAGCTTCTCATATTTACAGGATAGGTTGTCCGACAGCGGATCAGTTCTCTGTAAGAGAATACGTTTTCTATCCTGTTGAAGACTGCGTGGGGTATAGCCAAGAGGATAGACAGTAGCCATACGATTACCATGGCCCTGATAGCCTGAAATAGACATAGGATAGGGCTGATGAATGTATTTAAGGAATACTCACCTGATAGTTACATAAAAGATAAGGCTAGTTGAGATATTTTAAATTTCCTGGTGGATATCCAAAAGATAGGGCTCATAGATATCATAATTAAAGTATTAGATTGGCTGATCACGTGACCTCCAATGCTAACGACGGGACGCGCATGGAGGCTTTTTTGGAGGTCTTAATGGCCAGTGTTGCTGCCACTTTAAGGAGAAAAATACTACGAAAAAAATACTATTTAATTCTAAAATTACAAAAAAATACTAGAAAAGGATTTAAAGTCACTATAAATATTCCAAAATGCAGCTAGTATTTTTACGATATTTTTTTTTTGTAATTTTAAAATAATTCTGAAATAAATTCTAAAATTAAGTTAAAAGTTTAGTTATAAAGTTTAAAGAGCATATTAGTTTTTTAGAATAATTCTAAAATTACAAAAAAATATCGTAAAAATACTAGCTGCATTTTGGAATATTTATAGTGACTTTAAATCCTTTTCTAGTATTTTTTTTGTAATTTTAGAATTAAATAGTATTTTTTTCGTAGTATTTTTCGCCTTAAAGTGGCAGCAACACTGGCCATTAAGACTTCCAAAAAAGCCTTCATGCGCGTCCCGTCGTTAGCATTGGAGGTCACGTGATCAGCCAATCTAATACTTTAATTATGATATCTATGATAGGGCTAGGCAGGCTTAGGAAGATATTTTAAAAATACATACCAAATGTTGATACAAGCGGTAAATATATTTAATTGGTTGTATAAATGATTTCGTTTGAATATCAGGCCTTATATCAAGTTATAGCTATATTGATCGAAACATTTGTTGTTGGACAAAAGTTATCAATGTACACTGTTTTGGGTCATATAGCCTATGGGATTGGCAGAAAAGTAGTTGCTTTTTTGTTACTAGTCTGTACTTCCGCTTATTGTTTATATGCATTAATCGCCATTAAGAAAGTAATCGCTATGGTACACTCAATTAGGGGTTGGGGTTTTCCTGCTATGATGTCAACATTACAATACAGGAGCATAACTCCATGCAGTATCACCCCCAAAGTTGTTCTCTATTGTGATCTGTTTAATTTGAACACATGTCTCTTACAGGGGTTGTTAATACAGGGGTTGGGGTTTTCCTGCTATGGTGTCAACATTACAATACAGGAGCATAACTCCATGCAGTATCATCCCCAAAGTTGTTCTCTATTGTGATTTGTTTAATTTGAACACATGTGCATGTCTCTTAACGTTCTACCACCTGTGTTCAAATTTAGTCTCTTTGTGTCCCCAATTTAATGAATTTGAGAAACCTTATTAAGTCTCATACAAATAAAGAACATTACACTTACCTGCGATCGCTTTAATCTGAGCTTTAGAGGATTTTTGATGATCCTGAACCTGTCCCATGCGATGCACGTCATGGTGAACGTCGACACATAAACCGACGTCACTTGCACCAGCGGCACGAACGAACACATGAAACTACCGAACGGCCAGTTGCTGAGAAGGATCCTCGCCAGATTGAAAGGTATGTTGAGGACCGTCATCAAAAAGTCGGACAGCGCCAAGTTGGCGATGAATATGTAGGTGGAACTCCGCATCCTGGAGCTCCTGGCGAGGATGTTGCACACCAGCAAGTTGCCGAATATGCTGATGAGCACGACGACGCCGTAGATGGCGATGATGAAGATCTCGCGAGTGCTGATGTTGGACGCTGTGTTGAGGACCGGGCCCCAGTTGAAGGTTCTGTTGCGCTTTGTCGTCAAAGTTACCTCTTCGGTGATGTTGATGAAGTCGTAGAATTCGCCTGAATCTGCGGTCCAATTCATGTTTGTAAAGGTGTTTTTTTTTGCAGTAGTTGTTGCTTGTTTGCACAAATATACTTTCCACAGTTGGTTGCTACTATGCAAAATATTGGTCTAGCTTTAAAATCTCCATTTAAAAATAGATTTTAAGATTTCTACAACAACAAATTTGTGAACAAACAAGTCATAAGGTGACAGTATGCGTGTTAGTTGAGAAAATTCAGAGATACCACGTTACTTTTTCAACTATGCATTGAAGTCGAAGTCTCTAAAATATTGCTCGAATATTAAGTAAAAATAATTTTTCCTTCAAATTTTTGCAGAGTGATAGTTATGCATGACTGCATATATTGTTAAAGAATTAAAAAGTCTAAAAGTCAAAAAAGCTTCTTAACATAAATTCTGAATTTTTTTTTTATGTCTTTAGCCTCGAATGATGGATATATGTCACTCGGGAACAAATCACTAAGTGTAATACCGATCTAAGGAATATCAGCAATGAAAGTTGGAAGGAAATACATCATCTTAAAAAGCCAACTCGAGGTATCCAAACATAGATATATTTCACTCATCCATGAATCAAACACATCGTGCGTTGTTGAGATATCTCAAAATATTTTCACTGAATTTTAATAAGAGTTTGCACGTGGACAAATGGCTAACTTAAATAGCTTTTTGGTACTTATGGCATTAATTAAGATTATTTAAAAAATATGAATCAAACTATATAATATTGAAATACTGAATGATTTTACTATTCCATTTAACCAATCATTTCATTCTTAAACATTTTTCAAAAATATAATTATCTATGTTCATTTTTTTAAAAAAAAAAAGGGTATTTATTGATTGAAATAATAAATTACGAAACCAAAACTTTTTTTAAAACTATTTCGTACTTCAATTTTTATTTAACCATAATTTACTACTTGCTAGCTTTTTTAAAAGTTTTGTATCGTAATTCTCATTAATGAAAAGCAAACATCATTAATTCCGCATAAATTTAAACATTAAATTAAAAGTTGTTGATATTTCTTTATCTACTTTTTGTCAACTTTTGAGCTTGAAGAAGATTTACTGGAATTTTACTTAAACTTCTGGAGTAAAATCGTTATCGAAATGCTTTGTGTACCAAAGAAGAACAAGAACTAACTCTTAGAAATTAGTTATTTCCGTTTTGAGTGTTAATATTTAAGAGAATAGATGTTTAAAAGTTATCTTCAGATCAAAAATAGATTGTTTCAGCAATTTTATATTTTATTTCCATGAGCTTGTCTTTTGCCATTTGTCTTCCTGTAAAAAACAAAAAAAAAAACAATCACATTTTTAACCGTCAAGTTTATTTTTATTCTTAATGTAAAAGTACGACAATCAAAAATCATGCTATTTGTTAAAATATAAATAAGTGATAATAGTTTGTGAGAAGAAAAAATTTCATCATTACTTTAACACTTTGACTGTAATTACGCGCCGTGGCGCGGTTCCGATTCACTGATCTGATCCGCACATTCTGATGAAATTCATAGTAACATTTCGCCAACCGTTCTTATGAGTTCAAGTTCGTTTGAAAATTTGATAAACATGATGGTCTAGTGGTTACACAAACTACACGATCTAACTCTTTCATCTACCCTTTTGTATGATATTTAATTGACACCTAGTAATCCCAGATATGACTGATGAATTTCCATAAATAGATTTTAAAGCTTATGCAGTTTTTGTGTTATTGCGAAGTGTATCTTTCGCCTATTGACAACAAATATAATACAACCATAATTATGTAGGGATGTTAACACCTATAGTTGAATTAAGTTAACACCGCAAGCAAATTTAAGGTTACTTGGTGATCAATTTAAGGATATAGAACGTAGAATATTAGATGTTACACTTTTGGAACCGATCCTGCTGTGCTTGGAATAATACTTGATGATTTGAAAGAGTATATTCTATTTCAAATTACGAGGAAATTAAATCTTTCGTCTCAAGTGTAGGGCGACCAGACACCAGACATACTGCATTTCGTAGTGCGGTTTAGTTTGTTATTCAACTATCTAGCTATAAAAAAATGCAAATAGTCTCTGTTTATTTTTTTGTAGTTTTTTCAAACAAAAACAACCCCAAAAAAATATGAATTATGAAAATTGAATGATGATATCATAGTCGAAAAGTTAATAACTGAAACAAATCTGGTTTTTGGCTTTCAATTCAATAATTAGTGACAGATGATGAGTTATCCGGTTGGAAAAGGCCATGAACATTTCCTCGTATTTTTACGACTAGCTGTCGTGTAGCTTTAGTTAGCGACGTTAATTCAACCTAACCTTGTAATTTTACGACTTCGAACTAAGATTTTTACTTTTTCGAAAATGAAGAAGAGTTAGTTCATTTTCATTGTAACGAACTGGTTTAAAAAACAGGATGTTCTTCTAATTCACATCAGCCTCTATCGATGAAAATTGTCCATCGTTATCGTCGCAATCAATGTGTTAAAAATGGCTTTAAACATTCGTTTAAATAAATTCTTTCTTTTCTAAACATATTTTGCAGAAAAATCTACAAATCATAAAAATATCATAATTGATAATCATTGGTTAAATTTCAATAAAATTTTTTAATGAAACAAGAGTTCTTAAAAAGGACCCCCATTTTTTAAACATCAAAAGAAATGTCAAAGGTTTAAGAATATGTTTCACAATCTTGACATCTTGATTTCCATATTTCCAACGATTGAAAAGTTCTTCAAGCAAATAATCGAAAGCATAAACAAAAAGCTCTAAAAGAAGCTAGAAAAAAGTAGTTTCCTGTTTATGACATAAATAACATAAGTGTTTATGTATGTATGTACGTGTGTGGTGTGTGTGTATGGTGTGTACGTACGTACGTATAAATAATTTTAAAAGCAAAAAAAAAGTACGCCCGCAAATCTCGAATTATATGATTTATACTAACAAAACCATTTAAATCCTCAGATAAATCTGGGAAAGGACTTATCTTAGAAAAAACTATAAAGGTCTTTTTGTCCATCAAATTTTACTTCGGGGACGCTATTAGACCTTTTATGATACAAACATTTTTGGAAATATAAGTAAAATCTTCAGTAAGTGCAATGGTTCAACACAGTATACCAGTTTTGTGTCTCATGACATGTCGTGGACATGAGCCTTTATAATAGAAATTTGCAATTCAAATTTTATACAATGGTCGCAATAATCTTCGGAAATGTACGCTCTGTCAGATAATATATTGTCATTTTTCAGAGCAAAA
This sequence comes from Oedothorax gibbosus, assembly GCA_019343175.1. Taxonomy (NCBI): domain Eukaryota; kingdom Metazoa; phylum Arthropoda; class Arachnida; order Araneae; family Linyphiidae; genus Oedothorax; species Oedothorax gibbosus. The sequence continues at coordinate 188,254 of JAFNEN010000444.1, read as the reverse complement.
GCTTTTTACCTCAAGAAAATTTAGTGCTCTTAGAGAAAACCTACTCAGTTCGGGTTTTTGAGGTATAGAAGATTCGAAATAAACGGCTTTCTTTGTATGTTATTTTATGTGATTTATATTGAAAAAAACTATATAATATTTAGGAGATTTTTTAAACAAGCTTTTACTACATTCGTTTCAATTATAGAGAAGTTACTATGTAAAATCATTGTCAATGATAATAAATTTACAAAATAACTCACAATCGAAGTAAGTGCTAGGAAAAGTAAACTATGTCAATAAGCATATATCGCTTAACGAATTAAATCAATTTTAAAGATTAAATTTGTACAATTGTAAAGTGAAAATTTTAGGTGCACCGAAAAGCTTCGAAAACCACATAAAAACTTTTAATTTAATGAAAATATTTGAATATTTATACATACGAGAATTTAATTTGTGTCAACAACTGTTGAATATAAAATAAATATAATTTTATGAACGATACCAGAAACAAAACGTTTTTTATTTAAAAATAATATAAAAATGTTTTGATGTAATCGAGGAAAGAATATATTATTTTTCCCAAAATCAACTTATTTTTTTTAGTACACAAACGTCTGAATTCATTCATCTTGGTTAAACTTTATAAAACTTCCATACAGTTATTTACCTTTTTCCCTGCCTTAAAGTAAGCAAGAAAAGCAACGCATAAAGCTAAAAGCAGGTGGCATTGAAAACAAATTTAATGGAAAAATCGACTGTCCTCTTTACCGTTCCTGAAAATCGTATGAATAATCCCAGCAAATCCTGTTATTTTCACAGTTCCATTTCGAAAAGGGAATGTTGAGATTTACTTTCTCCAATCAATTTATTGACTGTATTGGAGCAGCTAGGAATGTAAGCCTGTTTTTACAAATTCCATACTTGAACGTTCTAAGCTTGAAAACTATCGTATTGGTGGAGGTGCTTTTAAACAAATAATATTTTCATAGTTTATATGTTTAGAGTTCTTTTGTTGTATCTAACTATTTTGCTAACTTTTCTATTTTTATTTCTTTCGCATTATCGAATTTTTAAAATGCGAAATGCTTTTAAAATTTACGTCTGCAAAAACAGTTTTTTTCAAGACTTTTCGAAATCATGATTGACTATCAGGTTGCGTCATTTTTGTACAAATAAAATTCTTGTGACCAAAACCTGGAAAGTGAATTTCAGATTCTCTTTTCCATCTAACCATTTCAGTTTTTAAATTATAAATAAAAATTTTGTGGTAATAAGAACGCAAAACAAAACTTACATTTAAATGGATAACAGGTCTTAGAAGGTTAAATATAACAGTAACAACAAAAGTTTTAAACCAACTTATTTCCCTAGAAAATATATATGTGTGTGTGCAGTTAATTTTTCTTAAGAAACGTGTTATATATATTAAAAAAAATATAGCTTCAAAAATAAACGATTAGAACCCTGCAATCAGAAAAACTTATGTTGACTTTCAATACAAAAAATTGTGTTTTCCCCTTTTATTACAAGTTGTGTTAAAACAAGACAAAAATTTATTGCAACCAAATATAATTTATTTTTTTAGGGGGGGGATAGGTACATATATATTCCGGCTTGTGTGATTTATTTATTTAAATGCACTGCTATGCCGAAAAAAATTCCATTTACATTTCTTCCATTTATAAAATTTATAAAAAAATAAATCATGTTTGGTGGAAGATTATAATGCATGGTTAGCACAAGAATTGTGTTAAAGCGCAGCAATCATGTATTTTTCCGAAATGTAGTTCAGCATATGCTCTGCAATGTTTCGAATAAGTAGCTATATGCTAAAGCTTAAAATATATATAATACGGTATTTTAAAATGAATATTATAACTTTGTTATAACAAACTTGAGAAGAAATATAGTTTTTTTCGGTTTTTCGTCAATCTCGAATGGGTACAATAATCGTCTCTTCTCTCGATCGTCAGTAATGTTCGTATGTCATCAACACTATTCTGATATTAAAAACAACACAATATTATAATAATGATTTTTTACACAATATTTGTGTCCCACTTGTAATGTTTGAACACAAGTTCTTTCTGAGGGTAATGTCATACGAATACAGTTAAGTTGATTTCATATTGTTTCCTGAATCGAACAATGACTTCCTCTAAACACTCTGAATTGAAACCTATAGCATACCAATCTGCGCCATTTGATAAACTTCTGTCTATTCAGCGAACGTGCGTATCTGTCCACGTCTCATTATTGAGCCGAAACCCGCATAATCTTGATGCAATTTGCGAAGTTACACAATGTTTGAACGATTCACCCTTAATTACATAGTTAACCTTAGTATAATCTTAGTATGTTAGTAAATGTACTGTTTCCGAAATGGTTATTGTATAGGTTTATCAGTTGTTGTACATAAGGGTTGCTCTATGCAGGGACATTTTCTTTGAAGATGGGATAGAAATTACTAATTTAAATGATCAAAGTAAAGAAATTTCTAGACTGGCACTGTAAATAAAACCTCTATAATTTACTATCACAGTGTTTACTGTATAAGTGCTGTGATTTTTCATATTATGTAAAATTTATTACTTACTTATTATGTAAATGTACTGTTTCCGAACTGGTTATTGTATAGGTTTATCAGTTATTGTACATAAGAGTTGCTCTATGCAGGGACATGTTCTTTGAAGATGGAATATAAATTACTAATTTAAATGATCAAAGTAAAGAAATTTCTAGATTGGCACTGTAAATAAAACCTCTATAATTTACTATCACAGTGTTTACTGTATAAGTGCTGTGATTTTTCATATTATGTAAAATTTATTACTTACTTATTATGTAAATGTACTGTTTCCGAACTGGTTATTGTATAGGTTTATCAGTTATTGTACATAAGAGTTGCTCTATGCAGGGACATGTTCTTTGAAGATGGAATAGAAATTACTAATTTAAATGATCAAAGTAAAGAAATTTTTAGATTGGCACTGTAAATAAAACCTCTGTAATTTACTATCACAGTGTTTACTGTATAAGTGCTGTGATTTTTCATATTATGAAAAATTTATTACTTACTTATTATGTAAATGTACTGTTTCCGAAATGGTTATTGTATAGGTTTATCAGTTATTGTACATAAGAGTTGCTCTATGCAGGGACATTTTCTTTGAAGATGGAATAGAAATTACTAATTTAAGGGGACTCAGTACCACATCAACTTTTTTATTTATTTATAGCTTTTTGATTAAGATTTCTTTGGTTTATTATGTGAATTAACACATAAAAACAATGTATTTAAAAAGACCACTTCGAATATTTGAAGTTTTTTTTTAATTTAATTTTTTTCTTAAACAATTATATTTTTAAAAATGCTAAAACTTTTTAATTGCCAATATTTTAACACCAAATGTTTTCCCTGGATACTTTAAACTATGATACATAAAAACTAGCTTCCAAATTTGATGCATCACCTGTAATTTTTTAGTATAAAATATTTGTTTGAAAAAGCCCTGAAAAATTTCTAAAAATGAAGATGTTCTCACTTAAATTTTTTTTAAAAAAATAACTATAATTCAAAAAATTAATTGGAAAGCTAGTTTTTATTAAACACATATATTTTAATCTACTCACCAAAAAGTAAATTACTGACAAAATATATAAAAAAGTTTTAGCGTTTTGAAAAACTTAGCATCTAGGACTGAACACTGAGATAAATGCATTTAAAGTTTGAATTTCCGTAAATACAAACTATAAAATTATATACAGCCATATAACTTAAATATAATTTTCATACATCTATTTAAAAATTAAATTACTACAAATATAACTATATTGCTTAAAAGAAAACATAAAACTTTATTAAAATAGCGAAAGCTATTACGTAGTTTTTATATAAATTTCATTCAATATTGTACAATTTATTCAGCATTCTTGCCATATTGACATAAATTATTTTAAATAAAATGAAGAATGAATCAGTATAAATAGAAATAAGTTAATAAGTAGATAAAACACCGAATAATTTTCACGAAATCGTAAAAAAGCTGAATAATCTCCTGAAATCATTTATAAACACGTTTGTTGGGTAATTTAATCGTTTCTGGCTGTCTATTTCTAGCATCCTTAAAAATGTTTGTTGAAATAAATGTAAAGCATTCAAATGAAATGTTTTGAGATGTCATCGACAAGCGTCAGCAGACTTTTAAAGAAAATGGGGCTAAATTTGATGATTTCGTTTTTGTTTTCAGTACATCCCACGTAAAAATACAAATAACTTTTTTAAAAAAGAAGTTGCACATTAGAAATTTCGCAAACAAGTTTAGAATATTTCAGAAATTAAATTCAGCCGATAAAAAAAATTCGCAAATTTTGCTATTTTTGTGGTACTGAGTCCCCTTAAATGATCAAAGTAAAGAAATGTTTAGATTGGCACTGTAAATAAAACCTCTATAATTTACTATCACAGTGTTTACTGTATAAGTGCTGTGTTTTTTCATATTATGTAAAATTTATTACTTACTTATTATGTAAATGTACTGTTTCCAAAATGGTTATTGTATAGGTTTGTTTATCAGTTATTGTACATAAGAGTTGTTCTATGCAGGGACATTTTCTTTGAAGATGGAATAGAAATTACTAATTTAAATGATCAAAGTAAAGAAATTTTTAGATTGGCACTGTAAATAAAACCTCTATAATTTACTATCACAGTGTTTACTGTATAAGTGCTGTGATTTTTCACATTATGTCAAATTTATTGTGGGGTATTGTCGAAACGTTTGCTGCAATGGCAGTGATTGGATGCACCCACCTTTTTTGTTTAAACGCCACTGGAGTAAGTTGCTCATGTGATTTTGTACGTCGTGGAAACATCAATTTGATGTAAATAAGCATTACAACCCTGTGAAATATAAAGTAATGAAAAATATGCTGTAATTTAATAGAAGTTTTTTACAGTGGATTTGAATTCGTCTGGAAATTGTAACTTCCAATTTGAATGATGAATTGTGTAGGATTATTTTAACAAACTTTTGAAGATTATGAAATAAGTATAAAGTAATACAATAAGTAATTACTATACACTGTTAAAAAAAATCTGGTATAATACAGAAAATTTTGGCTTAAATTTATTGATATACAGGGTTGTCCACAAATAAGTTTCCCAACTCAGAGGCCTGTGCAGGATGCTGTATTGGTCAGAATGTGATAAAATTTGAGATACAGACATTTCAGATCACGCGCTCTCGATTTATTACAAAAAAAAAATTAGTTCAAAAATTTGCCGATAGGTGGCGCTGCAGATTCAAAAACACATTTCACAGTAATTCTTCATGAGATTCGTGGTTCTCCACAATTTTACCCATTTTTATAGCTTTGTGTTCCACAGTGGATAGCAGAAAGACCGCAAAATGCCGAACAATTGAGGCTGAATCCGAAAGAAAGGCTGAGTCCAATACTATAAAAACAACATACTGCGATAGAGAGAATAAAAAATAACTGTAGTTTGCATGTTGATTTCTTTTATTTATAAAATATTCCAACTCTAATATTTGATTTGATCTTTCAAATTACGTTTACGAAACTGGGGAGCACGCACGGGATAGTGACAGCTCGAGGATGATTAATTTGCTAGGGACATTATCATTGTTTATAAATTTATATTTTTCTGTTGATAAATTGATCCACATCCGACTTTGATGAAACGTTTTAAACAATTTCATAAGGATCCATTTTTAGCACATAACGGTTTTTGAATTGCATTACATATAAATTGAATTTTAAGTGATTGATTCAAAATGCTTTTCTAAATTGACGCCCGCATAAAAATTCTAGTTAGTAGGTGCATTACAAAGCATCAGAAATTCGAGTTTAATTAAGCTCCAAAGAGAATTAATAGCAAAATGAGCAGAAAACTACATATTCAATGCGACCTTATCCTGTTAGACACTTTGGTACATTTACTTTTACATTGTATAAATAATTTAATTTGAAATTTGAATGCGTATTTTTTTTTAAATATTTTCACAAAAATGAAAAGGTATTAAAAGTATTCACTCGGCTACAATAATAGATACTAATTACAATATAAAATTAATTCAATTCCAATTTTTTTAATTAAAAATAGGTCAACTTTAAAAGTTTTCGGCTATTTTGATTGAAAAATGTAAACGAGGACTCAAATAGTTAACATATTGCAATGAAATTATTTTCGTTAACGATGAAATATTTACATACATTTAATTTCACACCATTTAATCATTTATTGCCAAAATGTCCTTTCTATTTTAATGTATTTACATGCAAAATTAAAAATATATATGTTCTGAAAAGTTTGAAAGCTTTGTTGATGTTTCTGCAAATGTCGTGTGCTTTAGAGAACTCTTATGTTGTCGTGTTGACATCTCATTCTTCTATTTTAATTATAGTGGCGGGTGTTTGCAAGTCTGACATTTTATTAATCACTTCAAGAGTTGGGCAAATAATATTTTACTGTCTAAACTTTATTATTAAAGAAAGAAAATATTGTATTTAGACTTTCAATTTCAATTAAAGTTGTTTTGGTTGTGAATTCGGCTTTAAAGCAGAATTTGTAGAATTCTGGGATATCGTATTAGCTTTTCTACATCTGTAATTTGAACAAAAACAAAGATTAGGTTAGCTTTACTAAAGTTTTACTCCAGTTACCAATTCGATATAAATAACTTTTATTTTTAAAATACATGTACTATATTTAAAAGGTCGCATCGTGTATTTTTGATGAAACAAGAGTTTTATAAATTGCTCGTACTTTAAGAAAAATGACAATACTTTCCAACGAAAGAAAACTCTACAAATAATAAAGATAAGTGATCGGCAATTAAAGTGATTACAAGTGAAATATGTTTTGCCGTTTATCAGTTTTTAAAGTTGTCATTTGCTTAATGGTTTGACGCTTTAGAGAATAAAACACAATTCAATCCTTTTTAATAATTATTTATAATACTTATATTGTATATTGAATTTTATTTTTGTGCAGAGCTTGTAGAGAGAGTCGAAAAAAGTGAAGCTATTTCTTTTATTGAGGGAAAAAATGAAAAATGTGATTGCCTTCCAATCAAAGTCCAAAAGAAATTTAGATTCTAAATTAAAAATAACATCTTGAAAATTAAGAATATCCGGTTACCTTTTTTTACTTCCACCTCTCTTCCCACGAGTGGTTTTAAAATTAGGAGTGTGAAATAATTTAGAAGTATTGCAATTGGTGTGGTTGATTTGCGTGTGGTTGAAAGTATCATTAAGACTATATATGGAATGATAGTTTTGTACATCAGCATAAAATGGTTTTCTTTTATTAGCCTTTCTTCTTTAGGGACAACTATGTCTAAAATGCTAATAATAGCTTTAGAGAAAGGATGGATATTGAAGTGGTCAAGTTCTGCATTATAGGAGGATGGGTTTGAAGCATATTTTTTTATGTTGTTCCTGTGGTTGTTTATTCGGAGGTTAAGGGGGCCACTTGTTTGACCGATTTATGAAATATTACATATTGAACATTGTAGACGGTAGATACAGATATGGACTTTACAGGCAAGAGGAAGATTGTCATTATTTGAAATATTTGAGGGAGAAATGCATGGGCAGGTGAGGCATCTGGAGTCCTTGCAAGTGCGGAAAGTGGGATGTTTTTTGTAGTTTAAATTTGAGATGCCTGAGAATGTGGTGTTGGAAGTCAAAGGTTGTGTAAAATCTGCTTTGTTAGAATGATCAAAATGAATAGGGTAATTGTCTGACGATGAGAAAGTTCCCCCGCGCTGGAGCGCTGCTACTATTCAAAAATTATAATAAAGTACACATAAAACAATGGAAAAAAATAAGATACTAAAACATATTACAAAAAAATAGAATCTTACCAACAGGCGCTAAAGCTTCCATATATATATATATAATACAAATGTCAAAGTATTCAGTAAACATACATATATAAAAATCATTGCAATTTCTTTTGAGTTGTTGTTTTAAGTTTGTAATTTGATTAACTTTAATTGGTTTGTAATAGTTATGTCTCTAAAGTAAAAAGCAAAATAATTACCAAATATTAAGAACTATGCAAATGAACGAAAGTAAAAAATCAAATAGTTTTAATAGTTACGAAAGTTTCTCTATAATTGCTTTCACACAAAGAGACTAGCATTGTTTTTCTTTAAACATCTTACAATTAACTATTTATTTACCAGACATATTGATCTTCTCATCCCCCAAATTTTTTTTCTTATTTATAAAATATCTTTAAGTATGGAATTATTTTAATTAACTCTCTTTTGAAAAGCTGATCTTTTCTTCTTTCTATCTTTTATATCCCTTTTTCCAAGACCTAATTTTATCTTCGTCTTTCAAAGAACTTTCTTCTGACGTCGTTAATTGAGAAGTTAATGGCTTTCCGATTGCCTGAATCTTATCTTACATTATTATCTATACTATTACTATGATTTAGCCATTTCTTTATCTCGTTAGTATTACTTTACTAACGAGTTGAATGAAGCAACCTAGCATTTAATAGTGAAAAGAAACTGTTGGACAAGTACAATCTTATTAGCTGAATTAGCGTGAAAGGTGTCGATTTTCGGTAGTTTATTTCTTTCTTCAGAGTGAGCACTATATCGTTACACGGTTGGATTAAAGTCGCGCTAGAGCTATACTTAGGATATTGCCGACGGGCCCCTAAGAACCTCGGTAAAGTGGCATGGCTGACTCTTAGACTCGTTTGGGTACGAATTTCGAAAAATCGCTTCTAAAATGACGCCTTCAGTGCAAAAGGAATGAGCATCTAAAATTAGGGATCTGTACCTCCAATAGTTTTGGCTGGGCGTTAATACGTAAGTCAGTCAGGCCGATTAATTTTTTTATTTAAGGAGGAAAAAAGAGGGCTGTGAATGTGAATCTATTTTAATAAAATAAATAATGGCTTCAATCCAATTGAAACAAATCAGGTTGATTATAAATATATCTGCAAAAACAAACAAAAAAATCTATCATCAATCCGCGAGATACCTTAGATAACCTGAATTTTTTTCTGGCTTCAATAGGAAACACGTTAAAATTTAAATTTTTTCAATAAGAAATGTTAAAATTTGCTATTTTTAATAATTTTGAAAACTGATAAATTCACTTATTTTTCCAAAGCGTTTTTCCATATGACGAAATTTTTCCATAATGTCAAAAATTTAAACTAAGTTTTCATTACAGAAATCATTTCCTCACAATCTATTTAAATGTATTCGTGACTCGAAAGTAGAACTGATTCTGGTTGGTTGGTTGGTTGGTGTCGTGTCCATGGGGAGAACTATATAGTCCATGAGTGTGCAAAACACATACGACAATGTCTTTGATGTAGAACTGATTCTGTATGTATTATTTAATTTGCTTTGCACACATAATCTACCCAACAAAAAATTTAATATACAATATAAGTATTTGTAGGATTGTTTTTTTATTTCTTAAATCTAAGCAACCATTACACAAATAAAAACTTCAAAACTAGTAAATTAAAAAAAAGTCAGTTTTTTTTTTATGGTGTCACATTTACAATAGTGTCCAAAAATTATTCTTTGTTTTTCATTAAAGAAATAATGTCCTCGCGATATATTTAAATGTATTCTAAGTTGTATCATGACTCGAAAATAGAAAGGATTCTGGAACTATGGAATTTTATTAACCTTCAGAACGTTAGACCTGGCTGTTTTCGTGATTTGTACATCAGTTTTCCAGTAAAAACAATAAATTTAAATATAAAATTTCATTGATATCCAAAATTCAGAAATTTTATAAATGGTTTTTTATTGATATCCAAAATTCAAAAATTTTATAAATGATTTTTTATTGATATCCAAATTTTTTCAGCTAGAAAAGATTTTATATATATATATAAGGTCATGTGATATAAAATACACCTAATTCAAAAATTTTAAACTAAAATGTTATTTTGGAAAATTTAATTAAAACATTTATGCAGAAAAAACAACCATACATTTTTGCTCATTTTCAGGACGTTTGGGAGATTAATTTTGCTTGCTCATATAAGCTACACCACAAATAAAACTAACTGTACAAAATAAGTATAATAAATATATATTTTTTTTCTTTAAAGCGGCAGAACCATTAAATAATGAAAAATTGTAAGGCTGATAAAACGGAAATAAATAATAGGCATTCGTCTAGCATGCGAAAGGTCCCAGGTTCGGGTCCGGACATAGCCAAAATAACTGCCGACCTATAAACGGTCCGTGCAGCCAAAAATGTCCGACGTATAATACCCCGTGTCGAGGGAGTGCACGCTAAATATGCTTCAAAGTCCCAACGCTGTGTACGATGTCGCCCTTAACGGTTGCGTTGGGTGCCTACTCAGGTGTCGGAACGTCACTTGACTGTGGTTCTAAAATACGACGCCCGTCGCCAATAGCCCTCGTGTAGATCTATAATTCAAACTAAACTAAACTAAACTAAACTAAACTAAACTAAACTAAACTAAACTAAACTAAACTAAACTAAACTAAACTAAACTAAACTAAACTAAACTAAACCAAACCAAACCAAACCAAACTAAACTAAACTAAACTAAACTAAACTAAACTTTTCTTAAAGTAAGGACAATTTATATATAAAACTCCGGTTTCATCAAACATACATGAGGCAATCTTTGTATTTACTATAAGTGTTTCTTTTTAAATAAAAAAATTATTTTTTTTAAGTGTTGATGGTAACTGGAGTAAAAGACTATCTAACTTATTACTTAAAAATAACAACATAATATAAAACTACGAGTGTGTAACAATTACACTTTCAATTACCTATCAATAAATCAATACATTTAAAGTTAATTATATACCCTATAAGGTAAACTCAATAAATTTAAAACTTGAAAAGTTGTTCGACAAACTGATTGATTGCATGGCAGCAACCATAAGCACATGCACGATTCGCTCAGAAACTATACCATGACGTCTGACATACACTCGAAACTCTAGCATCAAGTTTGCAGTCTGTAGCTCTTTTAGTTTGATCTGTAGAGTGGTTTCAGACCATAGATATCATAGTTAAAGTATTAGATTGGCAGATCACGTGACCTCCATTGCTAACGACGGGACGCGCATGGAGGCCAAAATAAGAGGGCAAAATGGCCAGTGTTGCTGCCACTTTAAGCAGAAAAATACTACGAAAAAATACCATTTAATTCTAAAATTACAAACAAATATCGTAAAAATACTAGCTGCATTTTGGAATCTTTTTAGTGACTTTAAATATTTTTCTAGTTTTTTTTTTTTAATTTTAGAATTAAATGGTGTTTTTTCGTAGTATTTTTCTCCTTAAAGCGGCAGCAACACTGGCCATTTTGCCCTCTTATTTTGGCCTCCATGCGCGTCCCGTCGTTAGAATTGGAGGTCACGTGATCTGCCAATCTAATACTTTAACTATGATACCTATGTTTCAGACAGATATAATGACAAATGGACTAATGTTCAAGGGAAATGGGGTAGATTTTAGACCCCATCGAAATACATTTATTATCTTAAATTTCATAGAAAGTAAAATAGTTATTTATGCAACAAGTGTGAAAAGTAACACTTTTTAAAACTAGTGGATTTTATTTACGAGCGAGGTACGAGCGAGTGAAATAATGACACGTGTTTTAAAAAGTTTACTTTCACACGTGTTTCATACACTATTTTTTATAATTACGTGAAAAAAATCAAATCTCATTGGTTCAAAAATAATTCACGTGCTAATTTTTTTACGTAAAGAAGATCGGCATCGAAAAATCTCTGGAACTACAAAAGGCAAACTTATTTTTTAGTTTAAAGTCAAACATTTGAACATGGATACTGATTCAAAAATAAAAAAATAATAAAATTCACGCGCATAATATTTATAAATAAAGCAGATCAATAAATTTCTGGATTTTATGATTATTATGAAATAGAAATTTTACTTGAAAGGTTGGCATCTTATGAAAAGAGTGAAAAAAAGTACTTTTTTTCACTGCTTTTGGGTGAAAAAAAGTAATTTTTTATCACTGTTTCTAAAAAGTTTAACTTTTCGCACGCGTCTGATATTAAAGTGGATTAAAGTAGAGTGGAAAAGTCGGATTTTTTTCACGCAATTATAAAAATAAATTTAAAGCATAAGAATGCCCACTAACATTACTTATTTTTATTATGATTATCATTGACATTACAGAATTATTGTAATCGAATAATTTTAGAATTGGAGTTCATTTAAAGTTTTTTCTTTTGTCAAAAACGCTTGCATTTACATTATTTCTTTTAATTAAATTTAAAATTAATGTTCTAAATGAAGACACCTTACATTTTATTAAAAATATGTATAAAAAGGAATTTAATTAACCTAAAACTTGATTGATATTTATAAAGCATTATTAAAAAAGTATTGATTAATAAAAACTGTTTTAAAAATATTGCAAGTTCCAAGTGTGTAATTCCTTATTTTTACTCATATTCAAAAGAGATATTTTTTCCCTTCTTTTTCTTTACATTTTGGCACCAAAAGTAGATATTATTAAAAGATAACTGAACCGGAAAAGAGTTGTAGTAAACCCAATCTAAATATTAAACTGTCAGCAGTACTAGTATTTTATTGAATTTTCGAAGCGTAATATAGAGCCCCTCGAGTGTATCATTGAATTACTTCGAAGCTGGTTTAAATTTAATTTCGCATATTTAGCTTGATTTTTTTTTTACTTTGAGTGAAAAATTAAATCAAATAAAAAAAATTACAAGAAGCTCAAGTATATTGTTCAAGTAATGCATAAATTCCGAGGAAACTTTTGCATCGTTCAAGTTCTTCAAAGTGTCAAACTTTTTATTTTTATTTTTAGTCGTTTAAAAGATTACTTTAAACTTTTATCACGATCATGTAATTTGGTTGAGGAATATATTCTTTTGTTAAATGATAAATTAATTTAAGATGTATTGATTCAGTTTGGAGTCAGTGGTGTCTGGGAATTAATAAGGGCTTTTTAATGTATTATAAAATGCTTTTGGCAAACACAAATAAATTATAACATGGCATCTATTTTATATGAATAATTTGCTTTACGTTTTTACAAATATATTTAAAACTTTCAAAACTGAAATGTTTTGATAGAAAAGTATCTGAAAATTGCTTTTCAGGCCTTGATTTCAGATTGCAATAGTTGTATAAAAAATAACGTTGCACAAGGTCCAGAGGTCCTTCAAAAGTCAGTACCTTTTTGAAGTATATTTTGATGGCATAAGGTATAAAAAAAATTAGAATGGACTATTAATAGCAAAACAGTTAACAAAGCATTAAAAAGCTTTTTATAGCATTCATGCTATAAAAGAAGTTTTTTTAAAAAACACAGAACAAACTAAGATACAACTAAGAAAAAATAAGCTAAGAGCAAACTACACTCTTAAAACAAAAGAGTGAAATTCACTCCTATAGGAGAAGTGCATTTTCGGCACCGGAAAGGAGTGGAAATTAACTCAGACTGAGTTAAAACCGCTCGTTTTATGAGTGTAGGACGCAGATTGTTTTCTTTTATTTCTTTTACCCACTCCGAAAAAGAGTGAAATTCACTCCTATAGGAGAAGTGCATTTTCGGCACGGAAAGGAGTGGAAATTAACTCATACTGAGTTAAAACCGCTCGTTTGTTTTAAGAGTGTATGATAAAACCAAGAAAATATCTGAGAACAAATACCTCAATATCAATTAAAATTGATGTGCCTCTCAACAAATATTAAACGTTAAATTTTGTAAAAAAAACATCGTTATAAAGCATACTTAATATTTCCTTTTTAAATTAGGTTTATATAAAAATGTATGTGTAGGGGTTATTGCGAGGTTCTCTTGGGGATAATTGTTTCGGAAGTCTTAAGAAGTGCTTTCATAAAACCATGTTAAACTTTGAAAGGTTGAAACACTTTTCAACGTAATAAAATAAGATGTTGATTTAAAGACAAAAGCATTTGACATATGGGTAAAAGAGATGATATTTTTTAAAAAACTTTTATATAAAGAGAAAATATTTTTTTCTGAAAATAAAAGTTATAATATTACTAATATGCCATAGAGTAAAGTTTATGTAAAATAACCAGACAGATTTAATTTTTTAAAAGACATATCTATTTTAAAGGAATAAAACATAGATAAAGTTATTGAAAAAAATCAAATTGATGTTTTGTTCTTAAGATAGTTATAAAACTTTGTGGGTAACTAATTTAAACAAAATATTAGCTAAGTTAGATTTTGCTTAATTTATACATTGATAGTTAACCACATCCCATTTATTTACTTACGAATTTCAGAAACGTAGAATAAACATGTAAATTTGAATATGTGTTGATCTATGCGACAGTTAAAAACTTTTTATGCAATTAAATAAAACAAGATCACTGAGAAAGAGTTTTACAGTTTTATTAAAAAAACTTTGAATAGTATGTTTTAGTTTGTACTACAAAAAAAGTACGTTTTTACGACCTTATACGTTTTTTGTTTGTCTGCCAATCAACCCTTTTCACATTCTAAATTACAAAAGTTTAAATAAAGTTATTAGTTGTTTGAAAACTATTATGTGATAACTCTAGTCAAGTACATAACCGCAACTGTAACTGCAAAGCAGCTGTATTCCTAGGAACGAGGGGCCGTAGTGAGCCTAGTGGTCAGCGTCTCGGTCTCGGGATCGGAAGGTCCTGCGATCGAGTCCCGGTACCACTGAAGACCTACCGAGTATATGCGGAGTACGTGCTCGTTAAATATGTTGGGTCCGAAAGTCCTCTAAGTTCCCATACCAAATCAATACCTCTGGGGGTGACAAGCCAATTCTGGGGATCCTCTAGTTGGCCTCTGTCTCTAAAAATTAGATGGATCCACTTATGTGTGTGTGTTTTCTGTTGTGTCTGTCTTACTTGACAAAGGTTTATAAGCGGGTCGCTGACCAAGCACACAAACCTGAATATATATGTCTACCAACCAACCAACCTAGGAACGATTTCTTACAAAACATTGTCATTGCAAAAAACTTTTTACAAGTTGAATTCGGACATTTACCTCAGAATATTTACGTGACAAAAATCAAAATGGGTTACATCGCGGAGTTAAAGTGCACTTTTAATAAACAAAAAGTGAAACCCAATCTCTATACGAAAATTTTCCTATTTAACGCAAAAAAATATGCTAAACAAATTGCTTTGTGAGGCGTTAAGCTGAACGTTCTGTTCTTAAAATTTCTGGCCTTCTAGTTTTTTTTAGTTTTAGTTTGAATTATCGTCGCACTATAGAGCTGCACGAGGGCTATTTTCGACGGACGTCGTATTTTAGAACCACAGTCAAGTGACGAGCCGACACCTGAGTAGGCACCCAACGCAACCGTTAAAAGGCGTCATCGTACGCAGCGTTAGGACTTTGAAGGATATTTAACGTGTGCTCCCTCCACACGGGGTATTATATAAAAAAGCTGCCAAATTATTTTTTATTTGTTGACAAATAAAATTAACTATCAAGCATTGAAAGTTTCTCGTAGAAATACATATGAATGGGAAGAATTTATAGTGATTTTTTTACTTAGATAGCAACAATAACTCAAATATTTGTTTAAAATAGTTAGTAACTCGTTTTGCGTACCAAACGTTTATTCAAAATGAAAATGTAATTTGGATACTTCCGAAGATATTAAAATTTCTTTTGAAAGTGCTTGAGTTTGAAATATAAAAGTGAAAGTTCGAGTTTGTGAAATATAAGTGTGCCATTTGAGTACGTAATATGTTTTCAAAGTAAAACTTAAAGTTACTTTATCGTTGAAAATGATATGACATGATATAAACTTCCATAAGTTTCTGCAATTTCATCTTTTCTCATAATATCGCTTATTTTATGGTATATCTGAGTATTTATTATAGAAACAAAACAAATTGTTTTTAAGTACATGGTAAAGTAACGCTACACATGGGCTATGAAATAACACTACTAATGGGTGTCAATGAAATACAAATGTCTAATCGATCATGTATATAATAGTACAAATTTAGAATCCTTTGCTCGTTTACTATTCTAACAGATTTCAATTATTGACATTGCAGTTTCGTAAGAAATCTGGCACTATCGGGTAGTGCCCTTGTACCTATTGCATTATTATTGAAATTCCAATAACTCTCAAGTTTATGATTTTGGTATTTTTAACAGTTAGGAATAAATATTAATAACATAAAAAAACCTCATTTAATAATTAAATGTTATAATATTAATATCTCAAATATTCGGTTATAGAATTAAATTTGGGCATTACATATTCCTCATTTTTATTCGTCAAGTTAATTAGCATAAAATAAAAATGAAATAAATATAAGGCAAAGCTATACATAGCATTAAAAAAAAATTCGTAAAATGGAACTAATTGCACGTATTATGAAAATAAATTCAAATAATTTTTCAGTGACTTTTCCCCTAGTGTCAATTATTTAAACTATTGGTAAACTGAATAAATATTTAATTTAGAAATATAAGAACTAAATTTCAATTGATAATCGTTCATTGCTACAAATATATCATTTTAAATAAAGTAAAAATAAAAGCGAATTCCAAAGTTTTAAGCAAACACGGAACACGCTTTCTTTCACTTTATAATACAGATTTTCGTCGAAACTTTCTTAATTTCTTTACTTCGCAAACATTACGTAATTTAGTTTCTATTTAAATAGATTTTTTTCTTTTTTCATATTTCAAGGCGAGAAAACTTATTTTCCTTCATATTTTGGCTCTAACAGAAGAAATTATTAAACCAAGTTAATATAGTTTAAGTTAAATTCAATAAAAATTCCTGACAAACTATCCAAACTAGCAGTAAAACTAGTATGTTACTAAATTTCAAATGCAATATATCACATTATTAACTCATTTTACAGCAGTATTTCATTTAATTTCGCATTTTCAATAGCATTTTTTTTTACTCTGAGTAAAAAAATGAGTTAAAATTTTTTATTCAAAACAAAATATACCAGAAGACATTGCTTACTTAATAAATAAATTTCGTAAAAACTTAAGCAGTTAGTAATGATGATCGAAACAAGGCTGGGATTTTTTTAATTTCAATCAAGTTTTTTAAAATGCCAAAGGGTTTTAATTTGTTATATAAGAAAATAAGGAAGAACTCTCTTTTAACTTGATTCTTGAAGTGAAAGGCCCAAGCCTTTATGTCCTTAATTTTTTAAAAGCACGCCATCAGTAAACTAATACTTGAAAGTTTTATCACAATCAAGTAATTTGAGAGAGAATTTTATTTTATAAATTAACAAACAGTAAGTTAAGGTATTTTGATTGGCTTAATTTGAAGTCAGTAGTCTTTGGAGTAATCAATAAACACTCTTTTATATATTATAAAAAATACTTAATAATAAAATATAATTCCTTAAGTTAGTGTTATGTCATAATAAAATTTGTGAAGCTAAAACAGTTTTTATAGTGTAAAAGAAATATACCCATTTAGATTACAGATATCAGAAAGAACTTCATAGCGTTACATATTTTTTTACTTTTTACAAAATTGATAAAAGATTTATTTTCTTAAACATAACATTAAGGCTTATAAATAACTTATGTGCCTTAATAAAGGTTATATTAATAAATATGACAGTCAAAAGATTTTTTTTAAATAAATTTATTTTAAAAAAAGGAAATACACTCACCACGATAACGTTGCTGAAAAAAAAATTGTTTTTTTTTAAACGGATGTTTTGCTTTATTTTTATAATACCCCTAGTATAACACGCCTGTAACAGATCCCAAACTTTTATTTCTTAGAAACTCCAGAAATGTCAAATTGCTATGCAATATAAAATTTGTATAATATATGCAACAGCTTAAAACTTATTATAAAGTAAATTTTTAAAACAAGATATGAACTAATATGCAGGTATTCTTTCCAAATAACTATTTAACACATAACTTATTTATATTTAATATTTATTTCAGCGTTTGTTAATATATTAATGTCTAAGAGAAGTCAATTTATCCATTCATAAATTACAGAAATGTAAAATAAACATGCAATTTTAAATATATGTTGATGTATTCGAAAGTTTAAAAACGTTTCATGAAGTAACTTATTACAACAACAAAAAACTTTGATACAGAAAATAACTATTTGTCTTGTATGACTATAATAATGAATAAGCAAAGCCTTTTTAATGCCTCACAAATTACAGAAACGTAAACTAGCTATGTAATTTTGGATTTGAGTTCAATACATAACAGATAAAAGAAAAAAGACTTTTCATAGAGTAACCGATTTAAAACAAGAATTAACCCAATACACAGTTTTTTAAACTACCTTTTTCCATTAATACTATTATTGTACAAATAGGCATGTCAATATAATAATGTAAAGAATAATGATCGAAACTTTATGACTTAACAAATCCACCCTACTAAAGTTAAATATATGTAAATATGCTATAGCACATTGACTTATAGAACTGCCATAAGTAGACATCCCTAGAGTAAAATGAGCATAGAAAAGAGTGATTTAAAAAGAATTCCATACTTTTAATTTTTCCTAATACTATATTGAAAATATTCTAAAATGTAAGTACACAACTTTGTTAAACCCCTTTATTGAAACATACATGTTATACGCAGTATCCAGTAAGAGTATATTAAAAGTGTTTATTTAAATATAATTTAAATATTTGTTTTGTATTATAAATATAGTTTTGCAAAAATTATATCTATAATAATAAAAGAAAGAGTCTGTCTGTCTGTGTGTGTGTGTGTCTGTTATCGGATCGTAAAAGACCTACTTATACTGCCCACAGGAATTCGAAATTTTAAAGATAGATTCCCTTTAATACTAACGTGTGCACCTGAGGCTTAGTTTTTTCATATTTGTTCCATTTTTAGAGAAAATTCGAATTTTCTGAAAAAAATACACCACTTTCGCTCAAATCCGATAATTTTTTCTCTTCCTGATGCCATCGGCTGAAAAAATTAAATAAAACTTTTAACGAAAACATTTAAAATTCAAAATGTTTATTTTTTATTCTTTTGCCATTACTTTCAGAAACTAAATTCATTATTTGAAAATAATTGACATGTTCAAGTGACGTAATTCCGCCAGTCTTCATTCCCGGATTTCATTGTGGGTTTATTTGAAGTTTTTTTCATTGATTTTTCTGTTGACTGCATGTATGCATATTTAAGCAATAAATGTATAGTTAAGCTATTACTGAACTATGATGGTTAATAAAGGCCATCGCACTAGAGCTATTAGTGTTTTATGTCTTTATTTTTTCGCCAAATCCTTTGCCAAACTCGCCAAATTATTAACTAAAATTCGCCAAATAGGCAATTTCTTTTATAAATAATTTATAAGCTGGTCGGTTGTTCGAAGGTCATTGTGTTAGAGCTGTATAATGGGTGTGGGTACTATATCTATTTTCTCGCCAAATTATTTCCCAAAACGCGCCAAATGAGCTAAAAGGTTTTATGTATTTATGAGGGAATTGTGATTACATTTATGAGTGCATTTTATAGCGTATTTTTCATTTTGGAATTTTAAGCCAATGAAACGGGATTTTAAAACTTATAACGAGCGGAAACAATAATAAGTTTATGATCCTATAACAGGGTATATGGTACACATATTTGGAATTTATTTGATATTTTTTTTATTCCGTGCGAAGAACGGGTATAAATTTGCTAGTCTATAATAATAAAAGAAAGAGTCTGTTGTGTGCTGTGTGTTTGTATTCGGATCGTAAAAGACCTAATTACACTGACCCTCAGAATTCGAAATTTTCAAGATAGATTCCCTTTAATACCAACGTGTGCACCTGAGGCTTAGATTTTTCATATTTGTTCCATTTTTAGAGAAATTCGATTTTCTGAAAAAAATACACCACTTTCACTCAAATCCGATCATTTTTTCTCTTTCCTGATGCCATCGGCTGAAAAAATTAAATAAAACTTTTAACGAAAACATTTAAAATTCAAAATGTTTATTTTATTCTTTTGCCATTACTTTCAGAAACTAAATTCATTATTTGAAAAATAATTGACATGTTTCAAGTGACGTAATTCCGCCAGTCTTCATTCTCGGATTTTATTGTGGGTTTATTTGATGATTTTTTCATTGATTTTTCTGTTGACTGCATGTATGCATATTTAAGCAATAAGTGTATAGTTAAGCTATTACTGAACTATGATGGTTAATAAAGGCCATCGCACTAGAGCTATTAATGTTTTATGCCTTTATTTTTTCGCCAAAGACGTTGCCAAACACGCCAAATTATTAACTAAAATTTGCCAAATAGGCGATTTCTTTTATAAATAATTTATAAGCTGGTCGGTTGTTCGAAGGTCATTGTGTTAGAGCTGTATAATGGGTGTGGGTAGCTATATCTATTTTTTCGCCAAATTATTTCCCAAAACGCGCCAAATGAGCTAAAAGGTTTTATGTATTTATGAGGGAATTGTGATGACATTTATGAGTGCATTTTATAGCGTATTTTTCATTTTGGAATTTTAAGGCAATGAAACGGGATTTTATAATTTATAACGAGCGGAAACAATAATAAGTTTATGATCCTATAACAGGTTATATGGTACACATATTTGGAATCTATTTGATATTTTTTTATTCCGTGCGAGGAACGGGTATAAATTTTCTAGTTTATAATAAAAAGAACAACGTTTAAAAAAGCCAAAAAAGTTTATAAATCTAAAAGTAGGTAGCCAGTTTCTGAACATTTCTAGAGATGATGGGACTTCTTTTTAAAATCCGTCTACTTTTAGATCTTTAAATTTAAGTTTTTCAACTGTGATTTTAACACGATTTTTTAAGAACGGATTTTAGTGTGCATAAAACTGTATAAGTATTAATGATATTAAATGTATATTTTTTGTTACATTTGTATTATTTTATTTTGGTATAAATATCGTATATAATATCTGTAGTGATACGATAAAGCATAACAGTTAATTATAAAATAATATCAATTTGAAGCTTCAAGCTATCCTTTAAGATCGTTTCTCTTGTCTGCCTTTAGTTCAACATTGCTTGCCTGCTGAATATAATGAAATACGAGAATTGTAAATTAAGTCAAAAAATATAAAAAGGTCGTTTTACAATTAGAATTTATTACCTTTTCCCCTTATATTTAGTTGCTAAATACACAATAAAAAAAAACGTTATGAGATGTATTTACTATACTTTTTTTTTGTCTTTAATGACCTCAAACCATTTAAACATTAAAAAAGCTCCAAAACCATTGTCGATTACGGTTGGGAAAGTATGGGATTACACAGTAAAACTATGAAAAAGGTTTAAAAGACTATGTTTTAAGAGCCATCATCTAATTTCCCCATTTTAACAATTTAAAAAAAAAAACTTACACGTACATTCGATGCATAAAGTGTAAACTTTTTAAAATGTAATAGGTCTTTTTTTTATTTAAATTCGAATTTTCTTTTCTATCTGCAGACGCTTCTAGATTTAACATCTATATGTTTATTTTATTAACACATGACAATAATCTGTATTTCTCTGAAAGGTTAACCTATTTATGGACGGAACCAAACGTTACTATTGCATAAACTTTTTGCAGGTTTTTCTTTATTGAATGATGAACAGTTTGCATTTCAGAATATTTACGTGACTCGGAAACAAATATAGTTATGTCTCGGAGTAAAAATGCATTGCTATACAAACAAAAAGTTAAACATAAATGGAGACCAGTATTTTTTTAAAAACTAAAATATGCTTATTTTTTGTGTACGGCATAATATTTTTATTTAAATGAAACACGTTCAATGCTGGAAAGACATAACAGAGAAAGAGAAACAAATCTTGGTATAGAAATGTTGATACTAAAAATATGCGTTTCTTTCCAGCGTTCTTTTCTACGTTTTCTTTTTCTTCAAAAGAGAATTTACTTTTTGCCAGGTTAATTTTCAATTCCAATTTAATAAATACTTTTTTTCCACGTTATTATGAAAAATAGTGTATGACAACACGTCGAAAATAGCCTGTTTTAAGCACGTGAATTTATTTCACTCGCTCGTACCTCGCTCGATAAATAATGATATTATTCATGACATCATTTAGTTTCCATGGCGATATTCAAAATTGCAAAGTAGTAAAAGAAAAGTTGTAAAATAATTTTCTATTTCGAATCAAATGTTACTATAAATATGCATGTTAAATAAAAGTATTAGTTGGCGTGAAATTTGTGTTCTTACTTTTGTCTTATTTAATTTCTTTTAATAGTTTTTGTAGTACTTGTAGTTTCCATGGAGATATTAGAAAATGCAAAAGTAATGAACCAATAGAAATAAGTGAGTTTCATGACATCACTTAGTTTCCATCGAGATATCATATATCTACCGATCAGATACTCTTATTTACTTTACTGCACTAGTGCCGAAAGTATTACTTTCGGTACTGTCTGTGAAGTAAGCACGTAAAGTGTCATTTTCGCAACGGTTTATGAATGAATATGATATAAAAAGTGAACTTTTTTGCACGTTGTTATAAAAAGAATTTTACACCTTTCAGATGTTCTTATTTACATTGTCGCACTAGTGCGTAAAAGTAACTTTGTAACACGATTTTGTTAAAAGCATCACTTTTGCCACGATTATTGATTTGAAAAAGTTAGTTTTTTTGCACGATATTATAAAAATAATTTTTAAGAACTTCATTACATAAATAAAAACACTACAATTTGGATTAATAACAGTAACGGAAACTACTGATTATATTTAGAAGAACGATATTTTCATTTTCGCCTGCGATTTTAAATGAAAATGAGACATCAAATGCACTCTATTACTTTAACTACTCTTCAAATACAAATAAAAATATAGCTTAACGGAAGAGTTTTTGGATAAAAACATTTTGTCAAAATATATCTCGGATTTAGTGCAAATTAAGAAATCTATACCGTTGGTGTACTGGTAGCATAGGTAGCATACTCGTAGTGGTAGCATACTCGTAGCATAGTATGCTACGAGTCTTACAGAAAGTAAGTTAAGGAACGCAACATTAAAAGATTAAATTGTAAACAAAATAAGACACAATGACAAAAGTCTCCATTATTTTCACTAGATATGAGAAAAACAGGAAGCCATCTTACGGAAAAACACTCCAAGCTTCTTCTGAAGGCAGATCTTGGATTTGCATGAAAACTGCAATGCTTTACATGATCTTCGTTATCTTCGCCTTCACAACAGTCACAACGCCTATTTGACGATTAATCAAATTTAAAAAACAGGTCTTTAAAAATTGTGTAACCATTACAAACTTGAGTTAGTGTAAATCCTGTTTAGAAATACTGAAAATTAAATGACGGATTTTAATTCTATTTTTATGCATGCCTTAAAAATAGTTGGCTTATAACCTTACATTTATATAAAATAACTAGCTTTATAAACCCGACGTTGAACGGGTGTACCCTTAATAACGATGACTGTTTCTTTTTATGTAAACATTTATTTCATACCAATTGATCCCTTCTCCACTGGTCAGCACTCCATCGGTATATTATAATTTCCTCACATTCTAATATCAGCATTAATTTTTAAAAAGAAATCCGATTGTACTCAGCCAGGCCCTTCTAGAAGTTAGAGGGCGTTCCCATAGGCCCTGTTTAAATTGCCAGAATAGCTGGGATATAATGGCCAGTTTCCATTTGCCCTTATACACTCGAAAATGCCCAAAATGTGGTAAACATTCCACTCCATATTCGACCACTCGACAGGGCTGGGGAGCCCAGTCGGTAAAGGCGTTCGCCTCGCATGCATTCGATAGGTCCCAGATTCGGGTCCGGGCAGCGTCAAAATAACTACCGACCTATAAACGGCAAATGCAGCCAAAAATGTCCGACAAATAATACCCCATGTGGTGGGAGTGCACGTTAAATATTTTTCAAAAGTCCCAGCGATGCGTACGAAGTTGCCCTT
Organism: Oedothorax gibbosus; assembly: GCA_019343175.1. Lineage (NCBI taxonomy): Eukaryota > Metazoa > Arthropoda > Arachnida > Araneae > Linyphiidae > Oedothorax > Oedothorax gibbosus. The sequence continues at coordinate 164,298 of JAFNEN010000444.1, read as the reverse complement.
TAAAGCTGCATTGGGTGCCTACTCAGGTGTCGACGCCCGTGGTCAATAGCCTTCTTGTATAGCTCTAGTGCGACGATAACTCAAACTTACCCTAACCCATACAACTGGATGGGAAAAGCTACCCTAGGTTAAATATTTTTACTTCGCCTAAAGCCGCCAATGCCAAAATTCAATCAGCCATTACATCATAACTGTACCAAATTGACATAAGGATATCATAAACATAAAGTTTGTATGCTATACGTACGGGAATTAACATTTCTTAGAAGTTTTCATCAGATCTAGAATAGTTATCGCCCTTAAAGTCATGATACATTGTAACAATATCTTCATTTCTTACCATTTGTAAACATCAATTAAATTAAATTCTAAAACCCCCCAAAAATCAAAGGATTTAAATTCAATAAAAAAATAAAATAATGATATTCAAATAACAATCCTACAAATTAAACTCGCGTGTTCTTACGTGCTTTTACTTAATTTTCGTTCACGCTGAACGCGCTGAAATTTCTTTTAAATTGAAGTAAAAAGTATAAATTCTAACCGTACAATGCTATTCCTATGGGGAAATCGGCTCACGTTTTGCACTCCTACACCCGTTTGGGTTCGAATAAAAAGTATCCTATAGCCTATATCGTATAAATCTCTATAAAGTTATAATATTAACCACACAAATCTCTATACTATTCTAATATTCAGTTCTTTCTTAATAACTCTCAGTTAATGTCTTGCCGATCCATCGAACAGTTCCCACGTTTTAATAAGCGTCAATACATTCTTTCCCAGAGAAATCGCAGATGCAGCAGACTTTGTTTTGAGTTCTGATCCACTCTTCTCATAACCATTAAAAATATATGCACTTTTTAATTAGACTTCAAGATGTAAGGTTGTGTGTCTTTTTGGCGGGTCGAGCTACGGCTCCGGACTCCGCCGTGTTAAATACTTTAAATCATTCCTCTATAATAAAAGATCTTGGACGTCCAAACTATCTTCATTTCTGTAGTTAACTAAATAATAAGTATGTTCTACTGTGAAGTAGATGTTATTCTACTTCATTAGTCTCATATATATATATATATATATATATATATATATATATATATATATATATATATATATATATATATATTATATATATATATATATATATATATATATATATATATATATATATATATATATATAATATATATATATATATATATATATATATATATATATAATATATATATATATATATATATATATATATATATATATATATATATAATATATATATATATATATATATATATATATATATATATATATATATATATATATATATATATATATATATATATATATATATATATATATATATATATATATATATATATATATATATATATATATATATATATATATATATATATATAGATAGATAAATATACTATGGCAGCTTAAATGGATCAATGTGGAATCCTAAAACCTATTACATACACCATTTACCGCCTAAAGTACCAATTTATGAGCCACTCTATAATTTTAACTGTGTAATAAATATTCTTGATAATCATTTTAACCTCCGACATTGACTCTTACTCTACGTATTTCGACGATATATTTTACTTTCTTGTGAGGCACAAAAATCATCCTTTTCTAAAAACCACGCTTCATATTTAGCACCAAAGTTATAAAGATCTATGTAATTGCAGGAAAACTTTTTTTAACTACCTCGAATGGGGTAATTTGGGCCCAAGCTTTTCAAGTTGAAAGATAACTTCTCATTAAATGCGTTCTTTGAAAATGTTCTTACCATTTTCAATTACCGGCAATTCTGCCTTGACCTATGAACAAAATATATTCAAAAAGAAAGTACTAGAGTTTTATGCTTGGGCCAAAGTTACCCTTTCAATGGTAAACGCAAAATAGTTAGAAAATAAAACAATTTTTACAAATAAATAATTAAAAAGTTAACAAATTACAGTTGGTAGTATTTTTTTGGTGTTATTATGCTATTTACGAATATTAAATGGTTCTGCCATTCGAATAAAACAATCCAAGCAAAATTGCAATTTTTGCGTAATTTAAGAACCAGTCTCTCTAGAACTATCCGTACATTTCTTCATTTTTATAAATAAGGAATTTTTTATTAATATACTATGTATTTTATTTAAAGATGACTTTGAGATCATTCTAAACCATACATTTTTGCCCATTTCTAGGCCGGTAGAAACATTAAACTTTGCTCTGTAGTATTAAAATCAAACGCTTTGCCGATATGTGGACCAGGACTGTGGCACTAAAATCATGCATGATCATAGTCTCAATGTTGCACATAGATATCATAATTAAAGTATTAGATTGGCTGATCACGTGACTTCCAATGCTAACTACGGGACGCGCATGGAGGCTTTCTTGGGGGACATAATGGCCAGTGTTGCTGCCACTTTAAGAGAAAAATACTACGAAATAATACCATTTATTTCTAAAATTACAAAAAAAAATACTAGAAAGGATTTAAAGTAACTAAAAATATTCCAAAATGCAGCTAGTATTTTTACGATATATTTTTGTAATTTTAGAATTATTCTAAAATAAATTCTAAAATTAAGTTAAAAGTTTAGTTATAAAGTTTAAAGAGTATATTTGTATTTCAGAATAATTCTAAAATTACAAAAAAATATCGTAAAAATAATAGCTGCATTTTGGAATATTTTTAGTTACTTTAAATCCGTTCTAGTATTTTTTTTTGTAATTTTAGAAATAAATTTTATTATTTCGTAGTAATTTTCTCCTTAAAGTGGCAGCAACACTGGCCATTATGCCCCCCAAAAAGCCTCTATGCGCGTCCCGTCGTTAGCATTGGAGGTCACGTGATCAACCAATCTAATACTTTAATTATGATATCTATGATGTTGGACTTGGATTCTAAAGGTAATTTAATCAAGTCAAGCTAGTGTTGTAAATATTTATGTATATAATTGTATTTCCTTTGTATGTTAGCAAATAGTAGTTACCTGTAGCTGGTGGGAACACTAAGTTTATATCTATTGAGTGTCATCAGTGTTAATAGTAGTTAAGTTGGTATTTTATTTGAACTATACTGTCAAAAATGAAACTCTTAAAAATCAGTACTAGCATATTCTCCTTTTATTGTGAAAACTACATTCTCGAAAGTAAAAACGCTGAAATTTAAAATTGTAAGAAAGTCAAAAGTGAGTACTAGGATGGTTTCGTTTCTTGACTTAAAATAATAGTAAATGTTCAAAATATCTTCTAAATAAATGTTTTATGTCTTCTGATTGTATTATTAAAATTCTAACATCATCCTGTACATTGATATGCAAATATACTTTATTTTTAAACAAATTATGCAGTAAAGTTTTTATATTATTTTACATTTATTTAGAAAACACATTTAATTTGATGTTAGTATAACATTTTATGTTTAGTTCTAAATTATTTCAAAATGTTTGAAAAAGGATTAAAAAATAATATAAATCAACCTATATAAATTAGTAGAAAAACATATTTTTAACAAGAAATACTGCTGTATAACGCTAGTTCTATAAATATATATCTAAAGAACACCACCATGCCAAACCAAAGATAAATTAATGATAAATGTTGTTGCCCATTAATCTTCAGACTTTACGTCCTGTCCCAGTAAACAGTAAACTGCTGGCCCAGCAGTTGACTAACTGCTGTAAGTGATGGTTTAGTGCTTGGGCAGGTATATTTCTAATGGAAAGCTGGCATTGTGTGCTGATTATCTGTTGGCAAATTGTTGGTTGGCTGCTCTGTCGGTCTATTCTATACTAGATTACTGCTGTCGTATTTCTGCTGAGCCAGTGTTGGCAAACATCAGTTTTTGAGAGTAGTTGTGATTGTGAGCATGCGCAGAAGGGTAATAATGTTTTGGCAAAAGATTTTCGAACGATCACCTTTGTTTACGGTTTTCAATTACAACTTGCATTTTTTTAATACTTTCATCTTCAGATTAGGGGATATGAACAACATTGACAGGTAATTATAAACCTTTTATTATTAGTAGTATTTTTATATGTTTAGTAAATAAAAAGTGAGGTCAATGTTAATATAGTATGTTGTGCATACGTAGTGTTCAAAGTAGAATTTTGATAATCAGTATAGTTTTCAACGTAGAATTAGATCTATTTTATTTTGTGTTAGTTTGCTTTTCACTGTATTGATTGTATTTCCTTAAGTAAATTCACTGTTAGGATTATCATAAAGTTGCAAGCCTGGCCATATTTGTTTCAGTGACTAGATTTTAAATCATGAAATCATCATAAAATTTCCATAAATCATGCTTTATTTAAAATGTTTAATTTTGTAAAAACTATAACTAACAAAACGGATATCTATTTGGGTAATTTTAGATAGAAGGGCTTCCCGATAGTAGTATTTTATGCAATTAAGAAAAACTTATTTTCTTATTTCCATAACTAATTATTAAACAAATATTATTCAATAACCATAGGTGTTGTCCCTCATAGAAATACTAAATATTTAATAAATAATTTGAATGAAATAAATATGTATTATGTTTATATTTTCGTTTATTGAGAAACGTAACTGCCGTTTCACTGCTGGAGAAAATGCAGCTGTCTGGAAATAAGTGATGGATTGCTGCTTGCCAGCACTGCTGGGCAGTCACTTTTCCCGCGGACACTTTATTGACTTTTAAGTACACTTTTTCCCGGCACCGAATCAGCAGTTCGGCTGCTGGAAGACATCAGTTTCTCATTGCTGTCTCAGAAGATTTTTTTTATTGGGGTGTTAAAGTTAAATAAAGCTTGATAACACGCACCTCTTAAAGTCCAAAGTCAACTAATCTAAGTGGAATGGCATGAGTTAAGAATTTTGGGAACTATTTTGATCTATTTTCTACAAATCAAATTTGTTCTGCACTCTAATACCTTGGTGCAAAGTTATTCCTGCTTCACGGAGTAACGTTACACCGAATTTATTAAGTAACGATACATAAATAAGGAGTTTTCTCCTTAAAATCGGTTTAGTAACGTTACACACTTGTGTAACATTACATTTTAACAATTAAAAAAATACTTACACGTACATTCGATGCATAAACTGTTAAATTTTTTTAAATAAAGTTGTTGTTTTTTATTTATGTTCAAATTTTCTTTTCTATCTGTAGACGCTTCTAGATATAACATCTATATGTTTATTTTATTAACACATAACAATAACCTGTATTTCTCTGAAAGGTTAACCTATTTATGGACGAAACCAAACGCTTTTATTGCATAAACTTTTTGCAGGTTTTTTATTGAATGATGAACAGTTTGCATTTCAGAATATTTACGTGACTCGGAAACAAATATAGTTATGTCTCGGAGTAAAAATGCATTGTTATACAAACAAAAAGTTAAACATAAATGTAGACCATTATTTTTTAAAAACTAAAATATGCTTATTTTTTCGTACGACATAATACTGTTATTTAAATGAAACACGTCTAATGCTGGAAAGACATAACAGAGAAAGAGAAACAAATCTCGGTATAGAAATGTTTATATTACAAATATGCAAAAAAATATGCATTACACCTGCTTGATGTCATAAAGTTCTTCCGTAATGTAGTTCACCATCTGTTCTTCAATGTTTCCTGTAAATATCTATACTATAGCTTGAAATATTTATTTCACAATTTACAAATTCATGTGTGTGCTTATTGAAAAGACTTCTGATGAAATCCTACAATTTTTCATTCTACTGCGTTCTTCCGTAGTTAATAATATTGTGAGATGTGTTGATGGTTTTGGGCGAGACATAGAAGTTAAAGTTTGTGATCTGCGACGAAAATATATTCTCAATAGGGACAGGCTCATTTGTCAAAGTCAGGTGTTACCTGATATGGAATGATGAGTAACCTTAATTGCTTGATCAATATATCTGCCTAGAATGGATGGATACCATGATTTGTGTTTTAGTACATTTTAATTCGATTATCAAACTTACAGAAAACTTACAAACGGAAATTTAGATTTTTTTTAAAACAGTCGAAAACTATTTTTTTAATTGCGTGAAAAAAATCCGACTTTTACATTATAATTTTGATATCAGACGCGTGCAAAAAGTTAGACTTTTTGAAACAGTGAAAAAATATACTTTTTATAATATCGTGCAAAAAATCTAACTTTTTCAAATCAATAATCGTGGCAAAAGTGATGCTTTTAACGAAATCGTGTTTCAAAGTTACTTTTAAGCACTAGTGCGACAAAGTAAATACGAGCATATGATTGGAGTAAAAATCTTTATTTGAGCGTGATATTTTATTCGGCGGCTTTCTGATTGGTGTAAAATTCTTTATATGAACGAGATTCTTTATTTGGCGTCTTATTTCCAATGCCAATCTAAAAAATACTTTTTGCACGTGATTTTAAAATAATCATTAATATAAATAATCACGTTCAAATCATTTGAACGTGATAACAAAATAATTAATAAGCAATACGGGGTATCTATATCATCTGGAGAGAAGTTCAGAATTATCGCATAACATTTCTAATTCTAAATCCATATTTACAGCACCAACGTTTTCTTTTTCTTCAAAAGAGAATTTACTTTTTGCATGGTTAATTTTCAATGTAAATTTAATAAATACTTTTTTTGAACGTTATTATAAAAAGTAGTGTATGACAACACGTCGAAAATAGCCTTTTATAAGCTTGTGAATTTATTTCAACTCGTTTAAAAAAGCCTTACTACTGCAAATTAAATGACGGATTTTAATTCTAATTTTATGCATGCGTTAAAAATAGTTGTCTTATAACTTTACATTTATAGCAAGTAATAAATATACTATGGCAGCTTAAATGGATCAATGTGGAATCCTAAAAACCTATTACATCCACCATTTACCGACTAAAGTACCGATTTATGAGCCACTTTATAAATTTTTAACTGTGTAATAAATATTCTTGATAATCATTCTAACTTCCTATATTGACTCTTACTCTACGTAATTTGACGATATATTTTACTTTCTTGTGAGGCACAAAAATCATCCTTCTCTAAAAACCACGCTTTATATTTAACACCAAAGTTATAAAGATCTATGTAATTACGGGAAAACTTTTTTAAACTACCTCGAATGGGGTAATTTTATCCCAAGCTTTTCAAGTTGCGATAACTTCTCATAAAATGCGTTCATTGAAATTGTTCTTACCATTTTCAATTACCGGCAACTCTGCCTTGACCTATGAACAAAATATATTCAAAAAGAAAATCAGTACTAGAGTTTTATGATTGGGCCAAAGTTACCCATTACACGGTACCCTCCCAAAAATGAAGAAAATTATAAATTTAGAAGTGGCCGAAACTGCGTTAATGATTAACTTGCATTCTAGCCAAAATGACGTACTTATACCATTTTCTGGAACATTAGAAGCTACAGATTCTAAATATTAGCTTAAAAATCATTAAAAATTATTAGTTTTACTCGAAATATGCCTAGGAAAATTCCATGAAACTCACGTGACCGAAAACGGCGTCTGACGTAACAACACACCATTTGACGATTTTTTCTAAAAATGGCGCTACGGTTAGCATGTCATTAATTAAAATAAACATACAACGTTTTTCAAAACGTTCTATTTAAATAAAAGAACAGACTGATCACTTAAACCAGCTTCCGATAATAAATTAGAACTGCTTGGTTGTTGAATTTATAATCGTACAAGAGCGCGCTGTTGACACTTCAGACCTAGTCAATTGTTGCATCAATCGATATCTTCGTAGGAGATCCACCAAGTCGGATGAGAATAACTGGAACTTAGAAAAACCACTTATTCTAAATAATCCTATTGCTATATGGGATCATTCAAAACACATTTTGTATTTTCAACAGCTGTATCGCACAGAAGTTGGTTAGAAATTGCACGCTAATGGACAAAAAAGCTATTATTATTTAACTATACTGTCAAAAATGAAACTCTTAAAAATGAGTACTAGCATATTCCCCTTTTATTTTGAAAACTACATTCTCGAAAGTAAATACTCTGAAATTTAAAATTATAAGAAAGTCAAAAGTGAGTACAAGGATGGTTTCGTTTCTTGACTTAAAATAATAATAAATGTTCAAAATATCTTCTAAATAAATGTTTTATGTCTTCTGATTGTATTATTAAACTTCTAACATCATCCTGTACATTGACATGCAAATATACTTTATTTTTAAACAAATTATGCAGTAAATTAAAGTTTTTATATTATTTTACATTTATTTAGAAAAACACATTTAATTTGAAGTTAGTATAAAATTTTATATTTAGTTCTAAATTATTTAAAAATGTTTGAAAAAGGATTTTAAAAAATAATATAAATAAACCTATATAAATTAGTAGAAAAACATATTTTTAACAAGAAATACTGCTATATATAACGCTAGTTCTATAAATATCTATCTAAAGAACGCCATCATGCCAAACCAAAGTTAAATTAATGATAAATGTTGTTGCTCATTAATCTTCAGACTTTAAGTCCTGTGTTAAAGTTAAATAAAGCTTGATAACACGCACCTCTTAAATCCCAAAGTCAACTCATCTAAGTGAAATGGCAGGAGTTAAGAATTTGGGGAACTATTTGAATCTATTTTCTACAAATCAAATTTGTTCTGCACTTGTAATACCTTGGTGCAACGTTATTCCTGCTTCACGGAGTACGTAACACCGAATTTATTAAGCAACGATACACAAATAAGGAGTTTTTCTCCGCAAAATCGGTTTAGTAACCTTACACACTTGTGTAACATTACGCAGCACGGTTTTACAGTAAAGTTAATCATGTGTGAATAGTCTTATATGTTAAACAGCAGTAATAATCAATGTATTTATAGGAATTGATATTATGATGAAAATAACGGATTTTTTTTTTAAATAACGGTAATTTTTAGCTCAAATAGTTTTATTATATAAAAATTTACACGTTTAGGAGGATATAGCAGTTTCTCTTTGATCAGAAAAATACACAACTACACTCTTAAAACAAAAGAGCGAAATTCACTCCCATAGGAGAAGTGCATTTTCGGCACCGGAAAGGAGTGGAAATTAACTCAGACTGAGTTAAAACCGCTCGTTTTAAGAGTGTAGGACGTAGATTGTTTTCTTTTATTTCTTTTACCCACTCCGCAAAAAGAGTGAAATCCATTCCTATAGGGGAAGTGCATTTTCGGCACCGGAAAGGAGTGGAAATTAACTCAGACTGAGTTAAAACCGCTCGTTTTAAGAGTGTAGGACGTAGATTGTTTTCTTTTATTTCTTTTACCCACTCCGCAAAAAGAGTGAAATCCACTCCTATAGGGGAAGTGCATTTTCGGCACCGGAAAGGAGTGGAAATTAACTCAGACTGAGTTAAAACCGCTCGTTTAGAGTGTAGAGAGATTGTTCTTCATTTCTTTACCCACTCCGCAAAAAGAGTGAATCACATAGGAGTGCATTCGCACGAAGGAGTGAAATACGACTTTAACGTCTTTAAGAGTGTAGGTAGATTTTCTTTTATTCTTCCCACTCCGCAAAAAGAGTGAAATCCACTCCTATAGGGGAAGTGCATTTTCGGCACCGGAAAGGAGTGGAAATTAACTCAGACTGAGTTAAAACCGCTCGTTTTAAGAGTGTAGGACGTAGATTGTTTTCTTTTATTTCTTTTACCCACTCCGCAAAAAGAGTGAAATCCACTCCTATAGGGGAAGTGCATTTTCGGCACCGGAAAGGAGTGGAAATTAACTCAGACTGAGTTAAAACCGCTCGTTTTAAGAGTGTAGGACGTAGATTGTTTTCTTTTATTTCTTTTACCCACTCCGCAAAAAGAGTGAAATCCACTCCTATAGGGGAAGTTCATTTTCGGCACCGGAAAGGAGTGGAAATTAGCTCAGACTGAGTTAAAACCGCTCGTTTAAAATATGTTATGATGAAATATGTTATGCATAAAGGTGTTGGAGGGAGAAGGGAAGGAAAATAATGCGTTGTTGAGCAATAGAAACAAATTATTCTGTTGCTATGATGCACTTCCAAATAGTTGAGAATACCGGCATTGTTGATGAATTGACAGTTATTGCAGTTTTCAAGAGTATGGTAGCTTTCGTAAAAATCATATTTTCCAATTCTCTAACGTCAAAATTAAGGTAGAGGGGAAGTTGAAACGTAGAGGGGAAATTGAAACGTAGAGAGGGAAATTGAAACGTAGAAGGGAAATTGAAACGTAGAGGGGAAATTAAACTTTCAGGAATGTGCAACTGAAGATTTTTGTTATTCCTGTATCTTAACATAAGGTCCATATTCTTTAAGTACAATTTTAGGGCTCTCTTCGTTTGCCCTACGTTTTGTCCTTTTGGATAAAATGTTTTTTAGTTATAATTTCTTGCATTGATAGTTTGAAGCATGCGTCCGTTTTCAAAGAAAATATACATTAGCTACTTTGATTTTTAAAATCATAGAATTTAATGATGAACTTTATTGTAACAAAAAAATCTTAGAACATGATTAGGTTTTTTTCACGTTTCAGTATTCTATTTTTCCATTGCAAATTTCTTAATTTTAAATATCTTTTTTATATTGGTGTTGCACAAATATCTGAAGCACCTTCTTTATTTAAAATATTTAAAAAATGTCTCTTCAACATAATCTCAAAAAATACTTCAATTAAATATAATAGAGATTTAGTATAAACGTTAACCAAAGAAAACTTTTCTTTGGTTAACTTCTTTTGAACTACTCCTGCGGAAACTGTAATATTTTTTTTTATTCTAGAATTTACCTGCACGAACAAAAAGTTAACAGTTTTATACATTCTTTTACACCCTGTCTCTACTGTGGCTTGCGGAAAAATTTGTTTTAAAAAATATATAAATAATAGTTCAAAATACTTTACATTGCGCTGATTTTGAGTATTCTTCCAGAGAAACTCTTAGAGAGCATGAGGGTGGAGCTGTAAGCTGTAGATTAATCGTATCACGGTTCTGTAAATAAATTGGGATTATTCTATTTGTGTGCAATAAATTATATGGATTTTAGGGTAAAAAGGAAAACACGAAGATTCAAAATATCGAACTCTATATTTTATCTCTGAATTATTCCTTTACGAAAAAACTTGATTTATGATATATATTTAAATATGGGAATGAAGATTGTGAAATTAACGTAAACTTTTCAATCTTCTGATCAATATCGACAACTTAGATCTTTATTTCTCACTTTATTGAAGCTCATAATTTTTTTCCCTTTTGGTATGCAGCTTATTGCCAAACTTTTCTGTGTATTTTTTTAAGCAGTTTGTTGCTTTATTTATTATTTTTCATCATTTCTTTATGTTATTTGTGTGTGTGTCTGTTCAAATAATATAAAAAAAATTCTATTTCGCCTCTACGGGATTCCATGTTTCTCCTTGGCGTTCGTTTGTTTTAATTTGTTGTTTTTTTGTGATAATAAAGTTTATTATTATTATTATTATTATTTTTATTATTATTATTATTATTTATTATTATTATTATTATTATTATTATTATTATTATTATTATTATTTTATTGTTATTATTATTTTTATTATTATTATTGTTATTATTATTATTGTTATTGTTATTGTTATTATTATTATTATTATTATTTTATTATTATTATTATTTATTATTATTATTATTATTATTATTTTTATTATTATTATTATTATATTATTATTTATTATATATTATTATTATTATTATTATTATTATTATTATTATTATTATTATTATTATTATTATTTTATTATTATTGTTATTGTTATTGTTGTTATTATTATTGTTATTGTTATTGTTATTGTTGTTATTATTGTTATTGTTATTGTTGTTATTATTATTATTATTATTATTATTCATATTTGGTACTTAACTTCAAAAGATTTACCTGAGAAATATAAATAAAATTCTTTAACAATCCTTTTATTAATCCTTAAATTTTTAGGGAAAGTTGCTGATATATTCTTAGAATATTTCTGGTAAAAATTGGGCAGCTCAGCTGTTCAGTAAAGTTCCTGTTTTGTTTTTACAGTTTACTATATTTTATCGACAATTATATGTCTTGCGAAACAATGCTTAAACTTAAAAGCATTACTTAGACAGGCACTGGGATTAAAAAAACAATTCATTTGTTATATGGAATTGAAGATATTTCTAAATATCTTTTTTATCCACTTGTTTTTTGAGAAATCATTAAAACTTACTTATTAAACCAGAAATTCAAAATATTAATGAAATATTTGAGTCGAGATTTTTTGTATGCGAAATATATTTATTTTGTTCGAATTTAAAAAAAAAAAAATTAGAATAACGATTTTCTATCTTGTTTATCACGATTTTCGTTTCATAAGAATGTCTAATATAACTAATAGTTAACCGAGATTCAGCAAAAGTTTTCTCATTAATCATATGCATTTACTTCCAGAAACATAATCGTATTTGTAAACTAGACCGGTAAATTCCAACCACGAACAGAAGATTTTTGACATAGAATAGTTGTAGTCATATAGTGGAACGTGAGATGACTAGATACAAAGTTTACCTTATAAAAGTGTAGTTTAATCAGCGTTTTGATGTAATAAAGATATTTTTTATAATTGCGTGAAAAAATCCGATTTTTACACTATAATTTTAATATCAGACGCGTGCGAAAAGTTATACTTTTTAGAAACAGTGATAAAAAAATTACTTTTTTTCACCCAAAAGCAGTGAAAAAAATTACTTTTTTTCACTCTTTTCATAAGATGCCAACATTTCAAGTAAAATTTCTATGCCATAATATTCATAAAATCCAGAAATTTATTGATCTGCTTTATTTATAAATATTATGCGCGTGAATTTTATTATTATTTTTATTTTTGAATCAGTATCCATGTTCAAATTCAATCCATTCCAATTCAATCCATGTTCAGTTGACTTTAAACTAAAAAATAAGTTTGCCTTTTGTAGTGTCAGAGATTTATCGATGCCGATCTTCTTGACGTAAAAAAATTAGCACGTGAATTATTTTTGAACCAATGAGATGTGATTTTTTTTCACGTAATTTTAAAAAAATAATGTATGAAACACGTGTGAAAAGTAAACTTTTTAAAACTCGTGTCATTATTTCACTTACTCGTACCTCGCATGTGAAATAAAATCCACTAGTTTTAAAAAGTGCTACTTTTAACACTTGTTGCATAAATAACTATTCTTTCTTCTGTTGGTTTTTTTTCTTTTTTTCCATACTTAAATTTGTCCACTCTTTTAATGTTGTAGTTGTTGTTATCGTGTCCATGTAAAGCAATTTCTAATACAGGGCTAAAAGCGTTGATGATGAGAGTTGTTAGATCATGGGTTACGAGACTAATGAACTGTTAAATAAAATATAGATGCTTTTTATTACCAAAAAACAAATTACTGTAATATTAAAAATAATTCTGCACATACAATTGAAGGTTTTCTATAATTTTGCCAATATACTTAGAAATTACTTGTGTTCAAACAGCACAAGTGGAACACACGTATTGCGTAAAAATCATAACATTACAATTTTGTAATGTTTCAGTACAAGATTTGCGTTGATGGCATAAGAACACAATTTTGTGTTATCTCAGCGCAACTGACGATCGCAAGAAGAACAGATTATTACATTGGATGAACAAAGAATTCTTAACTATATTGTTTTCTAAAATATGTATGATAAAATTGTAGTATAGCTTTAGTATAGCTATATATCCAAAACGTAAAAGAGCACATGGTGAACTTACATTTCGAAAGAGTACATGCATACTACAACACAATTTTTGTGCTAACCTTACAACATTAATTAGTCTCAATACAAATCTTGCATTGTTTTAACTTGTTTTTTTTGTCGTGTCCATGAGAGTCGAACTCTATATGTGTCCGTGAATTTTGATAATTTCTTCTACGACTTGCTTGATGTTGTCTCCATATGGGTCTAGCATAGTCGGCAGTACTCCAATCTTTCTCAGGCTGGCGCTCATAGCCGGACACTCATAGATGTGAGTAGGCGTAAGCTGTGTATCAGGGCAATGTTCACAGCTTCTATAGATTTTCTTGCCATCTCCATCTATCTTCATACCCCTGTGGTGTCCGGTTCTCAGCCTAGTTATGGTTTTAAGAGTAGATCTGTTCGCAGTTATTTCAGAGAGAAGATGTTTGGTCTGAATGGATTTTTCTCTAAGCTTATATCTGGCCACTGCATTCGCATCCTGAAGAGAAACATCATTGCAGCTAGTGTTGAGGTCTCTGCCCTCCTTGGCCAATCTATCCGCAGTTTAACTTGTAATAACTGGAAAAAACACAAATTTTCCTACTGTAGTTAATAAATAGTGCACTTTGGTGGTATTCCATATTTTGTATTTTTACTGTATGATAATTCATTTACGATGTTTTTACTTTATTTAAAATGTTATGCAGTTATTCTAAAAATTCAATGTTTCAAATCTAGAAATATCTTCAGATTCAGCTTCATCTTCAATACAAAAATCCCTCTGAGCTGTTTTTTTCCCTCGAAAATTCGATGTTTCAAATGCAGAAATATCTTCAGGCTCAGCTTTAACTTCAATACTATTATCTATTCACAGTGTTTTAAACTTTTGTTAGAAATTCGATGTTCCAAATCCCGAAATATCTTCAGATTCAGCTTTAACTTCAATACCAAAACCTATTTGTAGTGTTTTAAACTGTGGTTGAATATTTGTTTGTTAAAGGGGAATGGGCGCGCTGGATCGCGGGTCTCCAAACTCAAGTGCCTCAGTGTTAATCCAATGGGGAAAAATATTTTCTCTGCCCCATTTCTCCGGTTTTAAACGGTTTTTTAATATAATAAATGTAGATAACTTACAGGTCTCTATCTTCCCACTTTTTGAAATTGCTTCGAATATTTTGTGTAAAATTATTTATTGAAAATTAAAAAAATATTCGAACCAATTTCAAAAAGTAGGAAGGTCGGGACCTGTAAGTCAGCTACATTTATCACACAAAAAAATCCGCTTGCAAAGATATTCAATACAGCCGGAGAAAGGTGGCAGAAAAAATATTTTTTTCTCCAAGATTAACACTGATACACTTTGCTTTGGAGACCCCCGGACCAGTGCGCCCATTCCCCCTTAAAGGGTCGGTAAGGGCCAACTATAATACCAAAATCCAAAATGACCATGAATAATATCAAAATCCAAAGTCCATTTTGAAATGTTTTCAATTCTTGCCAGATATTCGATGTTTTTCTTGGTTTGCTGATATTATGACTGATCCAGGTGAAAAACAAATATTATCTGCTGCATCCCATTCATCATCATTCCAGACTTCGGATTCGGCTCGATATTTTTGATTAGTTTGGCGAATGGAAAAATCATGAGTTGATTTATGAAAGTCCTTTTAAGAGAGAATGGAGATTGCTATAGACTAAGAATATGAAGTGTATTATAATTTGTTTCAAGTTTCTAGGATTTTAACTGCAATGTCCACATTGGATGATTTATTATTGTTCAGTTCTTTTATAGGATGGAGAACATTTTCAAAGCAAAGGTTAAAATATTACATCATTAACTTTCGTCAACTTTTGTTGTTTTCGTGGCCATAGATAACCCATTGAAGGATGGTTGCCAGAGCCTCCGAAGATGTCGTCAAATTTTAAAATATATAATAGTTTGGTTTTTAATTTAAGTTATTATAATCTATTTTCTTTGATGTTTTAATTTAAAAAATTTAAAATTTAGAGCTACTGTCATTCATTTCTAGTTCAATTTTCTATTAATAATTTAAAGAGAAAACCCTATTATTGCAAAATATTTAACGGTTATCGTTATAATTTTTTTTATAACAAACAAATAAATTTTACTTTTGACTTAAAATAAGTTATTCATAACATTTGTGTGAATAGAGAATTGTTGTTACAAACACAACACATTAAGATTAGTGCACCTAGGGTCAGAGTTTTCAAATTCCCTTAAATGTACGTTTTTAACCTTGATGTAGATATAATTATACATTTTATTTAGATAGATATCTTTATGTAATTATAACACGTGTTTTAAAAAGTTTACTTTTTAACCGCGTTATATAAGCTTTTTGTAAATGGGAATGTTTCAAATGAAGTAACGGAATTGTTTTCATTTGTCTGCGTACTGCGATTTCATTGGTTGCCT
Source organism: Oedothorax gibbosus (assembly GCA_019343175.1). Taxonomy (NCBI): domain Eukaryota; kingdom Metazoa; phylum Arthropoda; class Arachnida; order Araneae; family Linyphiidae; genus Oedothorax; species Oedothorax gibbosus. The sequence continues at coordinate 148,128 of JAFNEN010000444.1, read as the reverse complement.
CAGTTTCACTCTCAAAATGACCGATATAGACAAAAAGAAACTTTTCTTTCTGTGTAGGCTTTCTTTAACAAATGTTTTGAAAAATCAACAGCACAGCAAGAAGGCATTTAAGAAATTTAATAAGTAAAGTATTATTATAAAACTCATTTTCGAATGCCAAAACAAAAGTAATACCAGACAACAAATGAAAAAAACTGTTAGAGCGGTTGCCATCCATGACGTAAAACAACCCCGTTACGCTAAAAAAAATCTAATATCATTATGCACGTGATAACATTCTTCTTGATACGGGTACTTAAGTTTAATTCTTAATTTTTTTTTAATTCAACTATAAAATAATCCTCAACAATTTTTGAAAAGGTAATTTAAAAAATGATTTATTTATATACGTATTACATCATTGTTATTTATATTCTAACAATCGATTAAATATTCTAAGAGAAATACAGATCTTACAATAATATTTATTATTTATAAATATTATATTACAGCAGTGATTCATGCTGAGTGTATTACAGATCTTTAAGGGGAGTCGGATGGATCTATCTCGACCATGTTAATTTTACTAACTTTAGGAACAATTTTCTCAGAAACTATATGAGATATCATTGCGGATTTTTTTTATAATTTGTTCTTTACATATAGCTCTTTGATTTAAACTGTTGATATTTCACAGCATAAAGAAATAGTTTTACAGTGATTTTTTAAAAGTATGTATTAACCCCCCCCCCCCCAAAAAAAAAAAATCCGATTTAAAGTTATCTACCTTTTTTTAGCAGCAATATTCACAATTCCTCAGTTTAAATCAAAGATCTATTAATGGGGAAGAAATAATAAAACAAACATGTTGATATCTTTTATAGTTCCTCAGAAAAATGTCCGTAACTGTTGAAAAACCTTATATTTCAGGAAACGCAAAAGAAAATTAAGGTATAGCTAAGAACTGATGTACAGAGTTCCTGAAAAATTCTTATAAAAGAAAACTGCTAAACAGACATCGATAATCTTGGTCTTAAATTAAAGCTATAGATATGCAATTTAAATATAAAAGAAAAACAGAACATCGAATTTTTGACCCAAACACCCATCTGACTCCCCTTAACACAACTAAAAATAATTATTATCTAATTATTCGAAAAGTATTTTATTTATTAATTAAAAAACGTCAAAAATTGAACTGTTTCTTCAACCATATTAATTACATTAATATTACACCAAAACTCATGGTAACAGGAATATCATGATTGAACGATGCATTGTCGTCAAGTGTAGTTCCAAACCAAATTACTTGAGCGCTAGCGTCTATGTCAATTTCAATATGGAAAATCCCCAATGTACATCCAATCAGAGTAGCATGTCCATAAGTGTCTTTAATCTATGGTCAGTCCCAAGAGGAGGCAGGTGTATTTGTCAATGTCAGGTTGATATATGACTTTACATTTATGGTCGACCAAGTAATATGTGTTTACAGTTTCTGTCTGAAATTAGATATTTCGGTCAAATGACAAAACCACGAATGTGCAATTTCTAGGGATTGGTGGTTTTCAAAATTATTGGGCTTATCACGAGTTATCAGCATTTAGTTTTCCATCCTGTGTGATCTTGCACATTCGTGGTTTTGTCAATTGACTGACGATATTTGTTAATGCTTCCTTATTTTACCGGCTTATGTTGTCGATTTACTAAAACTTTACATTTAGATACGTCAATTTTTAAATCCGGCTGCATCAATTTAATAGACTAAATTGAACTATCAATTTCTGAAGGTCCTCATTTCGTTTTAAACTTTTTTTTTAATAAGATTACGTTATTCTTAAAAAATAATAAAGCATACATTATTTTTATTCTAGCGCAATTACCACGAATAAAAGTACAAAAAATAGGATTTTTCAATAAAATATTTGATTATCGTTATATACACATTGATAAATTAAAGTTTCAAAATACTCGGTTTTTTTACGTTACGCTGTCTTACTTTCCATTTATAATTTATTAAAATAGAAACAAAAGATACTACCCTATTCAAGGGGCCCGGATGGCCGAGTGGTTTGCATCGCAGACCATTACGCTAGCAGTCTGCGCGCTGTAACGGGTGCGGGTTCGATTCCCGCCTTCGCCCTGGGTGTACTTCCTTTCTCTGTGGCAGTAAAAATTCTTTCTGTGTCTGTCTTACTTGACGAAGGCTTATAAGCAGTTCTCTGATCAAGCTCGGAATTTATATGTACCTACCCCTACCCTATTCAATCTACCTGAATCAATAAAAAGTACTGTAAAATAAAACATATCTTCCTAAAATGAGATTTAAAATTCTCAAAGGTTAACATTCACAACGTAATATTTCTTCCTATGATTTTTTCATATTATTATGATTTTACTATCACTTTAAACAAGTTTTAGGGTTTAGGAAAATGATGTATTGTTTCTCCCAAAAACGGCTCCCAAACCAAATTCCAGATATTGTTATCTTAAGCCAAAATCCCACTCTACGGAATTACTTTACGGTGAAAAAGAATGGTTTTAGGAAATACAAGTACATTGCTTTCGATCTTATAGGGAAAGGAAGTTTGTTTGTAAAACTGAGCATTTTTGTTTACTATTTATGATTTCTTGTGAAAAAGTTAATGCATTTGAAAAGTATAGCTTCCGAAAATGTTGTTTTTATAGGATAATCTATATATATAATACTCTTACATGGCTCCCAAATTTTCCTTATATTTCTAATTCTGCAATGGCAACAATCGAATTTGTTATTAGTTATTTTATTAAGATTCTTTATTAAATTTTAAAAAAAAACATTTTTAGGATAGAATCAGTAAGTTTAACTTTAAACATGCATAATATTATAGACGCTTACTATATGAATATTTAAATTATAATTGGTTAATCTAAAGGACCACGTCCGGATTTGGCGACTTTTCTTCAAAATGGCCGACTGAAATGTCCAAAAATATTACCCATTTTCAAAATGGCCGACTGAAAACAACAAAAAGTACTTTCAGGAATGACTTTAAAAAAGCGAAAAAGGGGGAAAATAACTATAAATATTATGCCCAAAACATAGAGGGTTGGCAAGCGATAGCGAGCAGGCGCGTGCCACCTAGTAATATAATAAAAAAAACATTACTGCTGATCTGTATAATAGTTATTTATGCAACTAGTGCCGAAAATAATACTTTATTAAGCGAGTGGCTTTTATTTCACGAGACCGTAATTGAGTGAAATAATGACAAGAGCTTAATAAAGTATTATTTGGCACGTGCTTGCTTACAATATTTTTTATAATAGCGTGCAAAAAAGTATTTCTACCAATCTACCTAGTTTTTCTATATGCATGTTAAATAAAAGTATTGTTTGGCGTGAAATTTGTGTTCTTACTTTTGTCTTATTTAATTTCCTTTAATAATTTTTTGTAGTACTTGTAGTTTCCATGGATAACATGGTTTCCATGGCAATAAAAGTATTGTTTGTTTGGCGTGAAATTTGTGTTCTTACTTTTGTCTTATTTAATTTCCTTTAATAATTTTTGTAGTACTTGTAGTTTCCATGGAGATATTAGAAAATGCAAAAGTAATGAACCAATAAAAATAAGCGAGTTTCATGACATCATTTTGTTTTTCTACCAATCAGATACTCTTTTTTACTTTACCGAAACCTTACCTTTTTTTTTTTACCTTACCTTTTTCTTTTTACCTTTTTTTTTTACTTTACCTTTTTTACTTTTGCCGAAAGTACTACTTTCGGCACTGTCTGTGACGTAAGCACGTAAAGTGTCATTTTCGCAGCGATTTATGAATGAATATGATATAAAAAAGTGCACTTTTTTGCATGTTGTTATAAAAAAATAATTTATAATAGTTTATCCATGAAAAGTTATTTCTTACTAAAACATATACTTTTCTAACCGTATAACAGAAGTTGAGGGATCCGAAATAAAAAAAAACATCAAACCGATATTACTTTTCATAAATTTATTGCACAGCCTTTTGTGGAAGGTTCTTCATATCGTTTGAGTTTAGTCAGCTCTTACTTCAGAATCGGTGTAGAGCTACACAGGAACTACACATAGTAACATTGCAACGTTTATTTCAGTGAATAGAGAAAAAGAGTTCGAAAACTTGAATTATAAAAACCTAAATTTTAATGAAAATATATTACTTTAGACACCGTTATCACAAGCTCTTATAACATTGAAAAAGAGAAACATTCTTAAAGCAAAGGTTTATTAAAACCTATTTTTTTAATATAAAATTAAGATATTAATTTTGTTTTCATTTTCTATGAAAACTGTGTGCAATTTGCTCATAAATATTCTTTTTTTATTTGGATAATTGTATAATATCAATTATCTAAACTATATCCTGGATAGCTCGCTCATTTTTAAGAAATTCGAACCACTGCCTGATTTCTAGAGCTAATTAATTAGCTTCTTCTCCATCTTTGGCTCCTTTTAATGATTCAACAACGTTTAATACCATTATGGTTTGGCGATCAAGTTGTAAACTGTCGCACAGAAAGGTTTTTGTTTCGATACTGCCCATGTGTGTCAGCTCTATCAAAAGGGCGGGCAGTTCGTACAAATTGGGATTTGTTGCCACTGGAGAGATATTTCCAGTTATAAATAATTCGATGTATCATACAAATTTGAATTGAAAATCAATAATTTAAAAAAATAAGCTTAAACTAAACGATATTTCCTCGTGTACACAAGTTATTTTTGTGTGTGCAAAAATCATGTTAATTCGGGAAAATACTTCATGATATGCTTAACAAAAAAAGTGTTGCTAAAAACTATTTAACTTCAATTGTGACTGTGATTAACTTTGATTGAAACTGCAAAATATATATTTGGGAAACTATTACCGAACTTATAAGAGCAGATAAGAAATTCCTTTTGTCTGTAAGCATTTTGTATTACTCAGTGTTTAATTTTACAGTATGATGATTTAACGTGAATATATAAAGTATAATTTTTAGTTTGAATGCTTAATTTTATGTTTATAGTTAATAAAAAAAGATTAAGACCAAATACCAATTTATACTGACGTAATTACGAAATAAAATGTGCACAGTTTATTTAGTCAGTCCACTTCATTTGGTAATTTGAGCTTTATATTGTAACCCTTATTTTTCTCTTCAATGATATTTGCTTTATTTCTTACAGTAAATTACAGTTGACTTTCCAATTTTTCGAAATTGTCGCTACTAATGGGGAATGCAGTAATAAGCCTTCATCGAAAATTGAATTGCTTCAATTAAGGGAAATAATATATTAGTCAAAGTAAATACTTTCCATAAAAATTGAAGAAATGCTCTTAAGTACTTGAAATTGAAGTAATTATTTTAGTTATAAAAGGGGGTCAGTTGAGAGTCGGATGTCTTAGGGACATTTTCTAAATAATAACAAATGTCACTAAAGGTTTTAATGGATTCGTATCAGGTTGATAATATTCCTATTACTTTTCTTCATGGAAAAAACTAACCGGATTGCTTGATTTGGCTACTGATGCACTGCTATTTTAATTTTGACTTGGGATACACCAAACTGCCTTTTAACAGTTGTTTTTCCATTTATGAACGGAATGATGATTTAACATGATAGGGTTACTGTTTCACGATACAGCTCTAGAATACTCTGTTTGTTATGGTGAGGAATTAAAATGTGTCGCCAAATAGCAATACTATTTGGATATGGCTAAACTTCATTTCCCTAAATTTATATTAACTTCTACTTGCTATTTTGAGCAGCCCGAAAGGAAAATGTCGCCAGCAGAACACTTAGAATCAGGTCAATGTGCCAATCAGTGTATGCTAGAGCTGTTTCATTATTGCCAATATTTAGAAACGGAAGGCAGATCAAATACCTTTAGTCTTCTATAATCTATATAATAAAATGTTGGAGCTTATCCTTTAAAGTCAATACAATGGGGTTCAGATATAGTCTCTCCAATATCCTATAACCTATGTAATTGCAATATTCTTCCAAAATGCGTGCTTTACATTTATACAGCATCTACAACCGCATATAAACAGTCCATTTAATACAAATAGTCTCAGAGGTCCATTCTTTTCTTTTCTACCAAGGCCGGAACAAAAATGCCAAATTGTGTGGTAAAAAATAGTTCACTTCATCTTTCATACAGCTTAATTGGCATATGAACCCTTCATTAAATTTTCGGGTTTGCCAAAATTCACCTATGAACCGAGCGGCCATTGTATCATATCTGTACCCGTAATCAAAATTCTTCAATTCTTTACAGATACTTCTTTTTCTTTCAGGACATAATCAAATACAAATTCCTAAATATTTTTTTTACAATGTCTGAAATCGAAGATGATGACTACGCTTTTAATTTGCACGAAGCATCTATCCAGAACTTTGATTCCGATGCAGCTTTATCTGCTACAGCAGAGCAATCCAGAGATATGTTGAAGGTTACTGTTTTTAGATGGAGCGAGTTATTAGCATTATTTTACAATAATTCCTAATAGACAATGGATTTGTAGAAATACTTTAGTCATAATATTTGATTTTTAATTACTTTGTAGTTCGAACTCAGGATTCGTTTAAAAAATTCAAAATCATTAGGTAAATTTTTCTGACATAATACACCCGTCAGCAATATATTTAGGTATAGTAATCTGTGTGTAAGTATATGGTTGTTCTTATTTAGCTTTCCAAAGTTTAATGCGTCTTTAAGTAGATGAGACTTACAAGACTTAAGTACACTCTTAAAACAAACGAGCGGTTAGTTAATTTCCACTCCTTTCCGGTGCCGAAAATGCACTTCCCCTATAGGAGTGGATTTCACTCTTTTGTTTTAAGAGTGTAGATCTTTTGAAAAAAATCTTATGTACCTATCAGACTGCTCTTAAAAGTAGCGAGACCCTGTGTGAACTTATTTCGATAATACTTTTTTTATGAATACTTATTAAAATTATCATGAAAAGACCTTTTATATCGATAATATCAAAAAAGAGGGTTTTGCTTATAACTCTGAGGAGGGTTACTCTCATAACGCATTTTATATGAAATTCAATTTTAGAATGCAAGATCTTAACAATTTCTTCTTCCGCACTTACTTATCTGGAGTTACACCCCAAGAAAAATCAAATTAAAAATCTCGACAGAGTGGTAAACTCTCTCTACCCATAATTGATACATGGCTTCAAAAATTGGGTCTGTCCTTTGACCTCCCGTGTGATTTCCTTGTACTCTTCCGTGACACTCGAGCAGTCATATATTAAGTGCCCAACTTTTAGAGAGGATAGGAAAATATTCCCCACCTACACCAAATGCCACAATCATCAGGCTTCTCTTAAGCATCTTTTGGATTGCATGGGACTCCCTTCACTCTTAAAAACAAAATAGTGAATTCCACTCCTATAGGGGAAGTGCATTTTCGGCACCGGAAAGGAGTGGAAATTAACTCAGACAGAGTTAAAACCGCTCGTTTTAAGAGTGTTGGACGTAGATTTCTTTTATTTCTTTTACCCACTCCGAAAAAAGAGTGAAATCCACTCCTATAAGGGAAGTGCATTTTCGGCACGGAAAGGAGTGGAAATTAACTCAGACTGAGTTAAAACCGCTCGTTTGTTTTAAGAGTGTTGAGGAATCGTTACAATTCTCTTCTCGGCTTCGACTTTCAAATCGTTAACGAACTCGTGGATCTTGTCAAGAAACAACAACATGAAATTAATGTATCAAATTCATTTGGCTGTGCAGATAAAAGTTTATAAGTTGGATTTTATAATTCTTGAAAACAATAATTCTGACAACCGATTTTTCGTTTTAAAAGTTGGTTTTGAAGTGCGAGGCCGTTTACGAGGGCACTTTGGTAAAGCCCATAAGGGCAGTCCTGGTACTTAGCATTATGAATCATATGAAGAGCTACACTCTTAAAACAAAAGAGTGAAATCCACTCATACAGGGGAAGTGCATTTTCGGCACGGAAAGGAGTGGAAATTAACTCAGACTGAATTAAAACCGCTCGTTTGTTTTAAGAGTGTAAGTGGAAGAGAATAAGAACCTGTTAAATGAAAAAAGGGTGAAAACGGGCAAATGAGCTGCGAAGTTTTTAGTATGCATTCAGATCTGTTGAAAACTGTACTTGCAAACCGGTAAAAATATACTAAGCTTAAAGTTGATAAAAGTGGAAACTTGTTATCGTTAAAGGAGTTAACAATCTGTTCATTGGCACACAAATCGCGATTTTTTCTAAAAATGTCACTTAGCACGTTCTTCCACTAAACTCTTCATATGTATTTCTTGCAGGTCTTGAAGCACTATGTACGTGCCATACATGGTAGTGACAATGTCAATTCTCATCTTTACCTCTTGCTGACTGTGTGTGGCATGGATCCCCGTTTGCCGTATGCGGTAGTGGGAGGATTTCCCTTCATACTTAAGTTACTACAGGTAAATAAATTTGCGAAAAATAATTTTTGAATATGTATCCAATTACCCTGACACTGTAAAAATATCCATTTCTGTAAAAATACAACATGTTGCTGCACATTTACATCGCAGTCTGCTGTATTTGATTGCAGCTGGACTTTTTTTGCACTCTTCTCTGTTCGTGAGTCACGTTATATTGCTGTCCCGCAATTTCGCATAAAGTTTTTTAAAGAGTTTCTCAATAAATGACAAAATATTATTTAAATAAAATGCTTACTTGAAATTTAATCAAATTAAAAAGGATGTAGTTTAATACATAGCAGGAATAAAAACAAGTTGCATGTAAAGAATTCTAAAATAGGAGAAAAACAGACGGAAAAACCCCGATCATTTTGAGAGTGAAATCAAAACAGCTAATGAAATTGCAGGAAATGCAACAAGAAACAAGTAGGTTTGTAACAGAATCTGTCACTAAACCCGCTTCCACACAACAGTTATGTTTAACAGGTAAAAAAGCGAAAAACACAGCATTAATTCTATATTAAACATTTACATGCTAAATTTGGCTAGATTTATTTATTTTATTTCGAAAATTCAAAAATTATTACTTATCGTTTGCAAAAATTAATTTATATTTCAAAGAATAAATATGTAATATTCCTCGCTTTTAAATAAAATGAAAATATTTCATATCAACATACAAAGAATCTCGTAGTGAAATATATTTGACGTCATTTCAAACTGATCGATATCGCAAAAATAAATTTATTTTAATTTATTGTCTATAAGAATTAAAGTTTCTCGAGCGATTGTTGCGAATGGCAATGATGATTAAATTCTAATAAAAATGGCTTCCTATGCTCTTTAAATGAGCATTAAATTTTGCAGTTTTTTTTTTAAATAATTGAAGTACTTCGAATTCAAATTCTTTTCTGAAATTTTCAATGTATTCTAATTTCGATGCGCTGAATTTTTTTGACATATCACACTTGTCCACAGCATTTGTAGTTTGGGCTATGAAAGTAGGTGACGGACAGACAGATGGACTGAACGATTATAATACCTTCCACTTTTTACGTTATAAACGTAGTGTGGAAGCTAAAAACTCAAGCACGTTTTTATAGAATGTATTTCCTGAGAAGTTATTAGCGTGAAAAGCTGAGGCCAAAGTTTCTCTCTATGTCCGAAGTTACCTCATTTGACGCTACATCAAAATAACAATGAAAACTTTACCTCAGAAATTAAGTCAGAAATATTTTGTCTAAACATGCATGTATTTTTAGCAAGTAACTCCTACCTTTATTAAATGATATATTACATAAATATTAGTATATAAAGTTAATGAACTTGAAAATCATAAAAATTTCAATTCATTTTTCGAATGTCCTTTTATTCACATCGTAAAAAGTATATTAACATTGAAACATATCTTACACTGCACTAAAAAATATTTTGCCCTTTACCTAAAAACAACTTTAAGTGACCAACCATCCAATACTTTTTTTTATATTTGGGACCACTTTAAATAAAAGCATTTGGGGTTATAAGTTAAAAACCTTAAAAGCTTGCTTAATAAAATGAACCCATTTTTCCTTAGGTAAAGTTTTCGGACTACATTATAGCTAGATTTCCCATGAGCACAGAATAATATTAATGGTGCGTAAAAGGTTACTTTGAGCTCAGAATAAAGTTTTACACTTTAGGCTCTCGCAATTTACCTAGAAGTTTTTGATCTATCTATTTCTTGTTTAATTAAAATAGGAATTTAATTGTAATTCTTAAAACACGAGGGCTCTTCTAAATCTTCTTGTTATACTTTGATAGTTTTTATTATTTTTTCATAGTTGTATCTAGAAGTATAGTATGTATTAAATGAAAGTGTCAAGTAAAAAAAATCAATGCTGTTGCTGAACTCGATACTGTTTCTCTCCATTGTTTATTTTCTTGTTTATCTTTTAGCTGTCTAACAAAATCTGCAATCCTAAAATATACTTTAAAAATAACAAATCAATAGTTACTTAGTTGTTTTCAAAAGTAAATATAATAATGTAAGAATAAACGGATGCGGGCTACTTTATTAAAAATTTATACGTTTTGTGCTTTTTTACAGTAGTTTTATTTTAAGAAGTATTTAGTTATTTCATTCCTAATTAAATTCAAGTAAAATATAACTCACCAGCTTATTATCAATTATTGTATAATGTATTTTCGTAATTATACTAATTTTTAAACAAGATCACATCACCTTACGAAAATTGTATTGCAATGTATATGTAACATACAACTGTAGTTATTCACGATTTGGGATTGGTTTTTGAGTGCTGTTTTATAGCTTAGAGTCTGTTACAGTTGTAAACTTTTTACAAAAATGGCAGTTGAGGTTCCAGTTTAAAATTGGCAGTCATTTGAAATTATCTTTGCAGTGTCCCAACCAAAACTTTTGCTTTAACATATCAACGTTCAAATGACAAAACACTGAATGTGTAAAAACACAGAGATGGGAAACTGGATACTGTTAAGCCCACCGTTTTCAAAAGTCGCCAACACCTAGAATTTGCACTCTTAAAACAAACGAGCGGTTTTAACTCAGTCTGAGTTCATTTCCACTCCTTTTCGTGCCGAAAATGCACTTCCCCTATAGGAGTGGATTTCACTCTTTTTGCGGACTGGGTAAAAGAAATAAAAGAAAACAATCTACGTCCTACACTCTTAAAACGAGCGGTTTTAACTCAGTCTGAGTTCATTTCCACTCCTTTTCGTGCCGAAAATGCACTTCCCCTATAGGAGTGGATTTCACTCTTTTGTTTTAAGAGTGTGTACATTCGTGGTTTCGTCATTTTGACCGATGATGTATTTTTCTTAATTTACTGAGATTACAACCTTTCATTCAGAGTTATTCTCCAGTCTATGCTCATTCATAAAGAGCAACACTAATACAGCATGCCCGAGATCAAACGAAATATCTATCCCTTACATGATCGTTTCCTCACACCATCTTATACATCAAACACCCATCCAGATAAAAATATCCATTCACCAGATATATTCAAAACCTTAAACAGAAAAAGGCATATCGCCAACAGGAGGATTTCCTTACTCCCTTCTCCAATTTTCGCTTTTAACAAAATAAGATGCGTGAATGGGAGTAATCCTAAGGCACCTTTCACATGCAACGGTAATTTTTGACGTACTTACGGTTTCGCATGATCCACAAAGGCAATGTTAAGTCCATTAGAGCTTTCACACACATGATGGGGAAGAATAACGTACTTCCGATTTTATCAATATTGGAGACTTTACATTGCAAGTGCGGTAGTTTTATATAGATGGTAAAATTTGTTGTACGTTGTCATTTCAGTAAACGTTAACACTGATACTACTTGAAGTTAGGTTAGAATTAGTATCTTCGTACTAGAGCTACATGAGAGCTATCGGTGACGGGCGTCATTATTTATAACCACAGTCAAATGTCGATTTCACATCTGAGTAGGCACCCAACGCATATTTTAAGGACGACATCATACGCTGCTTCAGAACTTTCTAGCATACATAATGTGAGCTTCCTCTACACTTGTATCGGACATTTTTTGGGCAGCACGGGCTGTTTATCGGTCGGCAGTTATTTTGGCGATGTGGACCGAACATTGGACATGTTCCGGAACCTATTAACAATTCTTATGATTACTTAGTTTGAAAACGTAAGTTATTTTATTTCGTTTTGAAAGTTCAGAGAATGTCGTATTAGTACTTCGACCTTTAAATTTGGGTGTCTTTTACGTGAACAGTTTAAATTACAGATGCATGAGCTTATCTAAGATGAACTTCTCAGTTATATATTCAATGAAAGAAAACCCGCGCTCCAATGATGTTGGAAGCTCAAGAGCGAATTGGAGTGAGTGTGTTCTTTGAGTGACAGGGGTTAGACCAATGAAGTTTTTGGAAGGCGGTCCGGGTGTTGAGATGTTTTTTCCGTGTGAGACTTTGAGAGACAGAATAGAAAATACTTCACTAGGGAATGGAGCGGTAGACTTTACAGAAAAGAACTAAATATTGAGCTGATGCATGTGTGTAAAAAGAACTATATTTCAAGCAGTAAGCTTCACCCTATGGGTATGTAACATTTTGAGAAATGTCTCCGGAACCAGCCATTAAAATTTCTTATGATTCCTTAGTTTAACCTTTGTTTATTTTATTTATTAATTTTTCAGAGAGAGAGAGAGCATTAAGAATAACTTCGAACCTTAAATTTGGGATATTTAACTGAATCAGTTTAAATCATGATGCATGATGTAATCTAAGTACTAACCTCTACATTATACATTCAAACTATACGATCACAATAGAGTAATATACATGAAATATTACAACTGCGACAATGAGCATAAAGTAACCGGAACTGAGGCAACTAACGGGTTCTAACCGGAACCATCCCGTTTCAAACAACCTACGGATTATTTCCATGCACATGTATCTTTTTAGTATAAACAAGAAAGAAGAAGCATGTAGGGAAAGCCTCCTGATTCAGATAAGGCTCTATTAGTTTTAACCAACCATTCATGAGTGCTGTGAGGCCCGAGATGACTCCATTAATTAAAGGGTTCCTTATTCTTGTGTCGCCATTAGATCGCCAACCGAAAAGAGGCTCCTTGCATTTATCTTTGTGTGAGAAGGACTCACAAATTATTATATCTTTATTCACTTCATTCCCTTTCCTTGGCTATTATGTTAGATGCTCTTTGGGTTTATCGAGGTTTCTGTATTTGGTGAAAATGAATGTGTTGGGCTCTGAAACTGGTTTAAAAAATATTTAAATTTTTTATTTATGTCGTTTGGTAATAGTTTTAAAAACTTTAGTTATAATATTTGTAATATGTCATTACAAAATTTAGTGTAATTTTAAAGATATGATGGAGTAGAAAATTTTATTAAAGTAAACATTTCAAATGATATTGATTGAAAAATAAATAAAGTAATTTCAAAAAGAGTAGATCAATAATTTCTGATTTTTGATTGTAAATGAATTTACTTAATGTTGGCTCTTAAAAGTGAAAGTATTTTTTTCACAAAACACGTGTTAAAAAATTACTTTCCGTTGAATATTTATGTAAACAGGGTTTTATGTATGTTTAAAAATTAATTAATTGTACATTTTTACAAATTTTTAGTGTGAATAAATAATGGGATAGAAAATTAAAATTATGTAAATTTTAAAATATAAAATGTATTGAAAATATCAATAAGAATTAATAGGATCACATTCTCATTTCTGATTTTGCTTGAAATATTAATAGTTTTTAAAGTAATTTAATTTATTGACAATCTGTTAAATAAATTACTCTTGCATATTTTAATATCAGTTTTCATTGTTAAGCAACATCAATAAACCAATAGTTTTCACAAGATTTTTTATCAATATATCCTACTATAAGCACCATACAAAAATACAAATCTTATGAAACCATTAAAGTCATTGCAATTTTCAATGAAAATGGATATAGGTATTTCTATTTTAAAAATTTCACAACGCTTACAACACTCATATGTTACAAATATTTCGAATTTAATCTAACATTTGTGGCTAAGATGTTATAAAAAGAATAACGATTTGCCGCTACAACTGAAAACATAGAGTTGAAACCATTCAATTACAAAATTCTTAATTTACATTTATATTTAACATTTATCACCCAAAAATGATATGCTTTCATTTATTACTTATTTTACATTCATGCTGTAGAACTCAAATATCTTAAACTTGTTGCTAAAAACCTTAATCATGGCTTAAACCTCCATCACATATTAACATTGCATGCTAATTTGCTAGTTCATTTATTTTATTTCGAAAATTCAATAATTATTACTTATCGTTTGCAAAAATTAATTTAGATTTCAAAGAATAAATATGTAATATTCCTCGCTTTTAAATAGAATTAAAACATTTCATATCAACGTACAAAGAATCTCGTAGTGAAATATATTTGACGTCATTTCAAACTGATCAATGTCGCAAAAATAAATTTATTTTAATTTATTATCTAAAAGAATTAAAGTTTCTCGAGCGATTGTTGCGAATGACAATGGTGATAAAATTCTAATAAAAATGGCTTCCTATGCTTTTTAAATGAGCATTAAATTTTGCAGTTTTTTTTAAATAATTGAAGTGTTTCGAATTCGAATTCTTTTGTGAAATTTTCAATGTATTCTAATTCCGATGCGCTGAATTTTTTGACGTATCACACTTGTCCGTAGCATTTGTAGTTTGGGCTATGAAAGTAGGTGATGGACAGACAGACGGACTGAACGATTATAATACCTTCCACTTTTTACGTTATAAACGTAGTGTGGAAGCTAAAACAGGAAATGTTACGTCTGAATCAACCCCATTTGTTGTTTATAATTATTTTTTAATCATCGTATTCTCGGCCATTCTAAGATAACATGAACAGTAACGTGACTTTCCCTTCTCCAAACTCTTTAGTATGTCACAATTGAACAAGATGTATTTTTTTGTATAACGTTTACAAATATTTGATGCAGTGATAAACAAATGGAAAACCTGAAAACCATATAAAAAAAACCATACGAATATTTTTTTAATGAAATGTGCACCATTATTTACAGGTCCACCATGAGTGCAGCGGTCGGGACTGCGTCATAAGAACCAGACAGCAGCTTTTGCCGAAGAAAACCAAAGATTCTAAAAAGTTTCTGGTACAACCCATTGTGGAGAGAGACTACAAAAAGTCCGTAAAGCAACCGGGAATCAGAGTAGGGAAGCCAGCAAAAACCGCCAAAAAGGAATCCAAGGGCGCTTTAAGCCGCGAGAAGAAAGAATTTCCAAATTATTTTATATAATGGTTGAAGGGATGAGTAAAGTTGTTAGAAATGTATAGTTTGTTTTATTCTTTTAGATCCATACTCGTATGATGTACTTCATTTAAAATTTTTAATTCTATCGCCAACTGATCATTAGATCATCCAGATTTTAACGTTATATGTGTACTAGTCTTTTTTTAAATTTCAAAATGTTATAAATAATGATGTTTTATGTATTTTTTATTGATATTCTACTTTTTTTTATTTTGAAAATTATTTAAAAATCATCGTTTCACAAATAAACCAAATTCAGATTTTCTAAACATGTGTTAGTTGAAAAATTTGAATACAAAGTTTATACGGAGAAAAAAACGTACATTTTCGATGCAAATTGCAAATCGATTAGATTCTTTGTGTTATAAGGAAAAGCCCATCAAAATAAATCATTGCTAAATTTTTTGAAATTCCTATTTGTCTTTTAAAGGGAGGGTCATTTTAATGTAAAATTTATAATTGGTTACAGAAACTTTTTTTTAATCTGTCCTTTTTTTTTTAAATCGTCTTGCAGTTTTAAAATTAACAACTGTATCCCGAAATTGTAAAAATAACGGCTTAGGTTAGAATTTGAACAGGCCAGCCTTTAGTGCGTTATTTATAATCGGATAGTTATATTTATAGTACAACTCTAATTATTCGAAGCCGTTGCTGATTATCCGAATTTCATTAAAAAAAAAAACGATACTCGGCCTATCTGTTACTTTTCGTGTTTGTTGGGTGTCATACCCAGTAATTTTCATGGACCGACTACAAAAATATATTAGGCATCGTATAAAGCAGAGACAAACTGTAACAAATAGACCGAGTATAAAAGTACCGGGTGGTTATAAAATAACGCTCGCTATTCGGAGAGGTCTGTAGCTTGAATGAATAATCCGAATACAACAAACATCGAGACACTTAAGGCGCGTTTACATGAGCCATCGAATCCATGGAATGAAGAGCAAACTCCGCAATTTTTCCCTCTTGGGGATTTTTCGCCCCGGCAGACCGGTAATTGCAGGGTTCATTGGGGTGTTTCGCAAACCCTCCAATAAAGGAGGGTTTGCGTTTCATTCCATGGTTTCCGCAACTTATACTTCTACTTCGACTTCTTATCTGTGGATTCGGAAAAAAACATTTGACATAAACACCTTAACATGTAACCATCCTAAATATATTTTTAAATTTTAATTTTTATATAGCTCAAGTTCTTAATTTATATAACTTTTGTTCAATTTGTTTTTATATAACTTAAGCTTAGTTTTTATATAGCTCATCACAAAATATTGCTAATCATTATGAAATGAAGGTTTTATAGAAAAGTATTGCTAGCTAAATATACGAGTCACAATTAATACATTACTCAAGTGTAGTTGTCAAGAAATGTCAGATGTCCCGCGCTTCTACGTCATCAACTACCGGTTCCCATGTAAACGCCTTATTTTACGAAGGGGGGTTGATTGCGGAGTTTGGGTTAGAAATCCTGCTCGACCACTTTTTCCCCTAATGGAGGATTTGGCATTCCATGGATTCGATGGCTCATGTAAACGCGCCTTTACTAATCAAGAAGGGGGAAAAATAATGGAATCATAAAAAAAGAAACTCGTCTCTTGTCCAGAGTTCTAAAGTACAAGGCGTAATTGGCTGCGTTGGCCGTTATCGGCCGTAATTGGCTACGCCTCGTAATTTAGAACCCTGGTCAAGAGACGAGTTTCTTTTTTATGATTCAATTATTTTCCCCCCTTCTTGATTAGTAAGTGTCTCAATGCTTGTTGCATTCGGATTATTCATTCAAGCTACAGACCACTCCGAATAGCGATCGTTATTTTATAACCACCCGGTATGTCGCATATAACCTTTCGTACTAACTGTAACTTCTTTTAGTTTATGTATTCATCTGTTATATATGTAAATTATGTTTTGAATATATAGTGCAGGAAACTTTCAGTATCTATAATTTCTAACAGCTTCTAAAAGAAACTAACATTCCAATATCAGTTGAATAAAAAAAACCAATACAAAAAACTATAAATCAAACTGACAACCTGAATCTTACAATTTGGTTTTGTTTGATAAGGAATAAAACTAGAAGTACATGATCCCACTGCCCAACAATACATTAAGTAAATGATTCCATAAACACTTTTTTCTATTCGCCCCAATTATCCAAATTTCTGATTCGGTTAAGTCGGCAATCAGAAATAATTGGAGTGTTTCGAGAAAAAAGGTACATTTCATCAATTACTTAATGCATTTTTGGGCTGTGACATAATGTAGTTCTAGTTTCTGTCGTCGTCAACCAAAACCGTTTTGACAGAGTTATAACTTTTTGAAATATTTTTATTCAACTTATGTTGGAATCAAAATTATATACTTTACAAAATACATGGGGCCGTAGTGAGCCTAGTGGTCAGCGTCTCGGTCTCGGGATCGGAAGGTCCTGCGATCGAGTCCCGGTACCACTGAAGACCTACCGAGTATATGCGGAGTACGTGCTCGTTAAATCTGTTGGGTCCGAAAGTCCTCTAAGTTCCCATACCAAATCAATACCTCTGGGGGTGACAAGCCAATTCTGGGGATCCTCTAGTTGGCCTCTGTCTCTAAAAATTAGATGGATCCACTTATGTGTGTGTGTTGTCTGTTGTGTCTGTCTTACTTGACGAAGGTTTATAAGCGGGTCGCTGACCAAGCACACAAACCTGAATATATATGTCTACCAACCAACCAACCAACAAAATACATGTTATTATAAGTTGGGGGAGGGGCCCGGATGACCTAGTGGTTTGGATCGCAGACTATTACGCTAGCAGTCTGCGCGCTGTAACGGATTCGGGTTCAATTCCCGCCTTCGCCCTGGGTGTACTTTTTATCTGTGTGTCAGTAAAAATTCTGTCTGTATCTGCCTTACTTGATGAAGGTTTATAAGCGGGTCGGGTCTCTGATCAACCACACAAACCGGAATACATGTGTACCAACCAACCTGCTATGTTGGGGGATCAAGTACATAAACCGAAAAATACATGTACCAACCTATCTACCTACCATAAGTTGGAGCGTGGTAGCCCAGTCGGTAAAGCGTTGGACACGCTTTCAGCCCAGATCGGAACGCAGGCGTATAGCGAGGGATCGAACCCGGTGTCTGTCACTGCTTTCCTACAGACGAAAATATGCAGCCGAAATCCGACTAAAATACCCGAGTAAACTGAGATAGACGTGCTCGTTAAATCTGTGGAGTCCACAATCCCGACGGCGTTAGTGTACGATGTCGCTCGAAGTTCCCTTGGGTGCCCGCTCAGGTGTCGACCTCATCACTTGACAAGGGTTCTAAATTACGAGGCGTTATTGACTGTGTTAAAGCTCATTGTAAGGAAAACTAGAAATAGACAGCCGGAAACGATGGAATTACCCTCTCCTCTATTATAAGTTTGTGGTTAAGATATTTTGTTACTCTAATATTTTGTAAATATTTTGCCAATCAAGTCGGATTGTGAATTATTAAAATTATGTTAAAGTTATTTTAAACATTTCACTGTGTCAAATTGTATGCGCACCAACATGGATATTAAAAGTGGGTGAATAAACTATTTTTTGAAAATAAAAGTTTTGCGATAATGAAAATGCAACACACATTTACATGTGAGCGCGGATTTTCGGGCAGCCAAATCGCGCGTCCGCCTGACAGGAGAAGGTCAGAAATAGTGAGGTAAGACTTTCACTTTATACACTCTTAAAACAAACGAGCGGTTTTAATTCAGTCTGAGTTAATTTCCACTCCTTTCCGTGCCGAAAATGCACTTCCCCTATAAGAGTGGATTTCACTCTTTTTGTGGAGTGGGTAAAAGAAATAAAAGAAAACAATCTGCGTCCCACACTCTTAAAACGAGCGGTTTTAACTCAGTCTGAGTTAATTTTCACTCCTTTCCGGTGCCGAAAATGCACTTCCCATATATGAGTGGATTTCACTCTTTTGTTTTAAGAGTGTATTCATCATATAAACTTTTATATCCGGCCTATCTGTTACTGTTCATCTTTATTGGATGTCATGCCTAGTAATATTTTTTGTACGATCCAAAAAATTATTTGACAGGACATTCAACAAAGACGAGCAGTAACAGAGAGGTCAAGTAGATTTTTTTTTTTCTGAAATTTGAATAATAAGCAACGCTTCGGGTAGTTGGAGTTATACTGTACCACAACAAAATAATTTCGACAGAAAAATAGCTAAAAAAACGATATATATTAATATTTCATGTCTTACTTACTCCAATTGAAAAGTTCAAATTATTTCAAAGGTGTATGTAACATTTAAAATGAAATTGGAAGGCTGTCTCCAATAGCCCGCTTCAACTCAAAGCTATGTTAATTCAACCGAATCAAACGAATTTTTAACACCCACAACAAATTTGCATACAAACTACGGAGCTTTTATTGACAAAGTTTCAAAACTTTGGACCGATTTAAAAGAAATACTTTTAGTGCTACTTAACGCTCAAGTGATACTTTTATTTCGGTGGAAAACTTTTCGAGTGAATAAATTCTTATTTTTTTTATTAGTAGTTTTTTGATTCTTTGGTCGGCTTTTCATTAAATAAATGGGATAGATCTGAGGAAAAGCCAGATAATAGAAATAAAACCCTTTAACCACTTTATATATTATCTTCTTGAAATGTTCACTTTAATCTTATTTTTTCCGTTGTAAAAACATTGATTTACACACAGAAAATTTTATTATATTGTATTTTAAAACAAGCTTATAAAATATTAGTATTTAACAATGGCTGAGAGTTAATATTATTTTTAAAAAAAGCAATATTTTATACATCACTATAACATAATTGAACATTAAAATTTTACTTTACTAAACCAGTAAAAAATTTTGATTGCATTTTTTCACATTAAACGCCCAAAATGAACTTAGCAATAATTAAACTTAATAACAGTAAAATAGTTTAAGCAAATTATTTTATAAGTGTATAAAAACTTAAGATTTACCAATCAAACAATAGTATCCGATATTCTTTTGGATGTTTCTTGTAATTCCGGTTTTACAAATGAACTAATCATATCTTATTATCAGTTTTCTAAAATTTAATTTATATGTAAATATTTTATTTAGAGTTTAGAGGGGTATTTTTACATTTTATTTTTTTTTAATGAACGTACGATATGACATTTTTTTGTAGCGCAAATACGGATTTTTCAAGCCTCTTGTTAAAAATTTTATTATTAAATACTAAAATATTTATTAGACCGCAACAATGTTTTTTATAAATTCTTCTACAGAGCAATTAAAATACATATCATTTAAAGAAACACACTCACAAATAGTATTACATAATAATATAATAAGGTTATCTTCGTTTTTTTTAAAGGATTCTAAAAATCAAGGCGTAATTGGCTGTGTTTAAGCTCTGCATGAATACTAAAAATAGACAGCCTTAAAACGTACAATTTTCCACCCTAATGAAGTTCCCTCAATGTTTTACATTTTATTGAATTATTTAAAAAAAAAACACCTTGGACGTTATTGATAGTTTTGTTTACTGTCTATTTAGTCTTGGTGCTGCATAATTTACGAGTACATAATATACATACGTATACGATCCCGCCCAATAACATCACAGCAAAATAATGTTATGCATAAAAAATGGTTATGTCCAAGTATCTCAATATTTCTCGTAAAGGTCTTTGTTGAAAGCAATTCCACTGACTCGTTCTCAATCACTCATCTTTTTATACGAGTTTTCCTTCTGGGAAAAGTTTTTTCTTTCTTTTATTCTCAACGGGACTTCGCATTTGGCTGATTAGACCTCTTACAGACTCGTTATATTCCCCAGAAATGATAGATATTTTTTATGGCACCATCAAGGTGGATCTCTCTAATAACCTCTTGGGAACTGGTGTCCCCATTTGGGGAAATTTTTTAAAACCTCCTCACAGACAATTAACGTGTTAATTAGTTCCGAAATTGACCTGGTCTGAGAGAAAACAATCCAAATATCAGTTTTCAGTCTTTGATTAAAGGTGTGAGTCATTTATTTCTATAAAAAATGAAGTTGAACGAGGGTCAATACGATATTAGAGTTCTCAAAAAAATTAATTTAAACTTTTTTTTCAAACTTTTCAAAAAGTTCTTTTAGTAATTAATTTTAAAGACATTTTGCATTAAAAGTTTATTTTAACATTGTTTTTAACTACAAATAAGTGATACGACCATTCTTTTTGCATTTATAGCACAAAAAATTTGTATTTTTAGAGCTTAAGGCGTGTCTCTCAGTAACCATTAAACATAATTTTTTTTTAAAGTTACTTTGCAAAAATACATTTTAGCATATATTTGTATGAAACGTATGTTTAGATTAAGAATATACGTGTAGGATTTTGCTCGGGTCTTAAGTTTAGTTTAGTTTGAATTATCGTCGCACTAGAGCTACACGAGGGCTATTGGCGACGGGCGTCGAATTTTAGAACCACAGTCAAGGGACGAGCCGACACCTGAGTAGGCACCCAACGCAACCGTTAAGGGCGACATCGTACGCAGCGTTAGAACTTTGAGGGATATTTAACGTGCACTCCCTCCACACGGGGTATTATTCGTCTCGACATTTTTGGCTGCACGGGCCGTTTATAGGTCGGCAGTTATTTTGGCAATGCCAGGACCTGAACCTGGGTCCTTCCGCATGCTTAACCGACTGGGCTCCCCGCTCGGGTCTTAAGAGGATAAATTTGAAGAACAGATTACACTGATTCTGAGCTCTATGCGGATGTTTAACCCATTAACGAAGACTTTGTGAATACCGTTAACACCGTCATATTCGAATAAAAACGTTATCGTTAAATTTTTAGTCTAATTTAATTTGTCCTACATAAATTGGTCAATACTATGATCGTCATTGATCTTATATTCTGCTTATTTAGATAAACTTTTTAACTAGATAAACAGAAAGATTATTTTCGCATGGCAAATTTTCTTGCCACTCGTCGTTAAAGGATTAAGTATGCTGAGAAAATCAAGTCAAATATGGGACAATGGGATCTTTTCCGTGCTTCATAATCACATGACATGCCTGCCTACGTTTTTCGCATTCTGGAAACCTGTGACTCAGCGGAGACCCGAACCCGCGACCTTGGGATCATGGTTCAGGCATGCTGGCTAAAGACGACGTCTTTGGAAAGTATAGTTGTGACTTAGTTGCAATATATTTTAATATTCAATTTGTTAACACGAGTTTCAGTTTTGTATATTAAAATTCGAACGAGTATCCATTACAGACACAAAACTGTGATAATATTAGAAACGGAAATCTTATTCGGATGTTGTGGAAAAGGAGGTGCCAAAAATAAACTCCCTGAAGGACCAAGATATTTGGAAGATTAGTACATCCTTGCGTGACTAATATTAAAAATAAATTATAAGTAAAAATAGTAAATTTTCAATTAGATTTTTTCCGCAAGTTGCATCAAAGTAAATTATCATGATAAGAAATAAAAAGTACACTTTAAAAAAATTGTGTTGAAACAATACATAATTTTTATTGCGACCAAATAATATTGCATGGGTTGCACACGAATTGTGTGGAAGGCGTAGCACGCATGTAATCTTCCGAAATGTAGTTCAGTATCCGCTCTTCAATGCTTCGGATAAATAACTATACTAAAATTTAAAAAATATACATTGCGGTTCTTTAAAATGCAGGTTAAAATTTTGTTATGCATATTTCAACTATAGTTTATAGTTTTAGCTTCCACACAACGTTTATAACGTAAAAAACAGAAGGTATTAAAATCGTTCAGTCCGTCTGTCCGTCACCCACTTTCATTTACCGAACTACAAATGCTACGGACAAGTGTGATACGTCAAAAAATTCAGCGCATCGAAATTAGAATACATTGAAAATTTCAGAAAAGAATTCGAATTCGAAGTAGTTTGAAATGACGTCAAATATATTTCACTACGAGATTCCTTATACGTTGATAAGAAATGTTTTCATTCTACGAGGTTAATTTCATTCTACTGACGCTATTATAGTCTGATTTGTCATTGTTTCCGTTGTCTACTGAGTATTTAAGATGCCTCCGATAATCGTGAGTCCCGCCGACTGTGAAGTACGCTCTGTTATAAGATTTCTTAGTGCTAAAGGCCTAAAATCGATTGATATTCATCGTGAGATCTGTGCAGTTTACGGACAAAACATTATGAGTGATGGAATGGTAAAAAAGTGGGTGAGATCCTTTAAAGATGGCCGCACAAATGTGCATGATGAACAACGGAGTGGGCGTCCTTCGGTCATTAATGAAATTTTGGTGCAGCAAGTGGACAATAAGGCAAGAGAAAACAGACGCTTTACAATTTCCTCTTTGTCTGATGACTTTCCTAATGTTTCTCGTAGTGTTTTGTATGGCACTGTGACCGAGCAATTGAATTATCGAAAATTGTCAGCGTCTTCAAGACGATGACGAAGTCAAAACAGTCGTGATGCAGTGGTTAACAAGTCAGGCGGCAGACTTCTATGAGGAGGGTATTCAGAAACTGGTACAACGGTATGACAAGTGCCTCAACATTGGAGAAAATTATGTAGAAAAGTAGATTAAGGTACAGCTTTCATGTAAAAATAAAATTATTGAGATATCTTTTCACGTTTTTTTTCAAATTTAAAAACGGTACTTACTTAAAAAACACGCCTCGTAGGAAATTAACCTCGAGGAATTTAATGCCTCGTATTTAAAAGCGATGGATATTACATATTTATTCTTTGAAATATAAATTAATTGAAGATTAATGAAAGAAGTTAATTTTGGCGTTTAAAAGTTTGAATTAGAAATAAATTATAAGCTGAAGGCCCTGTTTGGGCGAATTTTTTTCAGAGGTGTATAAATAGTGCGTTTTTTGTTGAGCACAAATACTGTGTGGAAGCGGTTTAAGTGACAGATTCTTTAACAAACCTACTTGTTTTTTTGTCAAACGCGCATGGATTTAACAATATTCTCCCCTAAGGATCGTCAAGAACAAATTTCTGTTCGTATGTCATTAATACAATTTGCGTATTGAAACTTATTGTTGTGTTGCCGTTTTTACATAATACTTGCGTTCCACTTGTGCTCTTTGAAAACAAGTTTTTTCTGGGTGTATCAGGAAAGTGTAGAAAAATCACAAGAAAATATACTAGTTTCAGCTTTAAAATCCCGTGATAAACAACCAGAAAATGTCGATTACGAGTTATCTATGTATTACAAACTTCATTATTTGACCATAACACTCGGCAATGCGACGATTATTCATCGACGATTATTCGCTATTTGAAAAAAGTAAATGTTCGGCTTTCAAGAGTATAATAAGATCAAAAACCTTATGCGATAGGCTTGCAAATTTGAGTCATCCGACGATATTGGTAAAGAATATTTGGTATAAATTAATTGTGGAACTTTATGAAGGTAACACCAACTCAAGCACACTAAATATGCTGCGTTTCAACTAAGAAAGGATTTGATATAGCTCGGTTACCCCCAACACAAAATGCAGCAAAATACCACCTCCTTCGAGTGCATTTGTATATAATTATTTGCAAAAAACTTATAAACTTATAAACAAAAAACTTGCAAAAAACTATGCCATTCCCTGAATCCCACACTGCCGTCGATACAGACATCCATTCCATGCTTAGTAGTTTACAAAAACAGTTGTGGAAAGGACTGTGCAAACTTTGGATACAGTTCTGATTTACATAACGATGAAGATGAGGTTTAATTTTAATTAAATTAACTTTATTTTACAAACCACTGATATAACTTTCAACTTTTATATATTGTGGTTTAATGTACATTAAAGTTTAAATAATATTTTTTTTTTTAATTTATTTTTATTTCTCTAAAATACATATTTTTAACTAACAAGATTTTAAAACTAATGAGTTTGCAAAAGAATATTTGTACGTTTTCCTGATTTGTCGAATGTTTTGATTAAATAATGAAGTTCGTAATGTAGGTAACTCGTAATTGAAAAAAAATTACAGTCTGTATTATATTATTCAAGGGAACACAAGAAAGTCTTCTTTGTAAAAAGACGCGTATCTAAATGATGAGTTTTACCAGCAATAACTAGTCCTTTTTTTTCAATATTTTCATCATAACTGCAGTTCAGTCAGTTTTCAATAAAGTTCCATCGCTGTAAGAATGTAAGTTTATTTTGAATATCTCCATCATATCACGTTAGCGTCGTTAGCTTTGTCTGCACTATCTGTTATTCCATTAAAAAATTCCACAAAACACTTGAAGAATCAGTAAATTTACTGCGGTCTATAAAAAATTGCATTGCCTTGTTTAGAACTACAAAATATTTTGTCATCCCTGCATCAGTTATAGCAACGAAAAACTACCGTCAGCAAACTCATTGCATAAGTTAGTTCACTGCATTTTGAATGATTTAAAATCCAGGCTAAATGTTAACTTTCAGTCAATATTTGTCCATTCTTTTAGTACATTTCATGAGGGTATGTTCAATATTGCTTATTATTAGTGACTTCATTCTTTGTATCATGACTTTGAGTCGCAAAATAGCAAACTTTTGTTTTACATCTCAATAATAAAAAGGGGTGGTTCCGTCACTTGCAGTGATATTTTTCTGGCGTTTTCTCATCGTTTCCTTCCAAAATCATGTTTGTAAATATTTTTTAGTTTTAAAACCAATATCATATTCTTTGTCAGCATAAAATTTCATTTAATTTGATACCAAACTCGACTTATTATGGTTTATTGTAATTTTTTTTAAAAAAGATTTGACGTTTTTTCAAGATGGCGGCCAAGAAAACATATTTGTCGCGACAGTACGGGTTGCGATTTTTAGTATGTTCATTAGAAGCATGTTACCTACCATTTGCAACAAGAATTGTTTATGTTCCAATTTTTTCTAGGTTAAGGTGTTTTTTCGCGTATTTCTATTGCCCTATAACTGCGCCTCTACCTCAATCCCTTCTCCGTGAGAAAAATTATATCAACCTAACGCAGAGAGATCCGGCATATTGCCATGGCATTATTATTGAAAAAGTCACGTTTTCTCCACATTAAGGGGGTCCGGGACACAAAATCTTCAAAAAAATAAAAAATAAATATTATCTTAAAAAATACTACAATTATTTCTAGTCACGTTTTCTCCACATTAAATGAATAGGAGATATACTTCTCTTTTTCTTGTAGAGTGCAGCAATTCAACGTACCATTCTTATGTTATAGCTGTCGGGTTATGTGTCTTGCGAAAAGAACTCAGGTGAAATAAGGAGACCGCAATATAGTTATGCCCTTCATATATTATGAAAATGGTTTCAGGGAAAGTATTGCACTTTGTGTGCTACGTGAAAATACTAGCTTTATAAACCCGGCGTTGCACGAGTGTACCCTTACCCTTATAACGGTGATTGTTTTTTTTGTAATGTACTCTTTTATTTTATACCAATTGATCCCCTGTCCACTGGTCAGCACTATATCAGTATATTATAATTTCCTCCCATTCTAATATCAGCATTAATTTCCGAAGTCCGACAGTATCCAGGCCCTTCTAGGAGTTAGAGGGCTTTCCCATAGGCCGTGTTAAAATTGCCAAAATAGATATGATATAATGGCCAGTTTCTATTTTCCCAGGCGGTAAAGTCGTTCACCTTGCATGCGATAGATCCCAGATTCGGGTTCGGGCATCGTCAAAATAACTGCCGTCCTATAAACGGCCCATGCACCCACAAATGTACCATGTCCCGAAAAATACTCCCGTGTGGTGGGAGTGCACGTTAAATATTTTTCAAAGACCCGACGCTGCGTACGATGTCGCCCTTAAAAGTTGCATTGGGTGCCTACTCAGGTGTCGGCTCGTCACTTGATTGTGGTTCCAATTTAAGACGCCCGTTGCCAATAGCCCTCGTGTATAGCTCTAGTGCGACTAACAATTCAAACTAACCCTAACCCATACAAAAAAAATCACTTCTTAAATGATGCCTACGATATAAAAAGATTTTTTTCCTAAAATTTGGTAGCTATACCTCCAGTAGTTTGGGCTTGGCGTTAATACGTGAGTCAGTCGGTCGGTCAGTCAGTCAGGACTTTGCCTTTTATATATATAGATTAGCAAATACAGGATATTCCAGTAGAATTGTCGAATAAAATTCAGCATTTTCATGGAATTTCCTTAAAAATCTGCTTTTTGGGGCCTGGATTTCGTACCAATCAATTTAAGAGATGATCTGTAACATAGACCTAATTTATTAGTTTTGAAATAATAACTTCTATGAAAGGAATGCTTTGCCATGTCTGTATTTTTACTGTGTATGAAAACAGTAATAATAGTAATAAAAATAAAGCAAATTTGAAGGGAAAATATTATTTGGTTATTTAATTTTGAATCTAAAGTTTTAAAAGGGAAAAAAAATATTGACAGATGGCAACACTATTTTTTAATCTTTATTAATTAAGGCTAAAATAAGCTGATAATATTGTCTCATCAAATTTGTTTTATTTTGTTTTCGATTTCATTACATGGTATGGTACATAGCAAAGCAATGCTTAAACCTATCTTACAATTTCAGAGATAATGCGTCTGGTCTATGGTACTGAAAGCCTATCTTAAAACTTTCATTAATCGATAGATCTTAAAAAATTTAAGTGATTTTAACAAAAAAAAGCAATATTTGTGACTTACACCATTTTTGCACGCACAAAGCAACATATTCAGCATTGAATGCGGTCAAGTAATAATGGAATATTCAACATTTGTACGTGGCAGTTTTGAAACTCGGCAAACTTTTCAACATGAATTATTATACTAGGGTTGTAAACAATTAACTAGTAGTAGAAACTAACAATGCGAACCTTTTCTGGGAATTCTTCGTAGTATGAAATGACCAAATGTTGTAGTATTGTATATGTTTGAAAGTTATTTCAAAAATTAGTTAAAAGGTTATTGTTAAATTAATTCTGAAACAATATCTCTTATTCTCAAAACCATGTTATACTCATTTCCTAATTCGCAGCCTTCAGCTCAGCAAATGTAATTTTAATCGACAAATTCAGTAAAAGTATTCTTTAAACTTTTGCCTGTTTGAATAACACTGATAATATTGGCATTTAACATTAGATTAAATATTGAGAAACCACATTATTTTGTTCAAAAAATATAATCAACATTGAGCATAATACACGAGAACATTCATAAAGCAGCATTAGTTCTATGCGCAAATAGTTTATTATGTAAAACTTAATATGTTTCCGAGGAAAGGACAGCAAGTCTTTCTTTATCAGAAAATAGAACACGACTCTGAAAATAAAGCAGTCAAATGACGCGAAGTGAAACATGATATCAATGATATAGAACTAAACTAATATGTTTCCGAGGAAAGGACAGCAAGTCTTTCTTTATCAGAAAATAGAACACGACTCTGAAAATAAAGCAGTCAAATGACGCGAAGTGAAACATGATATCAATGATATAGAACTAAACTAATATGTTTCCGAGGAAAGGACAGCAAGTCTTTCTTTATCAGAAAATAGAACACGACTCTGAAAATAAAACAGTCAAATGACGCGAAGTGAAACATGATATCAATGATATCATATTTTACAAGAATCTTCTTAATTACTTATTTTACATTAATATTTCGACTATGTTTTTTGGGATCATATGGAAAATAAATCTTTTTCTCAAACCACATTATATATTCATATCTGAATTCATAGCCTTGAGCTCATTAAACGTAATTTTTTTGGAAAATTGAATAAGAAGTGGTCTTTAAACATTTCCCCCTAAGAGCTTATCTAATAATATTGGTAATTCGTAGGTTTTGTAATTTTTATAAAAATAAACTTATTGAAAGGTTATTTAAAAGATTTAACCAAACAACATATAAATCAAGGGAAAATAGATTATATTAAAAAGATTTTCATGCTTCACATAAAAAGTCCATTAAAATTTTCCATAAAATAAAAATCTAAAGATAATAAGAACAAATTTATTTTAACGAATTGTGAGTGAAATCTAAAATTCCTCCGGCATACTTCAGAAATCTCTAATTTAAAAAATGCACCAAAAAATAATTTGTTCTACTTAAGTACCATATAGTAAACATACAATTAGATTAGACAATATCAATAACCGTTAGTAACTGTGGTTATTTAATGTTACCTCCACTTAGAATTTTTATTACTACACTCATCAGTTTTTAGTTTTAATATTATACCAAATCTGTGCGCAACTACACTGCTCAAAACAATTAAGAGATTAAAGGTTTAAATCCAACCCTTAAATCTCGACGTGATCTTTTATGTGTTTTGTTCTTTTATAAAGTTTTAAATAATGAAATAGATTGTGTTGATATTCTTAACTCTGTTCATTTTGCTGTTCCATGTAGATTTTTAAGAAACCATCGTTTATTTGTTAACGTTATTACAAAATCAAATGTCATTGCAAATTTTTATTTATATAAATTTTATAAACTATATAATAAGTTCTCCAATGATCTGGATATTTTTAATATGTCTTTTAAAGTTTTTAAAGCTACATGTGTTCGAATTTTTAACTGATTATATGTCTTTTTATAGTATTTTTTTATGTGTTTGCGGTTTTATTTTCGTGTTTGATATTTGTCTGTGTTCTTTCTTTGCCCCACTGTAATTGGATTTTTATCTGTAGTGTGTGTTTGTTCTAAATAAATAAATTTTCACCTTAAATGATTCCATTTGGAATAATCAACTTGCGATTTTTTTTCTCACTAAGTTAGGCTCGCACTTATTTCAAATTTTTTTATAAAATTCCCCATACATTTTTCTATAAAGTTATATTTTCTTTTTGTACCGTTGGATGGATGACTTATGTTTTTTGAAGAATTAAATCATGTTTGTTTTAATTAAATGAAAATCACGGTAAAATAAAATTAACTCTGAAACAATTTTCTTAAATAAATTGACCCGTAATTCTTCATGCTTGCATTTTTAGATGTTTAAAAATTGATTTAACAATTTTTAACAAATTAAGTTTCGGAAAAAATCATTGTTAATAATTTATTCAAAAATCATGACTAATTTTTTCCTTAAATTTAAATTAATATTTTTTCTCAGTTTTTTTACCATTTGATTATGGGGATGCATAATGAATCCAATTCACAAACTTTAAATTAAAAAAAACTTATATTATTATTAAAAAAATATAAGTTGGGACTGAAAAGGTAACGCAACAAAGGTACGCAAAGTGCTCCCCTAATTATTTTGAGCAGAGTAGTTGGGATTTAAATTTAGGCGTTACTTCTAGTTAAACGCATCAGTTTGTTAATGCATAATATTGAGAGATAGTAAAGTCTCTCTTGAGGAAAATCACACAAACTATTTTGAAATGTAATTTAGTACCAACTCAGGAGACCAAATATATTAGCAAACGCCATTAAATTGTTCATGCCTCCAATTAACACGCTCTCTTACCAAATAACGCTATTAAAATGATTAAAAGATTGAAGCTAATTAGCTTTGCTGAAACTTTAAACGACATGAATATATTTCTTCCACAATTAGTATTGGATATGATATGTTAAAGTATTAATAGTCAATTTGACGTTGATTTAAAGTATACTAAAGTATCAAATTAAAAATTAAATTGAAAATACTACTTAAGAGGGACTGTCAGTCCCATAGAGCTAATGCATTAGTTTTGAAATCACAAATTTTGCAAAAGAATTGTTTTGCTATGTTATCCCATTTTCACCAGGTATGGGAATCATCATAACATCAATTTAAAACAAAAATGAAAAGAAAATAACATCCGGTTACTTAATTATTACTTGATAAAATTTTAAAATAGTGTCGCCATCTGCTGTATATTTTTGGCATTTTAAAATTTCGAAAATATATAATTAAATAACTAGATAACATTTTCATTTCAAATTTGTTTCTTATTTCGATGGTATGTGGATCCCCATACCTGGAGAAAAAGGACTGACGCGGCAAAGCAATACTTCTGCGGAAGTTGTGATTCCAAAACTAATGCATTAGCTCTATGGGACTGACAATGCCACTTAAATTACGAAATATAAGTTCAATTGTGTACGTATAAATAGTACGTAAACAATTGAAAAAAAAACTTCACAAATTAAGTATTTATTACTTATTAATTTTTAATTTGATACTTTAGCACATCTTTGAATGTCAAATTGACTGTTATAACTTTTGCATATCATATCCAATATTAATGTTCTAAGAAATATATATGTCTTTAAAAGTTTTTCAGCAGAACTATAAACAATTGAAAATATATTTTTTTAAAAATATGTGTAAAAACAAGAACTGCTGATTTTGTTTTAAAATTAGTAAGACATATTACGGTTTGATCATTAAAATTCTGTCATATTTTTAATTTCTAACCTATATATTGTGTTCAAAATATATTGTGATTCAAATACAAATACTTTATTAGTCAAAAATAAACTCTTTAACAGTGTTCCAGACACAAAATAATGAAGCATGTATCTTGATTTCTATTTTAATCTATAAGTAATGGCAAATACAAAATGTGTTTTGGTATACTTTCCAAACAAAAAACCCTTGAGTAATTACTGTTCATGCATATTCGACAAGTATTGAAAGAAAGATATGAAAAGAAATGAAATGCCTCGTAATGCCAAGGTCATAAAAATTACTAAAAATATTCATATATATGTAAAATATGTCGACAGGGAAACTTCGGAGTAATTGAAGATCTTTTATTTAAGAGTTATTCATCAGGAGAAGGTTGATTTGACGTCTGCAGTCGACGAGAGAGTGTGATCGAATGCTCACAAAAATGGTGAAAAATCTCGAGCCCCGCTCCACTGACCAATCAGAGTTATGAGAAAAATTGAAAGATCAACTTTAAAAATGTGATGACTAAATAGTTTCTGTGGAAACGAATTTATCTAGGCGACTGTTTGCCACGGACAGGGTGTGGTTGGGATGTTAAAGTACTGAGTGATATTAAGGATATATGAAAAAGATAATTTAAGTTATTAAGTTTAATTGGGGTACAAAATGTAAGATTTTGAGGGGGTTAAGTTATAATATGTCATATATATATTTTTAATTTATCACTGTTATCATGTCACTACTTAAATACTTATTAAAAAAATTCTCCGCTGAAGCTATGAACCTGTCCAGAACAAGTTTCCCCATGTAGTGAGGCGGCAGGTATTGGCTATCTATCGCTAGTTCGCTTGAATTGAAAATATGATTATTTTTGAATATTTTTTAAAGCATTTGATTCAGTTTTCGGTGTTTCGCTTGAGGATAATCCTCAGCCTCTTTTCCCATGAATGCAAGAAAATATCAATAGACTAATTGTAAAGAAATCTTTTTAAATGTTTTATTATTCCGATTTCCTTTTCTGCTGCATTGCTCTCGCAAGGGTATGCGACTTTCCATTTTTGCTAAAAAAAATTATATTTTTCTTTAAACCATTAAAATATGTGCAATTCTGTATTTTTTACAAGCATAGTACTGTAAGAAAAAGGGTAGAGACTAAATTGCTCTTACGATATAATTTCACCGTATTTCGGTTATTTAAAACTAGCTTTATAAACCCGGCGTTGCACGGATGTACCCTTAATAACCCAAATTGGTAGGTTTTTTTATGTAAACTTTTATTTTATCCAGGCCCTTCCAGAAGTTTGAGGGCTTTCCCATAGACCTCTGTTCAAATTGCCAGAACAGCTACATGATATAATGGCCTGTTTCTATTTCCCGATTGGCGCAAAACGAAACTTCCCAAATGTGGTAAACATTCCACTTCATATTTCATACAACTCGATAGGGTTGGGGGACTCCGTCGGTAAAGACTTTCGTCTGGCATACGGTAGGTTCCAAGTTCATGTCCGGGCATCGCCAAAATAACTGCCGACCTATAAACGGCTCGTGCAGCCAAAAAATGTCCTACGAATAATACCCCGTGTAGAGGAAGCGCACTTTAAATATCCTCCAAATTCCCAATGCTGCGTACGATGTCGCCCTTAAAAGTTGCTTTGGATACCTACTCACATGTCGGCTCGTAACTTGACTGTGGTTCTAAATTACGACTCCCGTTTCCAATAGCACTCGTAAGTAGCTTTAATGCGATGATAATTCAAACTAACCCTAACCCATACAACTGGATAGGAATAGCTGCCCTACGTTAAATTTTCAACTTCGCCAAAAGCCGCCAATGCCAAAATTCAATCGACCATTACGCCATCTTAACATCAGAAAACAAAAAACAAAACAGACATTCATACTCTTGTATGGTTGGAAAAGTTTTATAAAGTACAAATTCTTTATTTATATGCCGAATATATTCCTGTTAACCTAAAGAATCGTGGCCGGCAATTTTACGCTAAATCTGGTAACCCAGATGGCAACCTTTGGCGAAATTAGCAATTGCATTGACAATTTCTAAATGTTAATCTATTTAAATCTTAAACGCATATAACTTATTCTGAAGTTTTCTTATACTAATATTTTATTAATTAGATGCTTACTGATTTTAAATAATTATTTACTTTTTTTAAATCAATTCTTCGTCATTTTAAAAATTCACTTTTTTTTTATAAATCTGGTCTGCAATTTAATGAATGTTTCCGCTGTTTTAAGTCGGCCATTTTGAAATTAGGTAGTATTTTTGGTCATTTCGAGATGGTAACCATCTTGCAAGTGCCGGGGTTTGTTATCACTTCAACATTTTTGAAAAATCGCCAAATCCGGCCACGATTCTTTAGGTTAACCTGTATTCCTCCATATCGTCATTTCTTACCATTTGTATAAACATCAATTAAATTAAATACGGAAACGTAATTAAAATCTAGTTGGGGAAATCTGATCCACCATAAAAAAAATAAAGAGATTTAAAATCAACAAATAAAATACTGATATTCAAATAACAATCCAGCAAATTAAACCGACGTGGTCTTTTTTTTTCTTTTTTAATTTTCGTTCACGCTGAACGCGCTGAAATTTCTTATAAATTGAAGTAAAAAATATAAATTCTAATCTGACAATGTTATTCCTATGGGGAAATTGATTCATGTTTTGCACTTCTACAACCGTTTGGGTTCGAATAAAAAGTATCCTATAGCCTATTCCTGGTTCTAAGCTATCTCCCCACCAATTTTCAGCCAAATCCGTTTAGCCGTTCTTGAGTTATAAATGGTCTTACTAACACGACTTTCTTTTATATATATAGACTATAAGTATGTCACTGTACTATTTAAATCGCTTTCTCTTTTAAAAATTATATTTAAAATTATTTCATTATTGTATTATTACTTAAAATGTAATATAGAAGAACCCAGACAGAAATATTTTTCGAATAAAGAAGCGGAATCAAGCAGAAAAACAAAACGCTCATTTCTCAATTTAGGCGCGTTTGGCAATTCCTACGTTTGGCATTTAAAAAAAAGCCCTATCTGGTTTCGACTGCAAGTTTTGGGCAGGTATTTAGTCACTCCGAAAATTCTTAGGAAAGGGAGGTTTTTGATATTTTGTGTTAAATACTTTTTTTTTTTAATATTTAAATTTCTTGTCATTTAATTAATCATTCTTAAAGTAGAATTAAATTTTTTTAAATTAAAACATACTTGTTTAGCAATTGCCTTTTAAAATTCAAACAAGTAAACTGTTAATAATTATATTACGTTCTCATAAAAAAAATGCCAAAATTCTTATTATTTATTATTTTAAAGAAGACTCAATATAAAAGGTAAGTTGTGATGTCTTTTTCATTACTATCTTTTACTACAAAACATTTTAAATACTACAAAACATCTTAAATACAAAACATCTTAAATACAAAACATCTTAAATACAAAACATCTTAAAGACAAAACATCTTAAATACAAAACATCTTAAATACAAAACATCTTAAATACAAAACATCTTAAATACAAAACATCTTAAATACAAAACATTTTTCGTTCCTAATTATTTAAAACTTTAAAAAACCGTTTAATTTAAACTCCAAAAATGCAGTACTATTATCCTAAAGATCAGAAAAAGTACATCTTCTCTAAATATTAAGAGGCACACTTGGGTCTGCCTTTTAATTGTGTGAGTTTACAAACAACTATTAAATCATACTAACTTCTCGCAGAAATAAAAATAAAAAGCACTTTTAAAAACACGTGCAAAAAAATTTGAGCCAATAGTTATTTATGCAACTAGTGTGAAAAGTAATGCTTTTTTAAACGAGTTGAATAAATTATTTCTCGAGCGAGGTACGAGCGAGTGAAATAAAATCATGAGTTTAAAAAAGGCTATTTTCAACGTGTTGTCATACACTATTTTTTATAACGTGCAAAAAAAGTATTTATTAAATTGGCATTTATTGATTGGCTTATTATTTTATTATCACGTTCAAATGATTTAAAGGTGATTATTTATATTAATAATTATTTTAAAATCCCGTTCAAAAAGTATTTCTTATTTTGGCATTGGAAATAAGACGCCAAATAAAGAATCACGTTCAAATAAAAAAGTTTACACCAATCACAAAGCCGCCGAATAAAATATCACGCTCAAATAAAGAATTTTACACCAATCAGATGCTCTTATTTACTTTGTCGCACTAGTGCGTAAAAGTAACTTTGAAACACGATTTCGTTAAAAGCAGCACTTTTGCCACGATTATTGATTTGAAAAAGTTAGTTTTTTTGCACGATATTATACAAATATTGTATGCAAAAACACGAACAAAATAAACTTTTTTGAAACTCGGGGAAATGGTTTTCATGTATATTCTTCATATTCTCTGCATATTATCCTTGTTGAAAGTTCAAATGTAAGCACTTTGCATTAATACACGTTACACAAATACAAATGTTCTGCACATACGTTCTTGGTAATATAACGTTTAAGGATAATTATAATCAGTTTCATTGCTGCAAAATATATCTCGCCGTAGTTAAACCCGCGTGCTATTAAAATTCCAGTTCACAGAATTAATTAAGGAAAGTTACAAATCGCATAAATCTGCAGTCCCTGGACAAATTATTAGCCGCACTGCAAGATTTCATGTGAAATATTAATTACCGGGTGATATTGTGCCTACATATTTGTATAAATACAAATATGTAGTCTACAATATGTCGTCTATGTAGGAGGCCCAGTGGCTTAGTGGTAGTGCTCCGCATTGCCATGCCGCAGGTCCGGGGATCGAATCCCGGATTGGGCGAGGTTGACTCATCCTTTCATCCCTTGAGTGGGTCGATAAAATGGGTACCAAGCAAGCTTGGGAACTAAACACTGGGGGTTCCGCATGAGACTGACCACCTTACCGGGACATATGCCTAGCACCCCAGACCCCTAGGTCACGAAAGCAGAAATGGGCACGGCAGGCCTTGGCCCAGTAATGGGCTGTTGCGCCAAGGAGTTTTCTTAGTTTTTTAGTCTACAACAATTCTTTTAAATAAAAATCAATAATATTGTAGTTTATTTATAATATAAACAATAATATAAACATTTTACTTTAAAATTACTTTAAAAAATACAGTGCGTCTAATAATTTGTCCAGAGACTGTAGAAACATATTTGTTAAAGTTTTCTTATACACTTAGTTGCATAATAATGAAATTCAAAAGATTTTTTTAGTTTACGAAAATCTATTTTCTAAGAAATGTAAAAGATTCGGATTTTTATTTTATCAAAAGTACAACTTCCAATGCTGTAGATACATATGTATAAAAATAATTTTGAAAGGTATATATCTATTAGATAATAAGTTATAAAGAAAAATCAAGTTAATAAGAAAAATTTAGTTTCGATAAAAAAAAATCGTGTAATAACTTCTCATGGATGTTTCTTTAAAGCACATTTAATTATAAAAGCTCGTTTACCGTATTAAAAGAAAAACGTACATCAACTTCCGAAAAACACAATTTATTTATTTCCTAACAATTACTTTTGAATCCAATTAAAATAAACACGATTTGTAAATTATAATCCCTAACAAAAAAACTTTGGTAAAGTAAACAAGCGCCTATCTAAAAAAAATAATGCATTCATTTTATAAGAAAAAAACAAGTCATTATCAAAGTTGTCGCTAAAAAAGCTGTGACATACAAGAATGCCAATCTCTTGTTTAAAACTTCTTGGGCATTATAAATAGTATAATTTAAGTTCCACTGCGATAAAAAAAAATTGCGCTGTTTGAAGTTGGTGTCCATATTAATCACCTTCTATACCATTATATAAATGTATTGAAATCATATATTTGTTAAAGGTTTTTATAAGCATATTTCGTTATTTTGATTATCTACCTATTAATTTAAATTCATTTGCGTGATTGAATATTTTTAAGGGGGATTAAGATGGTCACCAACCTCAAACAGCGCAATTTTTTTTATGGCAGCGGAACTTAAATTATAATGTCCAAAAAGTTTTAAACAAGAGATTGGCATTTTTGTATATCACAGATTTTTTAGCGACAACTTTGATAATGACTTGTTTTTTCTTATAAAATGAATGCATTACTTTTTTTATGAGATTGACGCGTGTTTATTTTACCAAAGTTTTTTTGTTAGGGATATCATTTTTTTTAAAATTATTTTGTGGTAGAAAGGATTAACAAGAACAAGTTTCATGAATAATAACAAAATATACAGAGACAATATGGCTACAAAATAGACGACATGATTTCAATGTTTATGGAGAGTTGTAAAACCTCCGAGAACAAAAAAATATTATTTCTTACTTTTCATAGAAAAAGCGAAGTGTTTAAAAGTTTGAATGTTAGTATGAACTGAATCTGGCAACCAAATATGACTGTTTACATTTCTAGATCAAGATCAATCGTTCCACTCTCCCTGTTGATATATTTTCTTTAAATAAAAACGCCAAAAAGTTTAAATTATGCATTCCGTTTATTAATTAGACATTTTTTTTCGATCTGTCGGTTCAGATATTTGATTAATCATATTTTTTGAAGCTGTAACGAGACTAAGCGGCTTGTTCGTTGTGTTTTCAAGCCCTGGCGCTCTTCGACGAAAATATAGCAAACCTTGGCGCGTTTTCGGAGGTACGTGGCCGCTAGGATGGCTTGTTTATTGCACAACAATACCGCCAAAGGTAATATAGCTTTTAATTAATTAAAAATAGTAAGATTCATTTTTGAAACTTCAAACCTATGTCACATGATGAATTGGGGCATTCTTAATCGTTTAGTAAAAACCGCTTCCAGATTCATGGTCTAGTAATCGTTGTAGGTCTGAGCAAAATTAGGGCAAAATTTGACTAAAACTGCTCGGTAGATTTCATTTTCGTAAATTTCCATAATTTTTTTCTCCACTGTTTTTTATTCTAGAATAACCACAATTTCTTTAGGTAAAGTAATCCACGAAAACTTTCTACGGTATTATTTTTATTGATCTACCAAGTTTAGTTTGCCTGATAGAAAATAAAATCGATTTTGCGTTTAACATGGCAAAATGTTTTGAGTAAATATACATAACTGCCGTTTAGCCCTTGGCGTCATTTTGAGATTGGCGGGCGGAACGGCCGTTCCGTCTGATTACAAATATAAAAAATACATTAATGAAAATAAATCCTTTTGACAAAATTTGTTAATCTCGATATCATGATAAAACTATCTTTTTAGCCTACTTTTCTTTTTTTAATTCGAAAGAATTAAAAAAATGAAAAAGTAGGTATTGACATGCGGTCGATGTCCGTCTGTCCGTCTGTCCGTCTGTCCGTCTGTCCGTCTGTCTGTCTGTCTGTCTGTCCGTCCGTACCCCCCTTCCAAAATCGGTTCTAATCATCGGATCTTAAAAATTCTTTTTTTGTTAGAAAGCTATAACCTCAGATACCCAACTTTCATACTTTTTGTCCGTCTGTCTGTACGTCCGGACGGACATAAATCTACTATCTGTCGGCGAATTTCCCATTGAATTAGCATTGTAATTCAATTTTGAGTCATTTAAATCACTGTAGGTATTGAAATGCAGTTGATGTCCATCTGTCTGTCTGTCCATCTGTCTGTCTGTTCGTATGTCTGTCTGTCCGTATGTCTGCCCGCCTGTCTGTCCGCCTGTCTGTCCGTTTGTCTGTCTGTCTGTACCCCCCTTCCAAAATCGGTTCTAATCATCGGATCTTAAAAATTCTTTTTTTGTAGAAAGCTATGACCTCAGATACCCAACTTTCATACTTTTTGTCCGTCTGTCTGTACGTCCGGACGGACATAATCCTACTATCTGTCGGCGAATTTCCCATTGAATTAGCATTGAAATTCAATTTTGAGTCATTTAAATCACTGTAGGTATTGAAATGCGGTTGATGTCCAACTGTCTGTCTGTCCATCTGTCTGTCTGTTCGTATGTCTGTCTGTTCGTATGTCTGTCCGTCTGTCTGTCCGCCTGTCTGTCCGTTTGTCTGTCTGTCTGTACCCCCCTTCCAAAATCGGTTCTAATCATCGGATCTTAAAAATTCTTTTTTGTTAGAAAGCTATGACCTCAGATACCCAACTTTCATACTTTTTGTCCGTCTGTCTGTACGTCCGACGGACATAAATCTACTATCTGTCGGCGAATTTCCCATTGAATTAGCATTGAAATTCAATTTTGAGTCATTTAAATCACTGTTGCCAAATCAACAATGGCATGAGAAACTTTATTTAAACATATTTGAAGCAAAATAATATTTTCATGAATCAGTTTGGAATGACGTCATAAAATGTAGAACAATTTGATTCTTTGATTATTCATTAATTATCTACCAAGAAAGCGGCAGGGCATACTTTTGCATGCAATTATGCTTAGTTTTAATTTACATTTCTTGTTTTTTAATGCAGTTCGGAGTAGTTTCATTACTTTTGTTATTAATAAATATTTATTCTTCGAACTACAAATAAATCACGAGCAGATGATAAATAATATTTAATTAATTTGCGAACGAATATTAAGGAAAATAGTTGATTTTGGCTTTTAGAAGTTTAAATTATAGCTGGGTGCTGTGTTTCGATTTTTTTTTCTAATGTGTATAAATCTAGTGTAGAAACGGCTGTTGATGATATTTACTTTAGGAACCTAGTTTTTTTCCCGATTAGAACTTCAGTAAGTATTTAAGTAACAGGAAAGTAGGCTATTTTAGTTCTTTATGAACTTCTTGTTTTTTAGCAATTGCAGTATTGTGAGATAGAAACGTTATAAATTAGCGATTAAAAATTAAGTATTACCTACCATTAAATAAACTGTTATACAAAAACTTACGTTAAATTAAAAATGGTTTATTAATGAATTTATTATATCAACAATTAAATGCAGTAAACATGTTATGAATGATAAAATAAATATATCTAAATCTACACGACTTTTCAAATAACTGTGCTTGTCAAAACTTGAAATTTAGATGAAATACCTGTTTTAATTTTCAAGAAAACTATTGTTTAAGTGAAAAATAAATTTTACCTTTATTCAGTGCAATATATTTAATTACTAATGACTGTTTGCAAAAATACATGAATCTCAACTTTGAAATGACCACTTTTTTAAATTTCAAGCTAACAATTTTTAGTCTACTTTTCTTTTTTTAATTCGAAAGAATTAAAAAAATGAAAAAGTAGGTATTGACATGCGGTCGATGTCCGTCTGTCCGTCTGTCCGTACCCCCCTTCCAAAATCGGATCTAAACATCGGATCTTAAAAATTCTTTTTTTGTTAGAAAGCTATAACCTCAGATACCCAACTTTCATACTTTTTGTCCGTCTGTCTGTACGTCCGGACGGACATAAATCTACTATCTGTCGGCGAATTTCCCATTGAATTAGCATTGAAATTCAATTTTGAGTCATTTAAATCACTGTAGGTATTGAAATGCGGTTGATGTCCAACTGTCTGTCTGTCCATCTGTCTGTCTGTTCGTATGTCTGTCTGTTCGTATGTCTGTCCGTCTGTCTGTCCGCCTGTCTGTCCGTTTGTCTGTCTGTCTGTACCCCCCTTCCAAAATCGGTTCTAATCATCGGATCTTAAAAATTATTTTTTTGTTAGAAAGCTATGACCTCAGATACCCAACTTTCATACTTTTTGTCCGTCTGTCTGTACGTCCGGACGGACATAATCCTACTATCTGTCGGCGAATTTCCCATTGAATTAGCATTGAAATTCAATTTTTAGTCATTTAAATCACTGTTGCCAAATCAACAATGGCATGAGAAACTTTATTTAAACATATTTGAAGCAAAATAATATTTTCATGAATCAGTTTGGAATGACGTCATAAAATTTAGAACAATTTGATTCTTTGATTATTCATTAATTATCTACCAAGAAAGCGGCAAGGCATACTTTTGCATGCAATTATGCTTAGTTTTAATTTACATTTCTTGTTTTTTAATGCAGTTCGGAGTAGTTTCATTACTTTTGTTATTAATAAATATTTATTCTTCGAACTACAAATAAATCACGAGCAGATGATAAATAATATTTAATTTGCGAACGAATATTAAGGAAAATAGTTGATCTTGGCTTTTAGAAGTTTAAATTATAGCTGGGTGCTGTGTTTCGATTTTTTTTTCTAATGTGTATAAATCTAGTGTAGAAACGGCTGTTGATGATATTTACTTTAGGAACCTAGATTTTTCCCGATTAGAACTTCAGTAAGTATTTAAGTAACAGGAAAGTAGGCTATTTTAGTTCTTTATGAACTTCTTGTTTTTATTAAAATACATCAGTAAACATATTTATGACAACATATACTTAAGAGTTACCTACCTTTCATCAGATTGGCAACACAATATATTAATCTTAAATTCAAAAACAGAATAAAACAGAATAATTATGTAAAAACTAGTTAAATGCAATTAACAGTACAAAAAATTATTCAACTGAACTAAATTACCTGCATTTTATATTTTCAACTGAATGCGAAAATTTTTTTATCTCTGAATCAGGAGTTAGACGCCACTTTCATCCACTTCATCTATTCTGAGACAACAAGTGCATTTGCTAGTTTTCGTCCGGTCATGTTTTTCTCCTCTTATGCGCATGCGCAGTAGTTTGAACGAACGGGATAATTTGGATGAAGATATTATTTCTCCCTATTGTTTGCCGACACCTTTATTTAGTTTGAAAAAAAAACCTCAGAAACTTTTCCCTCAGTTAAAACAAAATATTCCTGCTTTGGGGAATAGAATATTTTTATAGTTTGATTTTATTTATGACCTCAAAACACTGCGAAATTTTCTTGACACTTGTAAGGATCCGGTGCATTTTAAATGTAATAAAATTCAATAGTGGTGCACGTCCTTTAAAAAAGCTCCCTTTAGAGAACAGAAATTTT
Source organism: Oedothorax gibbosus (assembly GCA_019343175.1). NCBI lineage: Eukaryota > Metazoa > Arthropoda > Arachnida > Araneae > Linyphiidae > Oedothorax > Oedothorax gibbosus. The sequence goes on along the minus strand of JAFNEN010000444.1, from coordinate 105,589 downwards.
ACTAGCAGTTTTTCTGCCTGAATATTTTTATGAAATGACATACGAATGCACATTCGCGGTACAGGAATATCACAAACGAATTTTCAAATTACTGAAATTTGGTCAAAACGGATATTATTTGTGAAAATTAAGGAAAACGTAGTGTAAAGTAAAGATTTTTTTTCTAACAGTGCACATTTGTTGTTCCACATAGAAAAAGGATAGTTTTCGAATTTTTAGAACAACTACTAATCGAAAAACTTCTTACGACTGTTTTCTTAAATTAAATTGCTAAAGAATTTCATTACAACATTTGAATTTCCTCCGGTTTTTAAGAGTTTTATTAGCGTCTTTAAAGCTATTAAACGTTTCGTTGCTTTTTTAATTGCATTACATATTTTATTGCCGATAAAAAAATCCAATTTTTATACATTTTTTAAATTTAATAAGTTAGAAACCACCTTTTCTATACAAAAAATTGAGCAAGTCTATAACGATCAAACTATCCTAAATCTGTTTCTGATGTATTTTATGATAATGAATGATGATGTATGTAATGAATGTATGATAATGAATGTATTTTATTATATGAATTCAGAAATCTTAATTTATTTTTACTCGAATTCAATTTAAAGAGACATTATTATTCATATTATAAGTTATTAGGTAATGTCTGGTATAATTTTAACATTAAAGCTCCTACGTCTACCTAAAAAATACATTTTGTCTACTACATAAAAAATCGGCAAAAGTTCCCGTCAATAGTTGGCAAATGAAAATGATACCTAATTTCATAATACTAAATTTAAATATTTTTTATATATATTCTATAACTTTGTAAATATTCTATAAGATAAAGTAGATAAGTCTTTAAGAGAACTAATTAATTTACTTCGTCGATATTTTTATGTAATCGACATTAAGTTTTAGCAACTTTTATTTACCAAAAATGTTTTTCACGGTTCCAGGTTAATATGACAAAGAAGATTTAACGTTCATCAGCTCTCCCTAAACGGAGATTTTTCTTTCTTTTCAAATTTCAAACAAAGATTTCAGTTCGATTCCAACCTCAAAAAGATATAGTATGTGGCGCCAGAACAACAGATTTACCGCGCACTAGACTTCTCTACTGAACCCTTTTTACTTTAAAATAAATATTTTATTACTATACTTCGTCGTTTCCTTTGTACAGGGTGAAGCAAATAAAAGTGGCCCCAACGTAGAGATAACAATACGACAGAAATGTTGTCAAGTAAAAAACCAATACAAAAACAGGTTTGCTAACATGAAGCCATTGATCGCTTCAATATGAACCCCAAACAAACGCTTGGCGACTTATTTGCCGGCAGTAGGAGTAGGGGCACTTTAGCGCCGGAAGTGACGTCATCAGTGGATAAGTCGGGTGCGCTCTAATCGTTCGGTATACACGTGACCGGAAGGGGCGTGGTCGAGGAGGAGTTGGGTACGCTCTAAGTGTTCGGAAGTATGTAGTGGAGTTGAGTTGTTTTTGGCTGAAAGTTGAGTTGTAAGGGTGCTGCTTTAGTTTTCGTGTGACGTATGCAGGAATAATAATAGTTTAGGAATGGCAACGGGTGGAACTTGCCGTAAGTAGAGTGGAGTTGAGTTGTTAGGGTGTTGATAGTTGAGTTGTTTTAGTGCTGATGATAAATAGGGTAGGTTTATGTGACGTCACGGAATAGATTTATGTGACGTATTATATGTCTAGTTTTAAGGAATGTCAACTAAGTGGCGCCATTTATCGGTAGGGAAATGAAGTAAAAATTTAAAGTATGCTCGTGGCGCTATCTATCGGTGAGGAAATAAATGATTTTAATGTAAAATAAGGTTTTACCGCGAAAAATAAATAAATTTAGCGCACAAAATATTAAAAAGTGAGTTCTTGACGATTCGAACCCCCGATCTCCAAAAGCGAACGTGGCTCAGGGACTTGTAGTGCGTTAGCCTACTGAGCCACGTCCGCTCGACAGTATGTGAAGAATTAACATTTATTTGCAGTTTCTATAAGTGCTCATGGTGCCATCTAGTATAAAATATTTCATTTAATATTAGGTCTGTCTAAATGGTGACACATACTCGAAATACTTCTGTGGTATATTTACTTAATAATTAAGATAATCAGTAATATCTTATTGATATTGAAATAAATGCTATTGCACATGTCTAAATGGAGACACTTAGTCTGAATACTTTAGATATATATCATAGATTTTAGTGAATGCATATTTACACAGCAATTAAGATAATCTCTAGAATCACAGTCACGTATGTGCCAAAGGTTTCGTATACAAAACCGATGACATAATGACCATCATCCAATGAGCATAGATGTAGATGGCGTTGTTTTTCCTACCGGCCAATGAAAAATGTAGATAGAGGGCGCTGTAACCTTTGAGTTATTCTAGTTTCAGGACTTTGGAAATCATTCCTTCACTAACCTCTACCAGCTTACATTCTCTCTAAAAATGAATTCAAAATTTTCACGAAAACGATCGAGCAGCACTCATCCACCAAGTAAAAAGGTCAAATCACCTACAATATCAAATACAGTTGTGTCTTCTGAAGAAGAAGTTCCCATCCAGCAAGGAGACCTCTTCTATGGAACAGATGTCACCACCGATGAAATTCCGGCTGGAGATTGGTTGACTGCTATGTGCCAGTCCCTTGGAGAAGTTCCTGCCCTCTACGAACCGTCGACTGATGTCCTTCCTCAGCTAATCATCGACACCTCCGACTCTAACCCCGCACCTGTTGAATCAGTACAAGTCTACAATGAGACGGCTCAATTTCAGAAAACCACCGCAGCATGTCCCAAGATCGAGAACGTACCTCTCATCTATCGAAAATCGACTAAAACTCTAGAAGAATGGCCAATAGATGACTGTCTACAAGTCTCTCTCATACAAATAGACTATAAACTTTATATACATTTACAAAAGTGTTCGCTTATGGACAGTACTAGCGTATTAATGAACACCACCACTTACGTTGACTTTAAGGATAAAATTCATCATGTGAATACTACATATCCCTCTTCCAGTGTCATATGTAATAACCAACTTGTTATATTTTCCAGAAGGGGTGAGTTGATAATGCATCAGATTTTTCATTATAATGAGTTTAAATTAAAATCAAACCCACTTAAAATAAATCACTCCACTCTCGAAAAAATTCGAGAAATAATTCATGATATCGATAGAACTATCGAGAATGCTTTAATTTGTGATATACTATCGGAAAAAATTTTAGAAAAATCTGGTCCATTATCAATTCATTTTTCTGATCTGATGGACGATTTTATTCAATCATTACAAAGAGAAGTCGCTCGCAATGTCAGCAACCTTTTCAAGTGTCCAGGATGCGAAATCGCAGACCCCTCGCAATTTAATCATATTTGCAAGACAACAGATTACAAACATCAACTTAGTTGTAAAGGCACGGATGCATTTTTAATGTTAAACGTGAAACGTGTTATTGAAGATTTAAAAACCATGGGTATTTTAGACTGTTTTTCAAAGACATTTTTCGCAGGTTTGTGTTTCTCACATATTGAATCTCGACTGAGGGAAGCACCTGGATGTTAATGTCCTATCATCTTATTACTGAATTGAAATGTATATAATCACTTCTTCACAATAAAAATAGATGTTACCTTATTTTGTATCTTTCTTGATTATGCATGTGTGCAATTTCAGATTTTTACAAGTCAGTTAGCCATTAAAAATATATATTTAGCTTTTAATATTTCAAAGTATAAAAAAAAGTATATATTTAAAAAAATACTAAAATAATTACATATCAAACTAATTTATATTATAATAAATACTTGTATAAACTTTTTAAAGTGCTTAATATTTTTATTCGACATGTTTAATATTTCCTACACTTATAGTTTTGCAAAATCCTATTTGTAGGGTCGTATTACGCAGTAATTTTAATGAAATATATCAGTATAAAAGTCTTTTCGAACGTAAAATGAGGATATCTTTTAAGTTACTGAAATATAATTACTAATAGTGTTAATACATACTATGATACACATATTGTTTTTACTCACATATTGGATAGTGGTTGATGATAGCTGCAGCGGCTTAGTGGGGAAATATATAGTATTTGCAAGAACAGCTCTAGACTTTGTAATTATACAAATCAACGAAACTAGTATTAATCATATTAGTTTGACATATTATAAAAATTTTTCATTATGACTTATTATATTTTCGTAAGTAAATATTCTTATTACTTTCAATAGATTATTAAAAACCGAGTTATTCGAAGTCATGTTACAGTATTCTTAAATTATAATTTATTACTTTTTTTTTTCAGAATATGTGTAATGTAATTCTATCAAATCCTTTACGTAGAAAACAGTAAAAATAATATTTTCTCAAATATCACAAAGTTTTTAACGAGACATGTTTTTCTCCGTTGAAGATTTTTTTTTTCATAAAAAAATAGTTTAATCATTCACTTTTATTCTTTTTAATATACATTTAAAAACTTAGTCTTATAACTTTTAAAGTTTATTTTGAAGAATCAGTGTCGACTATCTGCCTATTGCTAGAAGCATACACAAATGCTCAGTCATAAAGTTTTCATGTGATTAATAGTTATTGTTTTACAACAAGTCTATGTATGCATTTTTTCGAAATGCGTAAAAGACTTGCTACATCAGTAAAATATATACTCTGTTGACGTGATTTTAAAATGACGACTTATTATATTTGTAAGTAAAGATCCTTATTACTTTCTATGGAAGATTAAAAAACTGAGTTATTCAAAGTCTTGCTATAATATTCTTAAATTATAATTTATATTTTTTTTTCAGAATAGGTGTAATATAATTCTTTCAAAGTCTATACTTGAAAAAGCCATTCAAAAGGATCTCAATGTACAACGAAATAATGACATTCATTTTCAAAGCAAAACGTATGTTTTCAAAGAATTAGGTTTAAAATTTTCAAGACATGTTATACTCGTTTGGTTATTAGGTTTAAAAAACTATTGTGTTTACAGAACTATAGATGCTGTGCTGTATCTTATCATGTAAAAATAAAAATGGATTCTTCACACTTGATATATTTCCTATAATGTTTTCAATTGCACTGTTCTCTATTACAATCAGCATGGTAAGACTAACGCAAATAAGATAACCCCTCTCTAACTAAAACCCACCAAAATATTTTAGATAATGATAAAGGTAGCTCGTGATAAAGTTTGCTCCAAAACAAACAGATAGAGATAACTCCCTCAAGAAACTTCTAAACCTGTAATCATATTGACATGGGAGAATTTTTGAATATTTTTTTTCTTATATTAAAATTGTATTATTGTTGTTATATTAAGAAGAAAAATACCGTGATGAAAAGGAATACATATACCATCCCATCAATAACTTCCAACAGAATACTAGGGATACACATTCTCTCTGAATCACCTCGAGGAAGTGAAACTTTTTATAATGCTTTAAAAGAGGTAAACTTGCCTCCTGAATTTATTGTGAATAAGAAAATGTTTTATTCTAAAGATAGTGTCTTGTATGCTAAAATGAACAATTGGCTACCTTATTAAGTGTATTCTACATTATTGTAAAATGATTTTGTCATTATTTATATGTATTGTAACTAAAGTAATTAATAAATAATAGTTTGGTTTGTAAAAAAATGGATTTCTTGTCACTTTTTTTTTCCATGTGAAATTTTCTTTCCAGGGATTACTGATTATTTGTACAAAAATATTTTGTTAAAGATTTTTTTTTTAATTTTAAATAATAAGTAAAATATTTTTAAGTTGAAAAGTATTTGAACTTTTTCTTAAATAGTATTTTCAGTAAAATTTATTTTTAGTAAAAGTTGTTTTTTAAAGAAAAAATTTATAAACTGTATTTTAGTTTTAGTTTTTTTAATAAAACGTAAAGTATTTTTAACTTGAAAAGTTTTAAAAATAAAAGTTTTTCTTAAATTTTATTTTTAGTAAAAGTTTTTTTTAATGAAAAAATTTATAAACTGTATTTTAGTTTTAAGTTTTATTAAAACGTAGTCAATATTTTTTATGTAGACAATGAATAAAAAAGTAGAAACACACTGCTTATTAAAATATTATATTTTTATTTTCGAAAGAGCATTCTAACACCAAATTGTTTCTTAACAAATTGATATATTCTAAAATCATTTTTCTTACATTGATTTAATTCATTAATGATACAATACAGAGAATGTCCTTGACTACGTTTTAATAAAAAGTAAATACAATACGCTCCACATACATTAGAAGTCAAACTTTGAAAACATGTATTATTCCAGCTGACATTTAAAAAGTTTGATAGGAAAGATTTAAATATATCTCCGTAAAAATAGGGAGATTTGCCGTAGCTACAAATAAATTCTAAGTGTTTTCCATCTTCAGTAAACATACAGATCCAATGACTTCCACTTTCGGACGATTTGTCTAAATTGACAACAACAGCTGACTTGTTTTTGAGAGGGGGTATAGTGTCACTTGCATAAACTCCGCGAAAGTAAGGTGATGTGTAAATATTTTGAGATAAGATTCTATGTATCAATGTAGCTTCCATTATTTTCTTTAATTACCATAGTCATACAACACACTTCTATTCTTTGAAATCTCGATAACGCTGTCAAATTGGGTATATACTAAAATATTAATGGTATTTTCCAAGGCCTTACTAAATTTCAGAAAAGGGATAAACTTATAAATCAAAGTATTATTCTCACACTTGGTCTAATTTCTCGAGGTTTAAACGAGTAGTTAATAATTTTGAATAATTTTTATACATAACATAGTATAAAAATTATCAAAAGTTAATTAAAAAATACATTTTTACAACTAATAAAACTTTATAGTGAATAAAGTCTGAATAAAATAAAGCCTAATTTCATAAGGTAATGACGAGAACCGTCTATAAACATCACATGTATCTTCCAAAATATCAAAGAATTTTATCGCCAAAACTTCCAACTTATCGCCAAACGAACGGAAAATAACTTTTAAGAACAAAAATAGCGCAAGTCAAAAGTAGAATTTTTTTATCTTATGATTTTTGATGTTAAATATTTTTTAATTGTACGGATGATTGAATAGAAATTGCGGCTTTCTCGTATCTTCGATACGAGAATCGTATCGAAGATACGAGCCGCAATTTCTATTCAATCATCCGTACAATTAAAAAATATTTAACATCAAAAATCATAAGATAAAAAAATTCTACTTTTGACTTGCGCTATTTTTGTTCTTAAAAGTTATTTTCCGTTCGTTTGGCGATAAGTTGGAAGTTTTGGCGATAAAATTCTTTGATATTTTGGAAGATACATGTGATGTTTATAGACGGTTCTCGTCATTACCTTATGAAATTAGGCTTTATTTTATTCAGACTTTATTCACTATAAAGTTTTATTAGTTGTAAAAATGTATTTTTTAATTAACTTTTGATAATTTTTATACTATGTTATGTATAAAAATTATTCAAAATTATTAACTACTCGTTTAAACCTCGAGAAATTAGACCAAGTGTGAGAATAATACTTTGATTTATAAGTTTATCCCTTTTCTGAAATTTAGTAAGGCCTTGGAAAATACCATTAATATTTTAGTATATACCCAATTTGACAGCGTTATCGAGATTTCAAAGAATAGAAGTGTGTTGTATGACTATGGTAATTAAAGAAAATAATGGAAGCTACATTGATACATAGAATCTTATCTCAAAATATTTACACATCACCTTACTTTCGCGGAGTTTATGCAAGTGACACTATACCCCCTCTCAAAAACAAGTCAGCTGTTGTTGTCAATTTAGACAAATCGTCCGAAAGTGGAAGTCATTGGATCTGTATGTTTACTGAAGATGGAAAACACTTAGAATTTATTTGTAGCTACGGCAAATCTCCCTATTTTTACGGAGATATATTTAAATCTTTCCTATCAAACTTTTTAAATGTCAGCTGGAATAATACATGTTTTCAAAGTTTGACTTCTAATGTATGTGGAGCGTATTGTATTTACTTTTTATTAAAACGTAGTCAAGGACATTCTCTGTATTGTATCATTAATGAATTAAATCAATGTAAGAAAAATGATTTTAGAATATATCAATTTGTTAAGAAACAATTTGGTGTTAGAATGCTCTTTCGAAAATAAAAATATAATATTTTAATAAGCAGTGTGTTTCTACTTTTTTATTCATTGTCTACATAAAAAATATTTGACTACGTTTTAATAAAACTTAAAACTAAAATACAGTTTATAAATTTTTTCATTAAAAAAAACTTTTACTAAAAATAAAATTTAAGAAAAACTTTTATTTTTAAAACTTTTCAAGTTAAAAATACTTTACGTATTACTAAAAAAAACTAAAACTAAAATACAGTTTATAAATTTTTTTCTTTAAAAAACAACTTTTACTAAAAATAAATTTTACTGAAAATACTATTTAAGAAAAAGTTCAAATACTTTTCAACTTAAAAATATTTTACTTATTATTTAAAATTAAAAAAAAAATCTTTAACAAAATATTTTTGTACAAATAATCAGTAATCCCTGGAAAGAAAATTTCACATGGAAAAAAAAAGTGACAAGAAATCCATTTTTTTACAAACCAAACTATTATTTATTAATTACTTTAGTTACAATACATATAAATAATGACAAAATCATTTTACAATAATGTAGAATACACTTAATAAGGTAGCCAATTGTTCATTTTAGCATACAAGACACTATCTTTAGAATAAAACATTTTCTTATTCACAATAAATTCAGGAGGCAAGTTTACCTCTTTTAAAGCATTATAAAAAGTTTCACTTCCTCGAGGTGATTCAGAGAGAATGTGTATCCCTAGTATTCTGTTGGAAGTTATTGATGGGATGGTATATGTATTCCTTTTCATCACGGTATTTTTCTTCTTAATATAACAACAATAATACAATTTTAATATAAGAAAAAAAATATTCAAAAATTCTCCCATGTCAATATGATTACAGGTTTAGAAGTTTCTTGAGGGAGTTATCTCTATCTGTTTGTTTTGGAGCAAACTTTATCACGAGCTACCTTTATCATTATCTAAAATATTTTGGTGGGTTTTAGTTAGAGAGGGGTTATCTTATTTGCGTTAGTCTTACCATGCTGATTGTAATAGAGAACAGTGCAATTGAAAACATTATAGGAAATATATCAAGTGTGAAGAATCCATTTTTATTTTTACATGATAAGATACAGCACAGCATCTATAGTTCTGTAAACACAATAGTTTTTTAAACCTAATAACCAAACGAGTATAACATGTCTTGAAAATTTTAAACCTAATTCTTTGAAAACATACGTTTTGCTTTGAAAATGAATGTCATTATTTCGTTGTACATTGAGATCCTTTTGAATGGCTTTTTCAAGTATAGACTTTGAAAGAATTATATTACACCTATTCTGAAAAAAAAATATAAATTATAATTTAAGAATATTATAGCAAGACTTTGAATAACTCAGTTTTTTAATCTTCCATAGAAAGTAATAAGGATCTTTACTTACAAATATAATAAGTCGTCATTTTAAAATCACGTCAACAGAGTATATATTTTACTGATGTAGCAAGTCTTTTACGCATTTCGAAAAAATGCATACATAGACTTGTTGTAAAACAATAACTATTAATCACATGAAAACTTTATGACTGAGCATTTGTGTATGCTTCTAGCAATAGGCAGATAGTCGACACTGATTCTTCAAAATAAACTTTAAAAGTTATAAGACTAAGTTTTTAAATGTATATTAAAAAGAATAAAAGTGAATGATTAAACTATTTTTTTATGAAAAAAAAAATCTTCAACGGAGAAAAACATGTCTCGTTAAAAACTTTGTGATATTTGAGAAAATATTATTTTTACTGTTTTCTACGTAAAGGATTTGATAGAATTACATTACACATATTCTGAAAAAAAAAAGTAATAAATTATAATTTAAGAATACTGTAACATGACTTCGAATAACTCGGTTTTTAATATTCTATTGAAAGTAATAAGAATATTTACTTACGAAAATATAATAAGTCATAATGAAAATTTTTTATAATATGTCAAACTAATATGATTAATACTAGTTTCGTTGATTTGTATAATTACAAAGTCTAGAGCTGTTCTTGCAGATACTATATATTTCCCCACTAAGCCACTGCAGCTATCATCAACCACTATCCAATATGTGAGTAAAAACAATATGTGTATCATAGTATGTATTAACACTATTAGTAATTATATTTCAGTAACTTAAAAGATATCCTCATTTTACGTTCGAAAAGACTTTTATACTGATATATTTCATTAAAATTACTGCGCAATACGACCCTACAAATAGGATTTTGCAAAACTATAAGTGTAGGAAATATTAAACATGTCGAATAAAAATATTAAGCACTTTAAAAAGTTTATACAAGTATTTATTATAATATAAATTAGTTTGATATGTAATTATTTTAGTATTTTTTTAAATATATACTTTTTTTTATACTTTGAAATATTAAAAGCTAAATATATATTTTAATGGCTAATTGACTTGTAAAAATCTGAAATTGCACACATGCATAATCAAGAAAGATACAAAAATAAGGTAACATCTATTTTTATTGTGAAGAAGTGATTATATACATTTCAATTCAGTAATAAGATGATAGGACATTAACATCCAGGTGCTTCCCTCAGTCGAGATTCAATATGTGAGAAACACAAACCTGCGGTCTTTGAAAAACAGTCTAAAATACCCATGGTTTTTAAATCTTCAATAACACGTTTCACGTTTAACATTAAAAATGCATCCGTGCCTTTACAACTAAGTTGATGTTTGTAATCTGTTGTCTTGCAAATATGATTAAATTGCGAGGGGTCTGCGATTTCACATCCTGGACACTTGAAAAGGTTGCTGACATTGCGAGCGACTTCTCTTTGTAATGATTGAATAAAATCGTCCATCAGATCAGAAAAATGAATTGATAATGGACCAGATTTTTCTAAAATTTTTTCCGATAGTATATCACAAATTAAAGCATTCTCGATAGTTCTATCGATATCATGAATTATTTCTCGAATTTTTTCGAGAGTGGAGTGATTTATTTTAAGTGGGTTTGATTTTAATTTAAACTCATTATAATGAAAAATCTGATGCATTATCAACTCACCCCTTCTGGAAAATATAACAAGTTGGTTATTACATATGACACTAGAAGAGGGATATGTAGTATTCACATGGTGAATTTTATCCTTAAAGTCAACGTAAGTGGTGGTGTTCATTAATACGCTAGTACTGTCCATAAGCGAACACTTTTGTAAATGTATATAAAGTTTATAGTCTATTTGTATGAGAGAGACTTGTAGACAGTCATCTATTGGCCATTCTTCTAGAGTTTTAGTCGATTTTCGATAGATGAGAGGTACGTTCTCGATCTTGGGACATGCTGCGGTGGTTTTCTGAAATTGAGCGGTCTCGTTGTAGACTTGTACTAATTCAACAGGTGCGGGGTTAGAGTCGGAGGTGTCGATGATTAGCTGAGGAAGGACATCAGTCGACGGTTCGTAGAGGGCAGGAACTTCTCCAAGGGACTGGCACATAGCAGTCAACCAATCTCCAGCCGGAATTTCATCGGTGGTGACATCTGTTCCATAGAAGAGGTCTCCTTGCTGGATGGGAACTTCTTCTTCAGAAGACACAACTGTATTTGATATTGTAGGTGATTTGACCTTTTTACTTGGTGGATGAGTGCTGCTCGATCGTTTTCGTGAAAATTTTGAATTCATTTTTAGAGAGAATGTAAGCTGGTAAAGGTTAGTGAAGGAATGATTTCCAAAGTCCTGAAACTAGAATAACTCAAAGGTTACAGCGCCCTCTATCTACATTTTTCATTGGCCGGTAGGAAAAAAAACGCCATCTACATCTATGCTCATTGGATGATGGTCATTATGTCATCGGTTTTGTATACGAAACCTTTGGCACCTACGTGACTGTGATTCTAGAGATTATCTTAATTGCTGTGTAAATATGCATTCACTAAAATCTATGATATATATCTAAAGTATTCAGACTAAGTGTCTCCATTTAGACATGTGCAATAGCATTTATTTCAATATCAATAAGATATTACTGATTATCTTAATTATTAAGTAAACATACCACAGAAGTATTTCGAGTATGTGTCACCATTTAGACAGACCTAATATTAAATGAAATATTTTATACTAGATGGCACCATGAGCACTTATAGAAACTGCGAATAAATGTTAATTCTTCACATACTGTCGAGCGGACGTGGCTCAGTAGGCTAACGCACTACAAGTCGCTGAGCCACGTTCGCTTTTGGAGATCGGGGGTTCGAATCGTCAAGAACTCACTTTTTAATATTTTTTGCGCTAAATTTATTTATTTTTCGCGGTAAAACCTTATTTTACATTAAAATCATTTATTTCCTCACCGATAGATAGCGCCACGAGCATACTTTAAATTTTTACTTCATTTCCCTACCGATAAATGGCGCCACTTAGTTGACATTCCTTAAAACTAGACATATAATACGTCACATAAATCTATTCCATGACGTCACATAAACCTACCCTATTTATCATCAGCACTAAAACAACTCAACTATCAGCACCCTAACAACTCAACTCCACTCTACTTACGGCAAGTTCCACCCGTTGCCATTCCTAAACTATTATTATTCCTGCATACGTCACACGAAAACTAAAGCAGCACCCTTACAACTCAACTTTCAGCCAAAAACAACTCAACTCCACTACATACTTCCGAACACTTAGAGCGTACCCAACTCCTCCTCGACCACGCCCCTTCCGGTCACGTGTATACCGAACGATTAGAGCGCACCCGACTTATCCACTGATGACGTCACTTCCGGCGCTAAAGTGCCCCTACTCCTACTGCCGGCAACTACACTATGGTTTGAAAAGCTAGTTGAAATGAAATATAAGCAAGGTTTGTAGAGCTGATCAAAAAAAGTTCCCACTAGTGATCATTTCGGTTGTTATTTATCGTAAAGAATCGGACCTTTTTGTTTTTGTTAATACAAAACATACTAAATTGATTGCAAGACCCAGAATCTGGTGTTCAGGCCCGTTTCGGAATGTTTTTGAACTTGTTGACAGCAGATCCTGGCTGATGCCATTTCGTAACTGATCGCTACCTAGTACTCTTTTTCGGCACTTTTACACATTTAAATTCTTCAACAAACAATTGGTCACATTTTTTCCACGAATTAGTTTTAATAAAATTTTCTACAATGAACACTCTCTGCTGTACTGTGAGTTTCATCTTCACCTGTGAATTGATCAACTTACTCTCACACATCGCAACTCCCACTGACGCACTACGATCTGAACCGGCCAATAGTCCATGAGTAGCTCTAATGTGATGCTAATCCAATCCAACCAATGCAAAAACGGGTTTGTCAAGTGAAACCATTGCACGCTTGAATAATCTTTTATTTCCACTTGAAAGCTTTCAGGCGGCTTCAAGAGTTTTTCTCGCCAAGCATTTCAACGTATTCCTATCTCTTGACCGGAGCCACTTTTCTTTGCCTCACTCTGTAGATCGGATGCATGTTATTTTAAAGAACCATATAAAGCACATCAGAATATTATTCTTTAGAGAAATTCGTTATATTATTATTACAGTACTTTAGGAACTTTTAGAAATTCAACAGGCGCGGATGTGAATAATTCATAAAGAATCTCGCCTTTCAAGCATTTTATATCTAATCTTTTCTTGCGTGTTCACGGATAACATCCCGGATTATAAAAAGTTTATTTGTTAAAAGTTTAAGTTTTTTTCGGTGAGAAAAAAGTATTTATTCTAGGTAGATATTCTTAAGATATTCATTTAAGCTCATAAAATATCTTTTAGAAAATCTACAAAGCAATAAAATAGTTTTGAAGAAAAATACTTGGAGTATAAGTAAACACCTTAAGATGTTTAAATTCTCGCCAAATGAAAAACGTTAGTATTTTTCTAGTTTTCCACGTTTGATATGAGGGAAATTTTGCAAGTCATAATATCCATATTATTTCCATTTTGTTAGAAGTTCACTAGACTAAAATTAATATTTAGTTTGAAAATATTATATTGTAGTGATAGCAAAGTTATTAAAATACGAAGTGAATAGAAGCTTTTATTAAATAAATCATTTGGAACAGTTTAAGTTTAGTAATTAATTTAAAAGAATTTAGGGGCGATTTAATGGACCGTTGTAGGTCCCGCCATTAGAAGAGCTAACGAGCGTTGCTCGTTCAAAGAGAGTTGAAAGTCAAGTCAAGTGTTCCTTTTGACCGAAGCGCAGTTCGGTGTTTGGAAGAGCGGAGGGATACACAGTTATACACAGGGGACAGTTCACAGTTACACAGAGGAGACAGGCAAGTTATTGGTGATTTCTATCAAACCCCCGCTCAACGATGAGTTGCCTGTTTGTTTACATTATTCCAATCAAATCCCAACAGTGTTTATGTTTTGGAGCACTTAGAGATTTTGTCGAAACATCTGCTGGCATATCATTTGTATTTAAGTAAACTACATTAGTTTCACCTTTTTCAAAAATTTCTCTAACGAAATGCTGTCGCACATCTATGTGCTTTGTGCGTGCATGAAACACTGGGTTACGTACAAGCTTTTGTGCAGATTGGTTATCACTGTAAACAATAGTAGGTTCACTAACACATGATGGTGAAAGTTCACTAAAAAGCCTTCTGAGATGGACCACTTCTTTGATGTTTCTGACCGTGCCATGTATTCAGCCTCGGTTGTTGATAAGGCCACTGTTCGCTGCTTTCTTGCTTCCCATATAATGGCACCACCAGCGTGCTTGCAGATAAATCCGGTGAAACTTCTTCTATCTGACGTGCAGGAAGCAAAATTTGCGTCAGCAAATGCAGTGAGTGGTTCACCTGTCTTCGTAAATTCGATGCCTTGATCCCTGGTGAGTTTGAGGTATCTGAGGATTCACTTTGCTGCTTGCCAATGGAGCTTTCCAGGATTGTTGTTGAATTGGCAGAGGAAATTCACGCTGTGTGTGATGTCTGGTCTGGTTGCTACCGAGAGGTACATCAGTGGCCGGTAAGGGATGTCTTCCATCTCGGATCTTTCAGCATCATTCTTGGGGCACATCTCTGTTGTCAATTTTTGACTTGGGTCCATGGGTGTTGTCACAGTTTTTGCATCTTCCATGTTGAACTTTCTCAGCAGGTCGTCGATGTATTTGGCTTGCGACATCTTCAATTTTCCTTCGTCTTGTGAAAATTCGATGCCTAGGCAGTAATGCAAACGTCCTAAATCTTTCATTCTGAACGACGAGGCTAACTTGTCTCCAATGAATTTGTAGCTATCTTCTGAGTCAGTGAAGCACAGTAAATCGTCAACAAAAACACAAATTATTACTTCTTTGGAAGGTGTATTTAGTTTATAGATACAATGATCAGATACTAGGGATTTAAATCCCAGTGAGTTGTCTTTCATCGAGTTTCTTGTACCATTGGCGGCCTGATTGCTTGAGACCATATAGGGATTTCTTTAGTAAACAAACTTTGTTTACTTCCTCGAAACCATCAGGTGGTTCCATGTAAACAGTTTCCTCGATTTCACCGTTGATGTAAGCTGTTATAAAATCAAGTTGATAAGCTTTTAGATCATTTTCAACAGCGTATGATGTCACTGCACGAATCGAAGACAGCCTAGGGACTGGTGAGTAACTATCTTCATAATCACCCGGCTTTTGGAAACAGCCTCTGGCGACTAGTCGGGCCTTCAATTTATCTATTGAGCCATCCTGATTGAATTTGGTCTTGAGAACCCATTTAGATGGTATTATTTTTTTAATCTTTGGGGCCGATCCACTAGTTCCCATGCATTTTGTTGCACGAGCGAGTTGTATTCTTCTTCCATAGCTGTAATCCAAGCGTCTCTCTGTTGACTTTTGACGGCTTCATTGTAGCTTGGAGATGTCAACACGGCTCCGCTCCCGCATGTAAACATGGCTTCGTTCCCGCATGTAAACACGGCTTCCTTGGCGGTCGCCAACTTGGCATAGTGGTACAGCTTCCTTGGTCGCCCACGCTGTGACGTTTTCTCCTTTCGTGGTCGGCCGGCAACCCTTCGGAGTGGAGCATCAGCCTCTTCTCCTGAATCGTCCTCTTCTTCGGTGGTGACGTCATCGCGGAGAAAAATGGCTGATGGTCTGTAGGAGAAGTATCGGTCTCTGGGTTGGTCTCGCCGTGCGTATCGGTCGCTGGATCAGCTGGATATTCGATAGGGAAATCGTACCATTGTTGATCTTGTTGGTTATCTTCAGAACTTGTGTTTATTTCGTCAATAAACTGCATCTCGGCTTACGATAACTTTTCGGGTGTTGGGATCAAAGAAACGATAAGCTTTCGCTTGGTCCGAGTATCCAATAAAGATGACTTCATGTGATCTTGGTTCGAATTTGGATCTTTTGTGCTTGTTTAACACAAATGCTTTCTGTCCGAAAATTCTGAAGTAGGATGCAGTTGGTTTTCGGTCGAAGAATATTTCATACGGGGTCTTGTTTTCCGCTACGCCTTTGGTTGGACATCGATTTCTGATGTGTGCGATGGTTCGAACTGCTTCGGCCCAAAAACTTGGATCTAGGTTTGCTTGAGATAGTAAACTCCTTGCGGTGGAACAATAAATCCTGTTTTTGCATTCGGCCACGCCGTTTTGTTGTGGACAGTATGGAGCAGTGTTTTTTCGGCGTATTCCTTCTTGGGTCAAGAATTGGTCAAAATCTTTACCCACGTATTCAAGGCCGTTGTCGGTTCGTAATACCTTGATCTTCTTACCCGTACGGTTTTCAATGCAGGCTTTATATTTCAGGAATGCATCTTTTGCTTCATCTTTGTTTTTTAGGAAGAAAATTTCGGTGTACCTTGATTTGTCATCGATAAATGTCACAAATTATCGCGATCCTCCGAGTGATGGAATCTTCATCGGTCCGCAAAGATCGGAATGCACTAGGTCGAGGATTTCTTTACTGACAAATTTAGTTTTCTTTGGGTAAGGTGTGGCATTCTGCTTACTTTGAATGTGGTTTTGCAGTCCTTAATAGAGTCGTTTTTGTTTCTAAAATTGAGTCCTCGAACCTTATTTTGAGATTCCAATTTCTTCAGATCATTCATGTGCAAGTGTCCAAATTTTTGATGCCAGATTTCAAGTTCTGTGATGACTGCTGCGCTTTCTTCGATTGGTTCGACAAAATAAAGATTTCATTTTCTTTCTGCACGGAACAATGTAGAACCATCTTCTAAAATTACTTTGGCTTCGCGTGCGTCAAACACGACAACGCGGTTGTTTCGTGTACACTTCGAAGTTGAAAGCAAGTTTGTTTTTAGTTCCGGAACACATAGGACATTTTCTAGTTTCAATGTCTTTGTACCGCATTCTTCATCAGGAATAGTTATTCTAACACATCCTTTTCCAGTAATTTTGGCTGGTTTGTCGTCTGCTAGTGTAATATAGGAGTCGATCTGTGTTGTAATTTCGAAGAACAGGTCGGGGTTGAAGCACATGTGCGATGTCGCTCCGCTGTCTAGAATAAATTTGTTATTCCTTTGCCTGTTGTATACAGCGGCGGCTGCAATTGCTTCTTCTCCTTCTGGCGGGGAATTCTTTTTTTCTTGTTCATTCGTTGCCATGACGACAGCTGTTGTGGCACTTTCTTTTTGATTGGGAGAATTCTTTTTGTTTATTTCTCGCTGGCGTTTGTAGCAGACGTCGTATTTATGACCCTTTTTAGAGCAATAGGAGCATAGGGTAATGAGTACAGTGATTGGCCCCCTCACAGTGATTGGCCCCCTCATTCATTATCTATCTATATATATAATACTCTTATACGGCACCCAAATTTCCTTATATTTCTATCTCTGGAATGGCAACAATCAAAATGAACAAAAATGCTTTTAATTTCAAAATGGCCGACTGAAAACAACAAAGAAGTGTTTCTTTAGAAAAGGCTTGAAATAGGGAAAAATAACTATAAATATTATGCCGCCTAAGGGAAAGATAAGTTGATTTTGATATACTCTAAGTGTTATATAAGATTCGTTATTAGTTTTTAAAAAAAAAACCAACAACTTTTGGATATAATCAGTAAGTTTAAATTTTAACATGCATAATATTAGGGACGTTTAATGTTTGAAAATTTAAATTATAATTTCGATCGACTGAACTACCAAACACTATTGTTAATAAAAAAGGAAAAATTCAAATTGTTTTTAAATATAGTTTCTAAGCGTTGATGGCTACCACAGTTTCCAATTTATTTACAAATGGATGTTAGTCGAGCAGCGAAATATTTTCGCAATAATAACCATTAATTTATAAGCATCAATTTATAATTATTTCATTTTAAAAGGATATTAAAGGCAGTTAACCTAAAGGACCATGTCCGGATTTGGCGCCAGTCGAAAAATGTCGCCAAGTCAAAATGACAACAAACCGAGCGTTTGCCAAGTCTGTGAAATGACAACAAATAATTACATAAAATGCTGCTCAAAACTGAAAATGTCTGCTGAGAGAATATAAAAGATTTCCTTATTAAAAATTATCGTGGCATTTGCGATCGTAGATCGTAGCGATATTTTAAAATAAGAAAATCAGAACTCAACAGTTTGCTGCAAGTTCAAAACAATGTGCACAAAAAATAATTTAAGAAATGAGTTATATTAATAATTAATGATTAATAGTATTTATTATTTTAAATATATTAATACGATTTAAGAATTCTTTGCGGTGAAAGAAATGGACAGGATCAACTTATAAAGAAAGTAGCAAAATAAATTCTCTATTCCAACCGAATACATAGAAAAAAACTTAACTATTTGATATTTATTCGTTTAAAATACGATCCGTTGCGATTTTCGTAGCCAATGGCTGCCATAATACCGATTTGGAGGGGTTACCATATTTGGCGAAAAACATGCCGGACATGTTCCTCAAGGTTAACCCTTGTGGCTAGACTAAAATATTTTAATGAACGGTGAGCGAGCGAAACGAGCCTGGATCGCGAAGCGATCCAAAGGGAACTGCGCAAGCAGTTCCCGAGGGTTGGCGAGCGATAGCGAGAAGGGGGCGTGCCCCCTAGTTGAAAATAATATGTTAAAGCCCAAAATAGGTGTGGCAAAGGTTTTTAAAATTCCCTCCATTAACGTTTGTCATGTTGGTAACAGTGCACCAACAATCGGAAAAGCAATATGGCCGCTAAAGAAATATGTCTCAATGTCAACGGTGCTCTATGAGCCTATAACGGAAAATTTAAGAAGAAGCCGATATTGTTTTATTCGTCAATCAAAGTGAAATCAACTGAAGACAGGTAAGCATTATAAAATAACGTTACTATAGGGCTTGTTTTATAAGTAATTGCTTGTGAAATAACTACCCGGCCCATTGTTTACATTTTTAGGGTAGGGTCAATAACTGTTTCCAACGCAGCATGGGCATTCAGTGATTGGCCCCGGGTGGCAATCACTGTATTTTAAAGTTTTTAGCATTATTAATTTTT
This sequence comes from Oedothorax gibbosus, assembly GCA_019343175.1. NCBI lineage: Eukaryota > Metazoa > Arthropoda > Arachnida > Araneae > Linyphiidae > Oedothorax > Oedothorax gibbosus. Next base: position 86,019 of record JAFNEN010000444.1, on the reverse strand, counting down.
TTCAGTTACGTTTCGTTGTAGAAATGCCCTGGTATAATAATTTTTGTTACAGGAAATTTCTTTCCAGCTATTGGCCTGGGGGCCAATAGCTGTACGGGCCAATTATTGCACGAGTCAATAGCTATGGTACCAATGACTAACTAACGAAAATAACTTTTTTTATTTTCAGTGAAAATGCTTAAAAAATGCAAAAATCCGTATACGAAAGACGATTTAACAAAAGCATTGAACGCAGTTGCAAGTGGAATGCCCAAAAAATGCCCCGCAATAGAATTCGGAGTTCCTAAATCAACTATGCAATTTCGGCTCTCAAAGAAATTAAAAACAAAACTTCTCTAGGGCCGGCCCCTGTACTTCTAGAAGATGAAGAAAGATTACTAGTGAATTGACTTATAGACTGTCAAAGAAAAGGCCGGCCCCGGCGCGCTGAAGACTTAAAGCTCAGCATTAAAGAGATGCTGGATGTGTCTAAAAGACCAAACCCCTTTGTAGACAACAAACCCGGACAAGGGTGATACAATGCTTTTCTGCGCCGGCACCATGAGTTGTCCATACGGATGGCTGAAGAAGTTTGTCTAATTATAATTTGAGTTAAAGTGTAACTAATAAAACAGTTTTATATTTTTAAACACTTACTACCATACATAAAAACAACCGAAGCAGCATTACCCGTTCACTCTTAAATAAAATGGGAAAAATTAAAATGTATATTTTCAACAGATTTTTTAAAGAACAAATGTGAAATAATTAACTAAGATCATTAAACTGGATTCTGAAAATTTACGAGAGTCGACAGTAAAAATTAAAAAAAATAATGTTTGAAAACTTATTTATTGTTTTATCTTACCATTTCAATGGCTGCCTTGTGCTTGGTGTATTTTAGTTAAAGCTTGAATATCCGGCTTTAAATTTTTCAAGTTCAGACGCAAGTCTCCTTTAAGGCAAAGGCCCAACTGATTTCTTTGTTTAGTGGAGGAGCTGGACAACAGAACTAAATCATTTTTCAACTAAATATGTTGATGAGAACGATATAAGTGGTTCAGCCTTTAACCACAGTTGTGGATAAGTGTCCATAAGTTTCACCCAGGCTAACTCATAACCACTCCTTACTAGTTCTAAAATTTCTAACTTAATCAAATCTTCAAATCTTGTAAGCATGTCAGATTTTAACTGAGCAAGATGATCAATAAAATTAGTATTTTGTCTTGGTCGTATTTGGGAGTTCAAGAGTAAATGACATTAAAACACTCGTCAGTACTTTTCATTTTTATTTTTTAGTGAGCACAAATATGAACTTTCAATTATTTATTCTTTTAATGTGTTAGAGATAATTGCTGATATGGTTTTTTTTTAAGTTTTCTTTTAAAAACTGAAAATATGAATCATACCTTAAAAATATTTTTTTTTCAAATCTTTATATTATTTAAAGAATGTCGAAACATATTAGTTGGCTCTAAAGATATTATGACCTTGTTCAACTGAGGTCTTAATTTTGTCAACAGTGGGGAGAACCAGGGACACATGACCCAACTTACAGTTTTTTGCTTGTAACTTTTAAAAAACACCATTTATGGATGTGCAAAGGCAGTCGATTTATACTTCATAAAGTACTACACAATATATATTAGTATTTTTATGAAGTATTAACTGCAATAGTAGTAAAATATATATTATTAAAAACTTTAGTATTAGATCATGTTTCCCCATGCAAAGGGATACATGACCCACCCATTAGGGATACGTGACCCAACTCAAAAATTTGGTAGTAAGACTTACAATTATCAAAGTACTTTTACCTAATATTAAAACTAACATCATATTATAATATTTAAATAGATTTTATAGTTTTTCAAGACAAAATTATTACTTATTTTTATCACATTCATTATTCTTATATTAACGAACTTATCAAATTTAAACGTAAAATCTTGTAGAAATACAAAACTGGGGATTCTTTTATTTTGCAGAGAAAACACAGGTCGTTAAAGAATCGCTTCTATTTGATCAATATCAACTTGGGATGTATTATCCATTTCACAGGTCATTTAAAACATTTTCCATCGATTCTTTTTGAATACTGAATTGTAAGCTCTTTAAAAAAAATTCCCCTTGTACCTTCCCAACAAACCTTGTATTCTGTTAAGAACCCAGTCATTTACTTTTGGGACTCTCGTGATTTTTAAAAAAATGTACTTGGTCTACTTCTGTCTACTTTTGTATTGTTTACTTGGGTCACGTATCCGTAATTGGTTTGGGTCAAGTATCCCTAGTTGCACTTTTTTTGATTAACCTCAAAACAAACACATTTGCGAATAAAATTACATTAGCACTATTATACACGTAATTGTAGCTAATAGCATGAACAAAACGAGTAACTAATTGAAAAAATCCTCACTTTAAACCAAAAAAAGTAGTAGTAATAGTAGTAGTAGTAATAATCTTACGGCACCAAAAATTTACTTTCAGTGCATGAAAACGTATTTCTTCGTATAGCTAAACACGTACGCAATGATTCAGTGGGGTTTTTTCACCATGTGGGCAGCTGACTGAAAGGAAAAAAGTGATGCCACTTCCAACTCATAAAACTTTTCCAATGCTAAGAAAAAGGCATTGGGTCATGTATCCTTATGGGTCAAATGTCCCTGGTTCCCCCTACTAATATCCCTATAAAAGGATTTATCCTGTGCATTTACATATGTCGTAAAAATGCAGCTGGAAACTGGTTATGCTGCAACATTTTTCTTACTAGGCTCTGTAATTCTAATTTCATGATACTAAATAACATAAATAAGAGCTAAAAATGGGATTAAACATTTAAAATATATAATTATATGATTAGTTCTTTGAAGATATTTTTTAAAACTTCTTCTTGGTCTTTTTTTTTTTGTTATTGATTTACTTTTGTTAGAGCAAAATTTTTCTGTTTTGTATAACGTTGCAGACCATGTAAATACTTTAAAAATTAGTATAGAACTTAATTGGTTTTCTTTAAAAAATTTCAATATTCTAACTAATTTTTTGCTTTCGGAAAGTACAAAGTGTAAAATATGGTTAAATTAAAAAGTGAAATAATCTATACACACAAAAATAAAGTTTGCGTATCATTGTTTTCTACCCCAGAGCGCTAGACAAGACTTTTTCCTTATTTTGCGCAACTTTTCTTTCTTACAATAACCATAAAATTCAAAATTTTGTAAACAGTCGTCTCTTCAAAATTAAACCTAATTCCAATTTTTAAAACAAATATTATTTGAAATAAATTTAATTTAAAATGTATCAGTAAAAACTATATGTGTTTGCCCATTTTCAGACCGTTTGAAAGGTTTCTTAAATATTTACCAAAAAACAAACATTTACCACTTCTTTCTCTCTTATTAAAAAAATTCAAAATATTCTACAATTTTCTTTTTGTTATTTACATGTTTTCCATAGTCCCTTTCCGTACTTTATAGATGCATGACTTATGCAATAAATGGAGCAAAACCCGTTTAGTGCTACTTTAGTACCATTTATAGAATAGCAGAAAATGAGTTTAAACCATATTAAGGACCGAAAGTAACTTGTTCTTTGATGTTACTCCCGCTGAGAATTTATTACGATCATCAACTTTTCCGTTTAACTATTACACCAGATTTGACGTAACTATAGGGTATCTGTAATAATAAAAATGAAGATTTGTGTGTATGTCTCTTATAGACTCATAAACTAGACATTTGTTTGACTCGTAACTTGGCACAAATGTGTGGTTCATACTTTAGTTACAGATTTTGAACTTTCAGAGCTCAAAATGTTCTAATTTTAGAGAAAATTCGAATATTCTGAAAAAAATACACCATTTTCGCTCTAATCCGATCATTTTTTTTTCCTTTGGTGATGCCATTCGGCAAAAGAAATTAAATAAAACTCCTAGGAAAATATTTTAAATTAAAAATTTTATTTTGTTCTGCTGCATATTAGGGTTTAACGTTTTCATTATTTTGCCAAATACGTTGCAGAACTCGCCAAATTCTTACCTAAAACCTGCGCCAAATGAGCCTTTTTTTTAATTTATAATGTTGGTTGATTGTTCGAAGGTCGTCGTGCTAGAGCTGTATAATAAATGTGTTCGTAGCTATATCTCTTTTCTCGCCAAATTCTTACCAAAAAGGCGCCAAGTGAGCTAAAAGGTTTTATATGTTTATGAGGGAAATTACGATAACTATTATGCATACATTTTATCGCGTATGTTTTTATTTTGGATTTTTAAGGTAATATAGGTAAGAGTATTTTATACTTCATAACGAGCGGGAATAATAACCAGTCTATTATCCTATAATGGATTAAATTGTACATACACTTGGATCAATTAAAACTTTTTTTTAGTCCGTGCGAAGTACGGTATTTATTTGCTATTATTAAACAAAATGGCTCGGAGATACGAGTTCCTGGTTACAAAGCAACACAAGTATAGAAAAGGATCAACACTGATAAAAAAAAAACTTAATTTAATATAATTAACTAAAAAATAATTATATAAATAACATGTTAGGTAATGTTTAAAAAAATAAGAAGGGATATAAGAAACAAAAGAGAATCCGAAAGAAAAATCAAGTTTTAGGATATTGTTAATATGAAATATGGTTAAATTAATATCTTGTGTAGAAAACCAATTTAGAAAGGAGACGCTCCGAAATTAATAGTTTATTTATTTTCTCGGTCATATTTTAAATTTCTACATGCATATATTAAACGTTGGGATCGTTTATTGATTATTAAAACAAAAAACTCCATACAGTCTCGGAGTTAATTGAGTATCATTAATGCAATTAAATAATCATGTAAAACAAATAAAAACTCCATAACAGTCTTCGGAGCTTAAATTTGAGTATCATTAATGCAAATTAATAAATCATGTGCCTTCTTACTTGCTTGTTCCATAAGTACAGAAAAAAATATCATAAATAGATAATTATTATCTTTCCTAAATCAAATTTCAGTAATGAGAGATTGTGCTTTCATTTGACAAGTATTAAACAAACGAATATAAAACTCCTCGACTTATAAACCCGTCAACTAACTATCAGGGCTTCCAGCAACACAAAATGACAAAAAAACACTAAATTTTACAACTTTAATTAATTTCTAAGTTTGAAGTTATGAGGAGTCTTTTTTTTAATTATTTACTACATATATAAAATTGAAATATTTTATGTAGACATTTTACGTGGACAAAAAAATTTAAATATAGACATTTTTTATTAAATAGTTGAACCTTCAGATTTCAAACTCAGTCAGTGAAATTGAGGTTATGCTTTTGCAAAATTACGAGTCAACTGAAGGAAAAAAGCAAATTAGTCTAAGCCTTTTAATTGTGGTAATTAACAAATAATTTACAAATTTACAAATTATACTCACCACTAACGCCACATAGAAATGCAAATTAAACAAGTAGGTTTGTAACAGAATCTGTCACTTAACCCGCTTCCACACAACAGTTGTGTTTAACAGGTAAAAATGCGCCAAACACAGCATTAATTCTATATTAAATATTTACATGCTAAATTTGGCTAGTTTCATTTATTTTATTTCGAAAATTCAATAATTATTACTTATCGTTTGCAAAAATTAATTTATATTTCAAAGAATAAATATGTAATTTTCCTCGCTTTTAAATAGAATAGAAATATTTCATATCAACATATAAAGAATTTCGTAGTGAAATATATTTGACGTCATTTCAAACTGATCGATGTCGCAAAAATAAATTTATTTTAATTTATTTTCTAAAAGAATTAAAGTTTCTCGAGCGATTGTTGCGAAAGGCAATGGTGATTTAATTCTAATAAAATTGGTCTCCTATGCTTTTTAAATGAGCATTAAATTTTGCAGTTTTTTTAAATAATTGAAGTACTTCGAATTCTTTTCTGAAATTTTCAATGTATTCTAATTTCGATGCGCTGAAGTTTTTGACGTATCCCACTTGTCCGTAGCATTTGTAGTTTGGGCTATGAAAGTGGGTGACAGGCAGACGGACAGACGGACTGAACGATTATAATACCTTCCACTTTTTACGTTATAAACGTAGTGTGGAAGCTAAAAATCGTTTTAACTTTCTTTACGATTTTGAATTGCTATATAAATCTTGTTTACAGTTTAAAACTGCTCCTTCCCAAATCTTATTCTCAATGTCGTCGCTTTCGATGGAGGAGATATGCGTCCACCGTATTTTGTAATTTTTTTGGTAACTCAGCTGCTAGATTAAAACCGTAAATTTAACGAGATTTTTTTAGTGAGGGTATTACGAGAATGTGAAAATTATTAAGAAAAGTTACAAACCGAAAAACTAGAAACAGATTTGTCAAACTTTTGAACTGCCTTTAAAAATAGCATAATTTAATGCATACTAATTTTAGCTTACGAAATTCTACTTTCTATAAGCAATACAAAGATCAAACTTTTGAACTGTCTTTAAAAATAGCATAATTTAATGCATACTAATTTTAGCTTACGAAATTCTACTATCTATAAGCAATACAAAGATCAAACTTTTGAACTGTCTTTAAAAATAGCATAATTTAATGCATACTAATTTTAGCTTACGAAATTCTAGTTTCTAAGCAATACAAAGATGAAGACTTATATTTCATTAAAAAATATAAAGCACGGTAAACTCATCTTTTTAATATTAAGGTAAAAAAAAACAGTGTTTTTAATTTAACACAAATAATTTTTCAAAACATGATAAATAATGTAACTAAAATTCATCCACCCCAGATTTTCAAGAACTGTATGAAAAATAAAGAAAAACCGCTTGACCTGAATAAATTAACAGTATACATGTTTTAAGTAGCAAATTTGCGAGTTACTTACCTTTTATTTCAAATTTGAAAAATAATAATATAAGAATCCTAACTTTGAAAAGTAAATATAATTTTAAACCGATTTATTATATAAACTAGTTAAATGCAAATAACGCATTAAGAAATAATTCAACTAATTTAAATTGCCTACCTTTGATTATTTTAAATGAATGCGAGACGAAATAAAAATGAATTTCAGCTTGTCTTAACAATCACAGCCACTTTCTCTATGTCTGGAACAACAAGTGTGTTTTGCCTCTGGTTTTCCTCCCATTCTCGTTTTCTCCACGTAGGCGCAAGCGCAGTAGTTTTGGATGGTCGGGATAATCCGGATGGGAATATTAGTTCTTGTCTTCGTTTGCCACCAACTTTACTTAGCTGAAACATTCAGAAAGTTTTTACTGCCTTAAAAAATATTTTTAGCTTTGGAATATAAGTGGAATTATTTTATCCTGTTTAAATTATTAAATAAAATACCACATAATTATCTTGACACTTGTAGGGATCTAGTGTAAGTTTAATGTTATACAATTCAATATTTTAAACAAAAATTGTTGTCTTAAATAGAATTATTACAGTTTTCCAATTTTTAGAAGAACTACTATTTGACTAATTAAATAATTTTAATGACTAGTTTCTTTAACTAAATTGTTAAGGTATTTCATTACACCATTGGAAATTACTCTTTTTAGGAAATTTTGTAACTTTTTATGAAATACTTTGCTTTCATTGAATAACTAAAGTTCATATTCATAACTTCAAATTTTGAATGAAGTTGCTTTCTATAATTTTCAGAATCAAATAATTTATGAAGAATAAAAGGAAATAAAATTATTGTACTATATTCTTCCGAAAATTCTTTGTATATACACTCTTAAAACAAAAGAGTGAAATTCACTCCTACAGGAGAAGTGCATTTTCGGCACCGGAAAGGAGTGGAAATTAACTCAGACTGAGTTAAAACCGCTCGTTTTAAGAGTGTAGGACGCAGATTGTTTTCTTTTATTTCTTTTACCCACTCCGAAAAAGAGTGAAATTCACTCCTATAGGAGAAGTGCATTTTCGGCACGGAAAGGAGTGGAAATTAACTCAGACTGAGTTAAAACCGCTCGTTTGTTTTAAGAGTGTATATATTTTTAAAAGAATTATTCAATTTAAAGTATAGTTTATCATGTATTTTAAATTGCGTTATTTAGAATAGAAACAGACATATTTTCGAAATCAAGGGCGTAAGAATCCAGAAGCTAAAAGTTTTGACTTGAAGATCCTTGGATCATAAACGCTCAACTACACTGTCATCATTAAAATATTTAATTCAAAATTTTCATAGTATTAGTTTGATTTTTCTTTTTTTAACTTACATAAAATAAATTTTACAACTCGCCTTATCTAAATACCAATTGGACATATAATGATGAAACTATCCCTTAGGATAGTTTGATCAGTATAAACACGAGTTAATTAGAATATGTTTTTGTTAACTTTTCTTTGTTCAATATGTTTGAGTTAGTTTGAATATTTTTTTTTTATCTAAACGGATTTGTTTCATCAATATTTATTTTAAATAAACTAAATTGTTTACAGATTTTTTTTATTCAATTATTTATAGAATAAACTGTAATATTTCATGGCCTTTACTTCTCTATTGTGATGGTATAGTATTAGATATATAATGTATAGTGGCTAGTACTTAGATTACATAATGCATCATGATTAAAACTGATTAAGTTAAACATCCATAATTTAAGGTTCGAAGTTGTTCTTAATGCTCTCTCTCAGAAAAATTAATAAATAAATAAAACAAAGTTAAACTAAGAATCATAAGATATTTTAATGGTGGTTCCAGAGATATTTCTCAATGTTACATACGAAATGGGTGTTGATTACAGCTGCTAACATCGTTCTTTTACACGTGCAAGTTTTTATGAATCAAGAATAAAAAGTAAGGTTCTAGTCCGTTAAAAATATCAGTTCTATTCTGTCTCTCAAAGTCTCATATTGAAAAGCATCTCAACACCTGGACCGCCTTCCAAAACTTCATTGGTTCAACCGCTGTCACTCAAGGAACACTCTCACTCCAATTCGCTCTTGAGCTTCCAACATCATTGGAGCGGGTTCCGCCATTGATTTCAAATTAACGATTTGGGAACTCGTCAAGTCTGGCGACTCTCAGACTACGGCATTGTTATACAGCTGCAATATCTCGTGAAAATGCAGTCTCATTATCGCCAACAAACCATCCAACAAGCATCACAAAAATAGCGACAGCACATAAACCCATATGTCTAAGCAAAGTTTTGCTATTATTTCTTATTAAAAAAAACAACAAAATGTTGTTAAGAATTTTTCGGCCATTAAGACTATTTCTATTAGCAATAATTTAAATTATGTACATATACGTTGACGTATTTTTGAAGTCCAATTTTACATAACAAATTTTTATCAATACAATATTCAACAAGACAATACCATTTACCTTCTTCATGAGCCTACACAATTCATCCTTTTTCCGATATCGTAAATAGTACCGATATCGTCAGGACATACCATCCCGATCATTTTAAAATCACCAGCTCTCTCTAAGCGAAGGTTTTTTTTCGTTGAAAATTTTAACTTAAGATTTCTGAACGAAATACTTGATCCATACCCCAAGGCAACCTCATAGCAAAATAGTATGCTGCGCCAAGGGACTGTCTGTTCCATAGAGCTAATATATTAGTTTTGAAATCACAACTTTTGCAAAAGAATTGCTTTGCCGTGTTATCCTATTTTCACTAGATATGGGAATCATCATAACATCAATTTAAAACAAAATTAAAAAGAAAATAACTTCCGGTTATTTAATTATTAATTGATAAAGTTTTAAAATAGTGTACCATCTGCTGTATATTTTTGGCATTTTAAAACTTCAAATATATATAATTAAATAACTAGATAACATTTTCGTTTCAAATTTGTTTCATTTCGATGTCATGTTGATTCCCATACCTATGGAAAAAGGACTAACATGGCAAGTAATACTTCTGCGGAAGTTGTGATTCCAAAATTAATGCATTAGCTCTATGGGACTGACAATCCCTCTTAAGATTTATATTTTATTACTACTTAATCGTGCAGATGTGACATAAGTTTATTTTCAAGAACCATTTAAAGCAGCCCCTCAGAAAAAATTTGCGTTCAAACTGCACTAGTGGAACACTAGTATGTAAAAAAGGCAATGTTACAATCTTGGGTCGTTTCAATTCAAGAATTGTGTTGATGACAGATGAACACAAACTTGTGTTGTTCCAACACAACTGACGATCGTGAGAGGAGACGATTATTATATCTATGCGTGATTGGCAAAAAAATGTAAAGTATAGTGTTTCTCAATTATATATAACAAAATTATAACACAAGTTTTAAGCATTAGTATCCGAAATGAAAGAGAAAATGCTGAACTACTTTTCAAAGGAATACATGCATGCTGCGTCTTCAACACAATTTATGTACTTTCCATGGGCCGGATTTAAAGATTTGCCGCCTGTAGGTTACAATTGATTTGCCGCCACTGTCACAATATTCTCCCCCTTCGGGGAAAGGTAGCTATGGTAAGCTGCAAAATAAGGTGGTATGTGCTCTTTAAAATAGATACACATATTCGAATCCTCTATGTACCCTTTACACTAAATCGAAAGCGGAATAGGCGAATTTTTAAAACTGTTCTACTATTTTTTTTAACTTCGAAATCCGGGAGGAGGGGCTGTAATAGGGGATGCCCTCGCAGCGACCATGTTTGCTACGAGATATTAGTACTATATATACGTTTACGGTTTACGCAATAATGTAAATTATTTGTTTTTTTTTCTTTCTTAAAATATTCGTATCTAAATAATAATTTTTTTTATGCCGAATGCCGCTTTAATTTGTCGTAAAATTTGCCGCCCCCAAAAATTCGCCGCTCTAGGCTACAGCCCACTTAGCCTATTTAGAAATCCGGCCCTGTCCATGCATAATTATTTAGTTACAATAAAAATTTTGTATTGCTTCAACACAAATTGTAATAACTGGCTAAAACAAATTTTTTGTGTTGAAAGTCAACACACGTTTTTTTCTGAGTGCATCACAATTTTACTCTTCAGAGAAATTCTTTACTTTATTCTAGTTCTTCAGAAACACTCAAAGTTTCAAAAGGCGTGGACATGAATAAAGCATTTGGTATCTCACATATAAAGCATTTTTTCGCTTCTTGCTCGTTTACGGATAACATACCCCCCCCCCCCCCCCCCATAAAGTCTACTTATTTAAAGTCAGGTTGTTTTTGGTGAGAAAATATTTTTTCCCGGGAAGTTATTCTTATTTTAAGTTTTTCATTTAATGTCATGAAATATCTCTTAGAAAAACAAGAGAAAAAAATTCAAAAGAAAAAACACCTGAGTATTAAAAGTAAACACCTTATAGGGTCTTCTATTTTCAAATTGCTTTTGATGAAAAAAATAAGTACGCGTTTTCTGGGGGTTTTTTTGGTTCAAGTTATTCATTTAATCTCAAATTAATCCTTTAATGGAACTGCAGAAAATAAATAATTTTGAAGGATATCAACCTTCAATTATCCCTGTATTAACTCAATAGAGATATAAAATTCAAAGGGAGTTAACTTTGAATAGTTATGTCAAGAACTTTAATGTAAAATTCCAAATCTTCTTCATCTTAAAGAAAGTCAAAAATAAAAATATCACGGAAAATAACGTATTTCCAAATAAATGGGACAAGTAAGTTTATTTCTTATTGTACGCCTTAAAAACTAATTAACTTTACTTTAAATATGCTTGTAATTATGCTTGTTTATTTCTGATGGTACGCCTTAAAAACTAATTAACTTTACTTTAAATATGCTTGTAATGCGTACTTTTCATATTTATTTTTTGATGTGTAAAGTTTTCTGGGTTTTTTTTTTTGTCACTTTACTATTAGGGTTACAAACGTTAATTTGGATGAATAATTTCCATTTTAAACCCGAATGTGAGACATATGCATTTGACACGTTTTTTCATTTATTTTTTGCATGGAATTCTTTTTTTTAATCCTATATTTTTCGAAGTATTAGAAAACATATGGGTTCGCTATCAAGGAAAAAAAGTCATTTTAGTCAGCAGAATTCCGAATTTTTTTTCCTGTGCTTAAAGCGTCATAAAATTAATCATCTACAGTTGTTGTCAAAAGCAGGCTTGTGCATCTGGGTTGATTACATTTCATCAGAAAAGTCGTTCAGTACACATGACAAACTCTCCTAAACTACACTCAGAAAAAAAAACTTGACTTTCAATAAAAAAAATGTTTTTTATAATTGCGTGAAAAAAATCCAATTTTTACACTATAATTTTAATATCAGACGCGTGCGAAAAGTTATACTTTTTAGAAACAGTGATAAAAAAAATACTTTTTTCACCCAAAAGCAGTGAAAAAAAGTACTTTTTTTTCACTCTTTTCATAAGATGCCAACATTTCAAGTAAAATTTCTATTTCATAATATTCATAAAATCCAGAAATTTATTGATCAGCTTTATTTATAAATATTATGCGCGTTAATGTTATTATTTTTTTTTAAGTTTTGAATCAGTATCCATGTTCAAATGTTTGACTTTAAACTAAAATATAAGTTTGCCTTTTGTAGTTCCAGAGATTTACCGATGCCGATCTTCTTTACGTAAAAAAATTAGCACGTGAATTATTTTTGAACCAATGAGATTTGATTCTTTTTACGTAATTATAAAAAAATAGTGCATGAAACACGTGTGAAAAGTAAACTTTTTAAAACACGTGTCATTATTTCACTCGCTCGTTCCTCGCTCGTGAAATAAAATCCACTAGTTTTAAAAACTGTTACTTTTCACACTTGTTGCATAAATATTTTTTTATTTATCACCAGTTGTGTTGAAACAATACAAAACTAATAATACATGGCTGGCACAAAAATTGTGTTGAAGGCGCAGACATGCTTGTATTCTTTCGGCTTGTATTTTTCCGACTACTTTTGTGTGTGAATATTGATATATTCCCATTTAAATTTTTAGGGCAGATAATTGAAAGTTTTGTTTGAAAACAGATGCAACAAAAGTAATATTTTGCTTCTTTGACACAAAAAAAAGAACCGTATTTAACAGGTTTGCCGAGTGAAGCCACTTAACGCTTGAATAAGTCTACTTGGAGGGTTTCAGACGGCTTCAATAGATTCTTTCGCCAAGCATCTCGCTGCATTAGTAGCTCCATGCCGGGGCCACTTTTATTGGCGCCACCCTGTAAATTACAATTCAGTACAACTTAAAACAGAGGAATAACCTGTTAAAGATTTAAAAAAACAAAAGCAACTCCTTCATTGGCGGGAAAACTTAAATAAAACAAACTGGAAAGTTAATTCACTTGAAAATATGCAAGTATGGCAGAACAATAGCCTAAAGAAGTTAGGTAGTTGAGCTAGAGCCGTTCATTCTCTACTGAATGGCTTAAGTACAGTTAGGAATAAAAATGCTATTTTCCTTTCTTCTAATGATTTGGGAATTATATTAATCAAACTCTAGATAATTAAATAAAAACAGGCATATAATGCATATGTCAAGGTTCATATAAGCATGGCATTGATTATTTTCCCAAACATACAATATCAAAAAATTAAAATATCAGGTGTATATTTTGAAATCATTTTGTACTTAAGTATAGTAAAATGAAAATGTTATTTAAATAACGTATTATGTAATGTTTAAAAAAAATTCGGAGAAATAAAACAAGAAACAAAGAAAGTAATAAGAAAGAAGAAAAAATTAATATTTTCATCATATATTTAATGTGCAATAGCATTAAGATGGTATTACTTGACACTTGTACTTTTCTTGTCACTTGTAGGGATCTAGTGCAAGTTAATATATTGCAATTCAATTGTAGTACAAGAAAAAATTCTTCAGCAGAATGACTACATATTTCTAATTTTAAGAACAAATACCATTAGCATACAAAAAACGTTCTTGATGATTTGTTTCTAACATTAAATTGCTAAGATAAATCAATAATAACATTGAAAATCCCTGCCTTTCGTATGAATTTTGTTAGTTTAAAAAAATACTCAAGTCTTTCATTACAATACTAAAATTCATATTCATAACTTTTTAAATTTTGAATGAAGTTGCTTTCTATAATATTCATGGTCACTGAATTGTTCTGAAAGACATTAAGATATCAAACTAAGGTTTTCTGTTGACAATATAACCTTAATATATACAATTGAGTTGAATATGATAAAAATAGATAGTTTTCGGAAATCAAACTAAATGATAAAATGCTGATCTTAAGAGTCTAGAAACGAAAACAGTCTGCTGCACTGCCATCATTAATATGAATTATCTATTAAAAATCTAACGTAAAGATCCCCATTAGATTAGTTTGATTTAGATTTATTTTATCTTACATAAAACAAAAAACAGAGCTTACGTTTTCTTTAATCCTTTTGGACAAGTCTATAATCACATATATCTCACATATAAAGCATTTTTTCGCTTCTTGCTCGTTTACGGATAACATACCGGCCCTCCCCATAAAGTCTACTTATTTAAAGTTAGGTTATTTTTGGTGAGAAAATATTTTTTCTCGGGAAGTTATTCTTATTTTAAGTTTTTCATTTAATGTCATGAAATATCTCTTAGAAAAACAAGAGAAAAAAAATTCAAAAGAAAAAACACCTGAGTATTAAAAGTAAACACCTTAGGGTCTTCTATTTTCAAATTGCTTTTGATGAAAAAAATAAGTACGCGTTTTCTGGGGTTTTTTTTTGGTTCAAGTTATTCATTTAATCTCAAATTAATCCTTTAATGGAACTGCAGAAAATAAATAATTTTGAAGGATCTCAACCTTCAATTATCCCTGTATTAACTCAATAGAGATATAAAATTCAAAGTGAGTTAACTTTGAAGAGTTCTATCAAGAACTTTAATGTAAAATTCCATAAGAACTATCTTCGACATCTTAAAGAAAGTCAAAAATAAAAACTATCACGGAAAATAACGTATTTCCAAATAAATGGGACAAGTAAGTTTATTTCTTATTGTACGCCTTAAAAACTAATTAACTTTACTTTAAATATGCTTGTAATTATGCTTGTTTATTTCTGATGGTACGCCTTAAAAACTAATTAACTTTACTTTAAAATATGCTTGTAATGCGTTCTTTACATATTTATTTTTTGATGTGTAACATTTTCTGGGTTTTTTTTTTGTCACTTTACTATTAGGCTTACAAACGTTAATTTGGATGAATGATTTCCATTTTAAACCCGAATGTGAGACATATGCATTTGACACGTTTTTTCATTTATTTTTTGCATGGAATTCTTTTTTTAATCCTATATTTTTTTAAGTATTAGAAAACATATTGGTTAGCTATCAAGGAAAAAAAAGTAATTTCATTCAACAGAATTCCTAATTTTTTTTCTCCTGTGCTTAAAGCTTCATAAAATTAATCATCTACAGTTGTTGTCAAAAGCAGGCGTGTGCATCTGGGTTGATTACATTTCATCAGAAAAGTCGTTCAGTACACATGACAAACTCTCCTAAACTACACTCAGAAAAAAAACTTGTTTTGACTTTCAATAAAAAAAAGGTTTTTTATAATTGCGTGAAAAAAATCCAATTTTTACACTATAATTTTAATATCAGACGCGTGCGAAAAGTTATACTTTTTAGAAACAGTGATAAAAAAAATACTTTTTCCACCCAAAAGCAGTGAAAAAAAAGTACTTTTTTTCACTCTTTTCATAAGATGCCAACATTTCAAGTAAAATTTCTATTTCATAATATTCATAAAATCCAGAAATTTATTGATCTGCTTTATTTAAAAATATTAAGCGCGTTAATGTTATTATTTTTTTTTAGTTTTGAATCAGTATCCATGTTCAAATGTTTGACTTTAAACTAAAATATAAGTTTGCCTTTTGTAGTTCCAGAGATTTATCGATGCCGATCTTCTTTACGTAAAAAAAATAGCACGTGAATTATTTTTGAACCAATGAGATTTAATTTTTTTTACGTAATTATAAAAAAATAGTGCATGAAACACGTGTGAAAAGTAAACTTTTTAAAAAACGTGTCATTATTTCACACGCTCGTTCTTCGCTCGTGAAATAAAATCCACTAGTTTTAAAAACTGTTACTTTTCACACTTGTTGCATAAATAACTATTTTTTTATTTATTACCAGTTGTGTTGAAACTATACAAAACTAATAATACATGGCTGGCACAAAAATTGTGTTGAAGGCGCAGACATGCTTGTGTTCTTCCGGCTTGTATTCTTCCGACTACTGTTGGTGTGTGAATATTGATATATTCCTATTTAAATTTTTTAGGGAAATAATTGAAAGTTTTGTTTTAAAACAGATGCAACAAAATTAAGGTTTTGGTTCTTTGACACAAAAAAGAACTGTATTTAACAGGTTTGCCGAGTGAAGCCACTGAACGCTTGAATAAGTCTACTTGGAGGGTTTCAGACGGCTTCAATAGATTCTTTCGCCAAGCATCTCGCTGCATTAGTAGCTCCATGCCGGGGCCACTTTTATTGGCGCCACCCTGTAAATTACAATTCAGTACAACTTAAAACAGAGGAATAACCTGTTAAAGATTTAAAAAAACAAAAGCAACTCCTTCATTGGCGGGAAAACTTAAATAAAACAAACTGGAAAGTTAATTCACTTGGAAATATGCAAGTATGACAGAACAATAGCCTAAAGAAGTTAGGTAGTTGAGCTAGAGCCGTTCATTCTCTACTGAATGGCTTAAGTACAGTTAGGAATAAAAATGCTATTTTCCTTTCTTCTAATGATTTGGGAATTATATTAATCAAACTCTAGATAATTAAATAAAAACAGGCATATAATGCATATGTCAAGGTTCATATAAGCATGGCATTGATTATTTTCCCAAACATACAATATCAAAAAATTAAAATATCAGGTGTATATTTTTAAATCATTTTGTACTTAAGTATAGTAAAATGAAAATGTTATTTAAATAACGTATTAGGTAATGTTTAAAAAAAATTCGGAGAAATAAAACAAGAAACAAAGAAAGTAATAAGAAAGAAGAAAAAATTAATACTTTCATTATATATTTAATGTGTAATATCATTAAGATGATATTACTTGACACTTGTACTTTTCTTGTCACTTGTAGGGATCTAGTGCAAGTTAATATATTGCAATTCAATTGTAGTAAAGGAAAAAAATTCTTCAGCAGAATGACTACATATTTCTAATTTTAAGAACAAATACCATTAGCATACAAAAAACGTTCTTGATGATTTGTTTCTAACATTAAATTGCTAAGATAAATCAATAATAACATTGAAAATCCCTGACTTTCGTATGAATTTTGTTAGTTTAAAAAAATACTCAAGTCTTTATTACAATACTAAAATTCATATTCATAACTTTTTAAATTTTGATTGAAGTTTCTTTTTATAATATTCATGGTCAATGAATTGTTCTGAAAGAAATTAAGATATCAAACTAAGGTTTTCTGTTGACAATATAACCTTAATATATACAATTGAGTTGAATATGATAAAAATAGATAGTTTTCGGAAATCAAACTAAATGATAAAATGCTGATCTTAGTCTAGAAACGAAAACAGTCTGCTGCACTGCGATCATTAATATGAATTATCTATTAAAAATCTAACGTAAAGATCCCCACTAGATTAGTTTGATTTAGATTTATTTTATCTTACATAAAACAAAAAACAGAGCTTACTTTTTCTTGAATCCATTTGGACAAGTCTATAATGATTAAACTATTCTAAATCTGTCCCAGATGTTTATTCTTATAATGGATGGATCCAGAAATTCCTTTATTTTGACCCGAGTTCGATTAAATAGGAATTTTCTCTTTTTCCCACAAACTATTAATTAATATATGGTATAATTATGCCTTAAAAGTTTTCTTGATTACTTTAGAGATTTATTTTTTCTATTGCAGGCCAAAAAAATTAAAATTCTTCTCGATAATCGTAAAAAAATCACTTATTTTTTTATGTTATATTAGATAACATAAAACCTAAAAATATTCTGAAAAGAAATATCTTGAAAACGTTTAAAAAAAAGTTTAATTGGGAAGGGAGAATAAAATTCGAAATATTGGTATTTATTGCTTTTCTTTGTTATAATTTCTATTTCTACTTCTAAACTTTTTAATTAAATCCTTAATTTGAGAGCATAAAAAATATTAATAGTTTATTTTTTTAAAGTTATTGCCTTACTGAAAGTACGAAAGATTTCCTTTAATATAAACGTAATGCTTTGGGTTGATTACACTCGCATCGAGAAAATTGGTCAAGTGCCCATAACACAACTCAGCTAAGCTATTATTTTAAAAATCGAAATGTGTTAGAAAAATAAACAACATAAAAATAACTTATTTAATTTTCTTCTCTTCGTCTTTATTTTTACAATTTTCTTTCAAAAATCCATGCATCCATAGTTACAGAATAACAACAAGTAGGTTTGTAACAGAATCTGTCACTTAACCCGCTTCCACACAACAGTTGTGTTTAACAGGTCAAAATGCGCCAAACACAGCATTAATTCTATAATAAACATTTACATGCTAAATTTGGCTGGTTTCATTTATTTTATTTCGAAAATTCAATAATTATTACTTATCGTTTGCAAAAAATAATTTAGATTTCAAAGAATAAATATGTAATATTCCGCGCTTTTTAAATAGAATGAAAATATTTCCTATCAATATACAAAGAATCTCGTAGTGAAATATATTTGACGTCATTTCAAACTGATCGATGTCGCAAAAATAAATTTATTTTAATTTATTGTCTTAAAGAAATAAAGTTTCTCGAGCGATTGTTGCGAATGGCAATGGTGATTTAATTTTAATAAAAACGGCTTCCTATGCTTTTTAAATGAGTAAATTTGTTAAATTTTATATTAAATTTTGCAGTTTTTTTTAAATAATTGAAGTACTTCGAATTCGAATTCTTTTCTGAAATTTTCAATGTATTCTAATTTTGATGCGCTGAATTTTTTGACGTATCACACTTGTCCGCAGAATTTGTAGTTTGGGCTATAAAAGTGGGTGACGGACGGACAGACGGACTGAACAATTATAATACCTTCCACTTTTTACGTTATAAACGCAGTGTGGATGCTAAAACAAAGCGTTTTAAGAAAACTAATTATCTTTTCAAATTCAATTTCCCTGCTTTTAACTTACTTAAAATAAATGAGAAATATTAACTTTATGTATAAACTAGCAAATAAATATCCGTTCTTCGCACGGACTAAAAGAATATCAAATAGATCCAAGTATATGTGTCATTTAATTTGCTATAGGATAATAAGCTTTGCCTTTGTTCCCGTTCATTATAAAAAATAAAATCCCGTTACTTATATTGCTTTAAAATTCCAAAATAAAAAATACATCACTATAAAATGCACATCCTCATATCACAAAAAGCTTCCTCAATATGAACTTACTGCCATCGCAATTTTCCTGATAAATTCAAAATTAACCATATTTGTATAACAATGTTATTTCACGTCGAAACCTCCATTCTGGGTTTTTTTAAAAATAGATTTAGCTCATTGGCACGTTCAATTATTTTTCAAATCATTAATTTAGTTTTTGAAGATAATGGAAGATAATAGTTAATGAAGATAATGTTCCATATTTAGAGAAAATTATAATTTTCTCTAAATATGGAACAAATATGAAAAAACTAAGCCTCAAGTGCACACGTTGGTATTAAAGGGAATCTATCTTAAAAATTTCGAATTTCTGAGGGCAGTATAAGTAGGTCTTTTACGATCCACAGACATACAGCCACACTCTTTCTTTTATTATTATAGATTGGACTGTAACGGTAATTAATTTATTAATTAAGTTGAAATAGTAAGATCACTTTACTTTAAAAGTTCACTTTAGCATTTATAAACATTTACACTTGACACATTCTTTTTTTAAATGTTTTAATACTTGCCAAACACACGAATGAATAAAAAAAGATTCTTGTGAAAAAGCTGAAAAATAGCATTGCGTGTTCTTTAACACTCTGATATTACAGGAAAACTGATAAAGTACGAAGTATGTTTATACAAAATAATGAATACTTTTAGTTTCAAACTGCATGTGTGTGTTTTCATTTTTGTTCGTCGCCATATGTTATTTCATTAAAATGTATGAGCCAGCCATTCTCTAAAAATTCTGTTTTTTTTTTTAATTTTAGAACATTACGAACATTTTAAGTTCTCTCGAATTTCGATTTTTTTTAATTAATAGATTACGCTTAATAGAAGTGTTTATTAAATATTAGATATGATTTACAGCTTATTTGTAATGTGCCCCTTTCTTGCGCTTATTTCGATTTTTAGCGCACGGACTAAAAAAAGTTTTAATTGATCCAAGTATATGTACATGTACAATTTAATCCATTATAGGATAATAAACTTATGTTATTATTCCCGCTCGTTATAAAGTATAAAATACTGTTACTTATATGACTTTAAAAATCCAAAATATAAAAATACTCTATAAATGCACTCATAAAAGTCATCGCAATTTTCCTCATAGAAATTTTCCTCATATAAAATATCCTAGAATGGAGACTGGACGGAATTACGTCACTTGAAACATGTCAATTATTTTTCAAGTAATGAATTTAGTTTCTGAAGGTAATGGCAACAGAATAAAATAAACATTTTCAATTTTAAATATTTTCGTTAAGAGTTTTATTTAATTTTTTCAGCAGATGACATCAGGAAAGTATAAAAATGATCGGATTTGAGCGAAACTGGTGTATTTTTTTCAGAATATTCGAATTTTCTCTAAAAATATAACATTTTGATCTCTGAAAGTTGAAAATTCATATTCTAAGTATGAACTACACATTTGTGCCAAGTTACGAGTCAAACAAATGTCTAGTTTGTGAGTCTATAAGAGACATACCCATAAACAAACACACAAAACTTCATTTTTATTATTATAGATTATACATGATTCGACTGACATCTCAGACAAAAATAAAAGACCATTACATTTTGTAATCTAACAGCGTCCTAATTACGCCTCATAAACCGTAATCACTGTCTAGACTCCAAATTGAAAACCCAAATTTCCTTTGTCAGCAAGAAAGTAAAAGAGGTGTTAAGGCGAAGATAGAGACGAAGATAGAGGCGAAGATAGAGAGGGAGCATCAGTATATATATTTTTTCCCAGCGGGGCTGCTTTATTGGCGGCTAAGCCTTTTAAGACTCTGCATGCTCCCCAGTAGGGACAACTCAACTCCGTCTAGTAAGGGTCCATACAGGCTCCGAAATGGACGGGGGAAAATGAGAAATCGGTAACCTCCAACGTCTTTCGAATAAAACCAGAATTACTTTTGCACGAATGAAGTTCCAATAAAAATATTTAGTGCAAAAGTTAGCTTAAACCTTTTAAAATCAATATTTAGTCATATAAAAGTTGTGCATACCTTTAATTTTTTTAATGAAACGGATTTTTAAACCCTTGTCAATCAATCCATACAAATCCTATGGGAGAAATATTCGGCTAGGCTTAGCTGGATACAAGATCTGATCCACCAATCAAAATGTAGACGAGAATGACGAGTCCCTTACTAGATGGAGTTGTTTTATTCAGCGTCCCTACTCCCCAGAACTGAGAGCCATTTTTTGTGGCACTATCTAAGCGACTCTCGCTACCAATTTTGACGCTCAGATTGCAGTGAATCTGATCCCTCTGTGGATGTTAAAGCATGCCGAGATTTCAAACTTGCCGAGAGAACACGAGCCAAATGGGTACTCACGGGATCTTTTACATGCAACATAATCATATGACATGCGTGCCCAGGTTTTTGCCATCCAGAAAATAGACGACTCAGACGGGGCTCGAACCTGCGATTTTAGGCTTATGAGGCGGATACGTAACACCTGTCAGCCACTGGGCCACTGCATCAGTATATATTGTTTTGTCAAATCTGTAAAGAATTTTTGTCAAAATGTGAATTATGTTTAAGAATGTTTTCTAATAAATTCTCACACTTTAGCACATAATTTAGGTTGTATGTAAATCGAAAGGCAATACTTCCATTCTCCTCTAAAATTTGGAGCTGTTTGTTCTTAATACCATTTTTAAAAATCCCAAATATGTTCAATTATATCCAAGTATTTTTATGATATTGATAACATTCTTAAGAATGGGCTAGAGTCTGGATACGTTATGCAAAAATCAAATACAAATCCTGTCTAACGTTCTATAAATTAAGTAAATTTTTTTTTAATTATTTTCTTTTCTGTTTTTTCCCAATGCATTTTGTAGAATGCCTATAAAAACAAATATGATGAATAATCTCAGATATCAGTCTTGTTCAGTATATCATTATATATCAATCTAATTCATTCAGTCTATTCATTTGATATCAGTCTAGTTCATTATCAGTTCCTTCACTCTTCAAGGTGATTATGACTTTATTAACGTTCTGTAATCAAAATATTGGAGTCGGAATAGACATAAGGGCTGATTCTTATCTACATCGAATAGAACACTTCGTCGGCAAATCGAATTTCCGAAACACATGTCGACATAGTGTCAGCTCTTATTGTCTAACAAAACCGAGTAATCAAATATCGTATTGTGAACACATCACTTTGCAAAATTGCTTCACTACATACATACAACAAATATTACATTGCATACAACAAATATTAACGATTTCTTCAAACAAAGAAATATTACGGCATATTCCTTGCATGGAGGTTAGGATAAAAGAGCAATTTTTCCTGTGCAAAAACCCATGTAAAAACGAGTTTGATAAGTGATGTGTTCACAATACGCCGAAACAAACGTTTGACTATTTGGCGCTACGTTGCATACAACAAATATTAAATAACAATTTAAATCTTTCTTATAGAGGGAAGTATTAGGTCATTGTGTTAATTTAGATCTTGTGCTACATTCTACAATAGAACAAATTGCCATTTTTTAAAATTTTAATTACCGATTCGTGAAAAAAAAAATTAGAAGTTTTCTTGAGAAATCTAAATGAAGAGTTCAGGACAGTCCCCTTGATAGCACAGGAATCTTCCCGTAATCCGATCTGTTTGGTAGACGTTGGCGAGAGGAAACCGGGAGTTTCTCCCTTGCTTCTTCTTTCACGGTACAAGCATGGGACCCGTGTCTGGCGTGAATTAGGATTGCCGCGAAAAAAGAACCAAGAAAGAAACCGGTTTCCTTACACCAGTTTGGGCGACGACTCGCTATCGTCGCCAAAGAGATCTGATGCAGACAGATTCCTATGCAATGAAGGGGGTTTCCCTCCTGAACTCTTCAAATAAGTTTTTATTTATTTGTGCTTATGACAATCGTATCGATCAGTAAATTTGAGGACGATTTTACTTTTTTCGCACCATGCACTTCACTCTTACTCTAAATTCTATAATCCCAGCAGACATTTACAACGACATTTTACAGCTTCCTTTCAATTTTACTCACGATTGACATGGCAAATTGCTTCCCACCGCATCAAACAGTAATGGAACGTTTCTTACACTTTAAGGGGAATTGTTCTTCTAGTCGCACCTCGAAAATGCTCAGGAATGTATCGATTTATCGACTATTTGCTTGTTGAATTCTATCTGATTGAGACATAAGCAAAGAAAGCAGTTTTGGGGAGAAATGTGTGGGGTCTGACATTATTTCTGACGCTATAATTTATTTTATTTTATTCAACAGATTAATTTGCGTTTTTTTTTTTTTGGTGTCAACTACTCTAATTATTGTAATTAGAGATATTATATACGTTAATTAATGTTTCATGAACTTATTTTTAAAGCTAATTTTTAAATTTCTCGATTTCGTTAAACAATTAACTTTTAACATTTATGCAGAATTATTTTGTATTTTTTTAGCCTTTTTTTACCAGAAATACATTAGTTTAAAGACATAAATTTGTTTTTTTTTTTCAAATAATTATAAAATGGAATTACGTTAAAAAAAACCAAATGAGCTCTACAAATTCTAATACGCATGAAGACAAGCTGCTGAACTTTATTAACCTGACCATTAGCCAAAATACGTTTTTTTTTAAACTTTGACATGAATAAAGAACAGGTACAGAATAGTTAACATTTTATTACCTAGGGGGTTTGAAGTTAATGTGTAATTTATCTTTGTCGTTTTTACAAAAAAATTAAGCAATATTAAGAAAAGATGCTTGGATAAGTAAATTAAACAAAGGTTGTGTTTCTCCTTATTTCAAAGCTACAAAAAATATTACTAAGTTTGTCTTTTAATGTTGTTTTTGTGTGTAAGATAAGTAAGTTCTTTCACATATTTTTTTTTTGCACTTTGACATTGAATAAGATTCATTATCAAAAACTTCTTTGGTGCACTTTAAATAACTAATTTTATACACTCTTTAACTTTTATGTACTTATCCTTTCATTGTTAACCAAAAAACTTCTACTTAATACAATGCAATTTTCTTTTATTAAAAAGGCACTATTATATGCCTTTTAACATTTATGTTTTCGTGTTTATTAATTTATAAGTCTTATTATATATTAGTTTATAAGTCTTATCAGGCTTATGATCTCATTTTCTGGAAAATGTAATCGCATAAATGAATTCATATTAAATATTATCCAAAAATACTAAGCATTTATCTTCCATTTTCAATAAAAAAAATTAACTAGTATTAACAATTTCCACTAAACTTAATTTTTGGTAAACAAAAAGATCAGTAAAGTTTTGTTTGTAATAAAAATGCAAAATGCAGCCTTTTGATCTCCAAGTGTTTTTCTACGCTGTGTGCGTAATATAAATTGTATAATAACTCGATTTGTATGTGTGTGTTTACTTTTAAAAATTAATATATCGACTACAAAATCTATTTTAAAAGAAAAGATGTATTCTAGATAATTTCTAGAATAACATAATTTCTTCTTTGATAATTTCTTTTAAAACAAAAGAATATTTAAAAATAGTTTTCTATAACGTATAAATATTATTAATGGCAGTAGGTTGTTATTCCTATACATTGGAAAAGTAAAAGAGAACTTGATTATTTTAGTCAAGGCTTAATTAACGTTTGTATTCTATAAGGAACTTCCAGTCCCAACAGTAAACAAATAAGATTTAACGTTTCAATTGTAAATTTAAAAACCTTCAGTTATCTATAAACTGCATGTATTTCTGAGTAATTTGAAGTATTTATTCTCTTTCATAATGATAACAATGAATGCATAATGATAATAAGGAATGTTCAGTACAATTATCCTTAACTTGTTTTGTACTGTTGAAGCATAAGCGTGTTGTCGAGTGCCAGACTGGAACGACATTAATTTTGTCTGGGACCTGGCTAAAAATTCAATAAGAAAACTATTGATAAACTAATTAAAGTTTTTATTAATGACGTATAAAGTTAAGAAAACTTGTTTGGTTTATTATTTTTTTAAACGTCTTCTATGTGCTTAAACATAGTAAAAGGTTAGTAAAATAAATTATGTGTTTTTAGAATTATACTCTTACTTTATCTAACTACTACTATTGATAAATTAATTAAAGTTTTTATTAATGACAAACTTGTTTAGTTTATTTTTTTAAAAAAAACTTATTCCATGTGCCTAAACATAGTATAAGATTAGTCAAATTTATTACGTGTAATTAGAAAAATACTCTCGTTTATTATATGGAAATAGTTCAAGAAATATATTAGCTATTTAACTTATTTATATCATTTGGGAAACATGCTTACTCCCTTATTATGCCAATGTCTCAATTTTAGTATTGTCAAAAGTCACGCCTATTTGAGTTATTGGCGTTAAGGATTGAATATTAATGGGTTAACTATCAAAGAAAACCAATTCAAAGGATAATTTTTTCAAATAATATAAGAGCTTAGTTATAAAATATTCTCAAATGGCTTTATTACATGTAGGCTTTATTACATGTAAATTAGTAATTCTAATAATGGTTATGTTTTTTTATTAACACGCATTTATTAAAACAATTATGTTTTTTGTTTTAACACGCGCGACATTAATATGGAGTAGAAAGAGGCATTAATTTTCCACTTCTATGATATTCCCCTATTACAGTAAAATACATCATAAAAATTGTGCACATAAGAAATAAGTTCATATTTTTTTCCAAAAGTCGTGGAAGTTGCGTAAATTACTTTAGACATAAGTTCTCTTAGTATTTTTTTTTTACTTATTTTTGAACTAATTTTCAATGCATTCTACTTTTTTTTTAATATAAAGGACATCCTTTTTTTTTTGCAAATGTTATTTTCACTTTTAAACATTTGCGTAATAGAATATAAATTTTAAGATCACAGCTAAGACAATTTTTTAATTTTTTTTTTTTTTTTAGAAAGTACGAGGGTTAGTACTTTTTTCATTGGAAAGATATTTTGAATCCCGCGATATGTGTATTAGGGTGGGCCGAAAAAATGAAAGATCGTAAAATCGTTAGCGATAGTGCCAAAAAGGTGTCTTTTCTCATCTAATCAAGTACTACAAAATTTTATTCGATCAAAACAAATTTCATGGGGAGCCAGGGCGCCAAATTTTCGAATTTTGTCGTATTTTTCAGAGTTTCGTTTTTTAACCGTAAAAGTGTTCAAAATATCACGAAAAACACCTTTGAATGGCTTTTTGAAACACCTATTATTAAATGGCCATTTTTCAATGATTATATGTAATAAAAAAGTAGGGAGAGTGGAACGTTTTGAAGCGGGGAGGGGAATTGCAATCGCAAAGCCTGTCTCAGCAACGGGATCGCACCCCTAGTGGTCTTCGAAACGCAGCGCAGACATTCCAGAGATTTATGCATTCCGTGCTACGGGGTCTGGAATTCTGTTTCGTCTATTTGGATGATATGCATATTGCATCGCGCTCTAAAGAGGACCATTTACGTCACCTCAAAACAGTTTTTGAGAAATTACAACAATTTGGGTTATCATTAAATCTCAATAAATGCCACTTCGCTCAGCCTGAGGTAAATTTTGTTGGCCATATTGTATCTCAAAAAGGAATTCGTCCAACGGAAGAAAAAAATCAGTCATCGAAGATTTCGATAAACCGAAAACTGTCAAACAACTTAGAAGATATTTGGGTATTTTAAACTTCTATCGAAGGTTTATGCCTCAAGCAGCTCATCACCAAGCCAACTTAAATGATTATTTGAAAAACAGCAAGAAGAATGACAATCGTGTAATTGAGTGGACAGAAGAAGCGTCAAACGCCTTTGCAACCTGCACAGAGTTGTTGAAATCGGTGGTAACTTTAGCTCACCCAATTTCATCAGCTAAACTTCCTCTTATGGTAAATGCTTCGGATATAGCAATAGGAGGAGTGGTGCAACAAATGGTGGTTGATGATTGGCAACCACTTGGTTTCTTCTCTGTTAAGCTAATACCGGCACAAAAGAATTAGAGCACCTATGACTGCGAACTGCTAGCAGCATATTCGGTATCTGTTTGATGGTCGGGAATTTACGTTATTCACCGATCACAAACCACTGGTGTATGCATTTCAACAGAAATTAGAGAAAGCCTTCCCTCGCCAACAAAGGCATTTGGAGTAAATTGGTCAATTCACCCTAGAAATTCAACACATTTCAGAAAAGAACAACATCATTGCTGATGCACTGTCAAGATTGGAGGAGATAGGAATCTCACCCCAAATTGATTTTGAGACTTTGGCCGTTGCACAGGGGAGCGATGAGGAGTTGAAGGAGCTGATGGCTTCTCGAAACTCTGCACTGAAGATCGAATTGATTCCAATTTTTGGTTCTAATCGCTCATTATATTGTGATACCCCCACTAAAATTAAACGACCATTTGTTCCAGTTAATTTTCGAAAAGCAGTTTTCCAAAATATTCACAATCTTTCGCATCCTGGAATTAAAGCAACTGTTTGATTAGCTAAATCAAAGTTCATTTGGCCTTCAATCAGAAAAGACATTCGTAATTGGACCAAAAGTTGATTGAACTGTCAGAAATCTAAGATTTCTAAACATGTTCATTCTCCATTACAAGAATTTCCTACCGTTAGTCAACGTTTTCAAGACATTAACCTAGATCTGATTGGTCCCTTGCCATCATCAGAAGGATTTCGATATTGCCTCACCATAATTGATCGCTACACGCGGTAGGCTGAAGCTATTCCTTTACCGGATATTCGAGCTGAGACGGTTGCTGACGCCTTATTGAAGAACTGGATCTCTCTCTACGGTATCCCACTCGTAATTACAACTGATCAAGGTGCTCAGTTTAAGTCGCAACTGTTTCAAGAGCTTTCAAGATTTCTTGGTTTTAGAAGAAATAGAACCACCGCATATCATCCGCAAGCCAACGGCTGTATTGAACGCTGGCATCGTACAGGCCAGTATAATGTGCCACGAAAACCCGAGTTGGACAAAGTCACTTCCGATTATTCTACTTGGTTTGCGCACGACTTTGAGTGATGATTGTCAAGCCATCCCAGCGGAGCTCTTGTATGGTGAAAATATTAAAGTTACCATGGTGATTTTCTCGAAAATTCAAACACTGAAGCACAATCATATATTGTTAAGAATTTTAAAAACACCATGGAGGAATTGAAACCCGTACCATTTCATCACCATTCAAAGCAGAAGCCTTTTGTATTCAAGGATTTAAAAGCTTGCTCGCACGTATTTGTTCGTACTGACAGTGTTCGACACAGTTTACAACAACCATACCACGGACCATATGAAGTATTAAAGAGAACAGACAAGATTTTCACTCTTAGGATGAAACAAAAAGGCGTTACCGTATCTATAGATAGTTAAACCTTATTTTTCGGAAAATTATACAGAACCTGAAAAGAATTCCGGAACGCCTACGCTTGGTGACAAGAATCCCAGAACTGTTTCATCATCAGAGAAGGTCAAGGAAAACAAAAGAGTTACGTTTAGTATTCCACCTCAAGTGACAAGATCTGGACGCACAACCCGCATTCCAGATCGTTACGCATACGCATGAAGTCTCCATCGTTCGAGAAACTCACTAGGGGGGGGGGGGGGGGGGCCCCCAGTACTGTGGTGCACGAGCTAAAACACTTCCCGAGCAGCGAAGTTTTATTTTCCCTTGATCCTGCATGGCAACATCGCAGCGCGCAGCTAAGGCAACATAACTTTGCTTCACAACAACAAACTCTCTTGCGGTGTTCCACGAATGTCTAAAACCAATGAGCTTGTAATTTAAGATTATTATTTATTCTAAATGTCTCTATAATAATCTCTATATTGGTAACAAGTTGTAAACATTAAAGGCTTTCACCCCTACAATTACCTTCTATCATTTCACCCACCTAATATACGGCATTTCCCTAACATATCTACACACCAATCATAAATTCTATCGAAAAACTGTTTCAAAAGAACGTCTCTCTAATTGAAGAACCTGCATCAAAATATTTAGAATATGTGGCTCCGAAATCAAGCAGATATCTCAAAATCACCCAAAGCGTTATTTTTTTCAAGACAAAAATATAAATATTACAAATCTCGCAGCCATTGGATGCGATGGAACTGTTATCAATACAGGTAATAAGAACGGAAATATTGCATTGTGTTGGAAAAAGAAGCTAGGAAACCCCTACAAGGGCTTATTTATTTGTTTCATGAAATTGAACAAAATTTGCGACATCGCCATAAATTTGCTGATGGAACAAACTGCAGGGCGCTACTAAGGGTAACATTGGGAAAACTTTGGAGATCTGTGAAAAACAACCAGTCATTGACTTTCAACTGATTAAACGAAATTTTCCGGATCAATTGCGAGTACTTCCCAACGATGTGTAATAATGGATGTACTACTGAATGTTAAGAAAACGCGGCCGTTGCCAAAGGCCAGGAAGAGAACTATTTGGCTTCTTTTCTAACTTGGCGCTTTTACTTGGCTCCAATAGGGTACTTGACAGTATCGCTAAAATACCTTCCAATATTAATTAAATTATAGTTTGAACCCAAATATTACAAACGTATATATTTTTTTGCAAAATAAATCTTTAAATAATTAATAAAAATCATTTTCAAATGGATTTTTTTTTTCATCGGTACGTCACGTGATCACAAACACGTCGATTTTGTTGACGTCACTAGTATGTATTAACAAACCTGTGTGATGTTTTTTTGTTTGTAATTAAACTGGTTTTAATCTAACTTACTATTAAAATAAGAATTATATATAGATAATGGGTGGAGGTTTTACAGAAGCGGATAGTTCAAATTTGCTTAAAGTAGATTCCAAAATGGTGTTTCAAAGTTTGTTTATAGTTACTAGTTACATCATAGATACCACGTGACAGACACAAAGCGTTTTTGGGAGTGATTTTTCGTCCTAACTTTAAAATTCATTTTTTCCCCTTTTTATGGGGAATTTGAAAAAAAGAAAAAATACGTGTCCAATATTTTTGGCATAAGAATATTTTAAACCAATAAAATTTTTTAGTCAAATACCCTATTCTTCCAGCGATTTCATCGATCTATAAATGTTACTGGATAGACCAAAATACTTAGGAACATGAGGCCACTGCCGATCTATTTAAGCGACTGTTAGTTTTTCTATTATTTATTTTATTTGGAGGAAGGTGTGGTGAACGAATGTAAACAATATGAAATGTAAGTATTATTTTTAGGAGTAAAAAGGTATTTGGTATACAATGTTATATTCTCCTTCGAAAATGCATTTATATTAGTAGTATTTATTCATGTTGTTATTGACGGTGTTTGGAGAAAAGGAAACATTTGGTTTTAATTGAAAAATAAAATGAATAATTTTTAATAAAATTTTATTTACAATATTGTAAAAAAGAAAATCATTCTTTATAAATAATAATAATTTCTTCAATAACTTTTTATTTGACCGTGAAGTTACTGCGCATGCCCTGGATCGCAAAAAACCGCCCGCGCTTTTTCAGATCCGCAGCCATTGGAGCGAGACATGGCTGGTACTTCCAAGCCTCAGTAGTGATCAGAAGTATTTCCTTGAAATATGTTTAACAGTATCAAGCGGCATTTGCACCCCTGATTCAGTTGCTCGGAACTCTGGTAAGCTGTCGCATACAAGATGGCTCACAACAGCAAACCTCCTTCTTTGGTTTTACATCAGCCAAAAATATCTTACGGAAAGTCTCCAGATATTGTCGACGTATGTTATGAAGTTATATGTACCAATAGGGTTTCATTTTAAACTAAAGCCTTCTTGTGACGATGGTTCCAGACATCTATTTGAACTTATACAACTTTCTCGTTGCCTTCCAGTAGAACTCCAAGAAGTAGTTGATCCTGTTATACAGAGGACTGGATATTTTGACTCGCCCGATAATATTTTTTGGTTAAAGATGACAGAAGAACGAAAATTTATTCGAAAAATAAGTTATAAGAATAATTTTTAAAATAAGGAACAGTAAGGAATCAGTTAACAATAAGCATAGAAAGTTCTCTATCCCTGCTATAAACTTCTAAGCTACTGATTTGACATGAAATCCTTTCCACATAAAGTCACAAATAACAGAGCCGTCAATTGGAAATTAAAGACGAAGAACTCAAGCAATTAATTGAAGAGTCATCTACCAACAATGAGCGATGGTCTCTTGTAGAGTTCCCAAAATGTCCATGTCATACCTATGCAAACAGTAGGGCAGTAAAGCTCATCACGGAAACAGCAGTTTGGGGCCAAGATGCGAAGGATGGTTTTATCCGCTCAAAAAAAGAATCATTATCTATTTTTCCTGTATTTGAAAGCAAAGAGAATTTTAAAATTGAATAAATATGAGTAAGTGTACATAATTTTTTTTTGTCGTGTATATTTGCATTTTAAGTTTTTATAGTGACTCTATTTCCTAAAAATGTATAACTTACTGATCTTACTGATTATATCGACGAATGTTTCTATTTTATTAAACCTAATTTGATAATTTGTTTTCAATTATAGCACATATTCTTACTTTCATTTAGGTTCTGTCGATGATTTATACAACTTTAAATTTTTAGAGGAAAAAATTCTTAAAAAAGATTTTTTTTTTTTTAAAAATCCAAATTTCTGGTCGCCGGCGCCCCATGAAGGTATTGTTTGTTTTATCGCTTCTAAATTTTAGGAAATTACATTTGAAGGGGAAATATACCCTTTCCGCACTATCGCTAAGCGAAAAAAATAATTGTATTTTTGACCCCCGGTCATATGACCCCCAATTTCTTATCGCTGGCGCCCCATGAAATTATTTTTTGATCGCTTTTAAATTTTAGGATCTTAATTTTGGAAGAAAATGCAACTTTTTTTTAAAAAAATCGAAGATAAATCGAAAAATAATTTTTAATTTTTAAAAATCGAAGTCCGATTGTATCCAGGCCCTTCTAGAAGTTAGAGGGCTTTCCCATAGGCCGTGTTAAAATTGTCAAAATAGCTATGATATAATGGCCAGTTTCTATTTGCCCTCTTACACCCGAAAATGCCCAAAATGTGATGACCATTAAACTCCATATTCGACCACTCGACAGGGCTGGGGAGCCCAGTCGGTAAAGGCGTTCGCCTCGCATGCGATAGGTCCTAGATTCGGGTCCGGGCATCGTCAAAATAACTGCCGACCTATAAACGGCAAATACAGCCAAAAATGTCCGACGAAAAATACGTGGTTGGAGTGCACGTTAAATATTTTTCAAAAGTCCCGACGATGCGTACGAAGTCGCCCTTAAAAGCTGCATTGGGTGCCTACTCAGGTGTCGACTCGTCACTTGACTGTGGTTCTAAATTAAGACGCCCGTGGTCAATAACCCTCTGTGCGGCGATAATTCAAACTAACCCTAACCCATACAACTAAATGGGAATAGCTATCATACGTTAAATTTTTAACTTCGCCAAAAGCCGCCAATGCCAAAATTCAATCGGCTATTATATCATAGCTGTACCAAATTGCCAGTTTCATAAACATAAAGTACGTTATACGTAGAGAGAATTGACATTTCTTGAAAGTATTCATCAGATCTAGAATAGTAATCGCCTTTACTGACATGAGACATAGCACTATCTTCATTTCTACCATTTGTAAACATCAATTAAATTAAATTCGGAAACAAAAAAATCAAAAGTTTTAAATTCAATAAATATATAAAATAATGATATTCAAATCACAATCCTACAAATTAAACTCACGTTCTCATACGTGTTTATTCTTAATTTTCGTTCACGCTAAACATGCTGAAATTTCTTTTAAATTGAAATAAAAAGTCCTTGTCAAGTCAGTGAGTCAATCAGGACTTTGCCTTTTATATATAGAGAGAGAGAGATCAGAAATTCGTCGATATATCATCAATATATTCATGATACAATTTCTATAGTCTTTTTATATCTCGGAAAATATGTGACGAACTATCACACTATTTAGCATTTAAGCGTAGTCGTATGTATGAAATTAAAATATTCACTTGATCAGCTTAGTTAACGTATTTGAATCCTATTATGTAAATATATAGGGTTTTTTTATTCCTTTTCTAGTGGCTGTACAGAACTTGCTATTAAGAGTAATGAGCCTCTCGCAGTTAAGTTTTGACTGCACCTTGCGTGAAAAACAAATAGGTTTGTAACAGAATATGTCACTCAACCCGCTTCCAGATAACATTTGTGTTGAGCAGGAAAAAAGTCGCCAAACACAATATTAATTCTATTATAAACATTTACACTCTAAAATTTGCTAGTTTCATTTATTTTATTTCGAAAATTCAATAATTATTTCTTCAATTATTATTATCGTTTGCAAAAACTAATTAATATTTCAAAGAATAAATATGTAATATTCCTCTATTTTGAATAGAACCGAAACATTTTACATCAACATACAAAGAATCTGTAAGTGAAATATATTTGACGTCATTTCAAACGGATTGATGTCACAGAAATAAATTTCTTTTCATTTATTGTTTGAAAGAATTAAAGTTTTCGAGCGATTGTTGCGAATGGCAATGGTGATTAAATTCTAATAAAAATGGCTTCCTATGCTTTTTAGCCTACTTTTCTTTTTTTAATTCGAAAGAATTAAAAAAATGAAAAAGTAGGTATTGACATGCGGTCGATGTCCGTCTGTCCGTCTGTCCGTCCGTACCCCCCTTCCAAAATCGGTTCTAATCATCGGATCTTAAAAATTCTTTTTTTGTTAGAAAGCTATAACCTCAGATACCCAACTTTCATACTTTTTGTCCGTCTGTCTGTACGTCCGGACGGACATAAATTTACTATCTGTCGGCGAATTTCCCATTGAATTAGCATTGAAATTCAATTTTGAGTCATTTAAGTCACTGTAGGTATTGAAATGCGGTTGATGTCCATCTGTCTGTCTGTTCGTATGTCTGTCTGTCTTTCCGTCTGTCTGTCCGTCCGTCTGTCTGTCTGTCCGTACCCCCCCCCCCTTCCAAAATCGGTTCTATCCATCGGATCTTAAAAATTCTTTTTTTGTTAGAAAGCTAGGACCTCAGATACCCTACTTTCATACTTTTTGTCCATCTGTCTGTACGTCCGGATGGACATAAATCTACTATCTGTCGGCGAATTTCCCATTGAATTAGCATTGAAATTCAATTTTGAGTCATTTAAATCACTGTTGCCAAATCAACAATGGCATGAGAAACTTTATTTATTTAAACATATTTGAAGCAAAATAATATTTTCATGAATCAGTTTGGAATGACGTCATAAAATGTAGCACAATTTGATTCCTTGATTATTCATTAATTATCTAACAAGAAAGCGGCAAGGCATACTTTTGCATACAATTATGCTAAGTTTTAATTTACATTTCTTATTTTTTTAATGCAGTTTGGAGTTTCATTACTTTTGTTATTAATAAATATTTAATTATTCCTCGAACTACAAATAAATCGCGAGCAGACGATAAATAATGTTTAATTGATTTGCGAAATAATATTAAGGAAAATAGTTGATTTTGGCTTTTAGAAGTTTAAATTATTAGCTGGATGCTGTGTTTCGATTTTTTTCTAATATGTATAAATCTAGTGTAGAAACGGCTGTTGATGATATTTACTGTTAGAAACCTAGTTTTTTCCCGATTAGAACTTCAGTAAGTATTTAAGTAACAGGAAAGTAGGCTATTTTAGTTCTTTATGAACTTCTTGTTAAATAAGCATTCAATTTTGCAGTTTTTTAAATAATTGAAGTACTTCAAATTCGAATTCTTTTCTGAAATTTTCAATTTATTCTAATTTCGATGCGCTAAATTTTTTGACGTATCACACTTATCCGTAGCATTTGTAATTCGGGCTATGAAAGTGGGTGACGGAAAGACAGACGGACAGGCAGACAGACGGCTTGAACGATTATAATACCTTCCACTTTTTACGTTATAAACGTAGTGTGGAGACTAAAATTTGAAGTTCCAACTATATTCTGTGTTAATCTTATCGATAAATTCTTTTCCATCAAGTAGTTATAGCAGCTTGTAATCGCTATATTCCCTTTTTACATACCCTAAATAAAAATAAACAAGTATGATAAATTAAAAATGAATAAATATTATTGGAAAAAATACAAATTCTTAAAAGTTTAATTTATTCATGAATAAATTGAATTATCTAACATTGAAGATTTTTCGTACAAAAAAAATATGTATGGGAAGAATACATACTATTTGTTTACTTAGATTGCAACAGTAACTCAAAATCGTCATTAACAAAAGATAAGAACCCACATTATCTTTTGGGGTTTATTTTAAAGAAATATTTAACTTCATTTTCATTCGAGTAAGTAAAGTGCTTTCATAGCATGATTAATATTGATTTTACGTTATCGGTGGAGAAGATATTATGGTGTATACTTTTCTTAGTTCTTGAAATTTCAGCTCTTCGTATAATATCGTTTATTTAATGGCATGTAAGAATGGAGATGATGTCGTTGGATTGAAACCTATGGAAAAACAGTTTGTAATGTGAAGTTTGGATCGCTTCCACTATAAGCCCGAACAAAAGCCTGGTCGGGTCTTTTTTCACACTACAGTAGAACTCCAATTAGGTTAAGCATTTGGGACTCAACCTCATTCGGATAATATGGTTAGGTTAGGTTTTACGTTGTCGGCTATCTATTTTTAACCTGCAAAGAGCCTTAAAACAGCCAATTACGCATCGTAATTCGTGGCTTCCTCAGGGCTTTCGACTCAACAGATTTAACAAGCACGTATGTTGCAGTGTAATAAAAAAATACAAACACATAACACAAATATCCATACCATCCATGGTTATATTTTAATTTCTTAATGGTGTTGTTGAGCTGTGAGATCATTTATTTACGATTTTCGGACCAGGCCGGACTCCGTCTTTATGGTTTTGGTGTTTGTCTTCTAACGATAATGCAGCACGATGGCAGCACTATGGTGAATGAGATATGTAATCACTCCGTGGGTACCAGGCAGAATGTGATCACTTATTGAGAATGAGATTGAGAAGAACCCTATTTAAAATTACTTAGTTTTAATTAAACCTATTTACATTATTTACAAAGCCAACAACTAAATCTTGGGTGATGCAGAGTGCAGAGATTATCACCAGCCTAGCAGCATCCGAGCATCTCCTTCGCCGAGGTCATTGTAGCGACTATATATTGGCTGGCTCATTTGCATATCTTCTGCTTGCACGCTTGGCGCGGAAACGATCGGAACCAACACTTGGTCGTTCACGCGACCTTGCGCGAGCTCTACATTTCGATGCAGAGCAAAGATGATGCAGTGACGTAGGGCAGCCACATCTACTCCCCCTCAGTGTCAACGAAGTTACGCGGAAGCGTACCTTCCTACCGTACCTGGTAGTCACCGGAGTTGGCATTGCTGGTTCTGCTGAAATTGGTGCTTCTGGCTCTGGCTGAGATTCACACAAAAGAAAGGCTGGCTTGAGCCTGTCTATAGAAATAAAGGTTATCTTGTTATTAATTTTCAACTTAAAAACCTTGTCAGTCCTTGACAAAACTTCATACGGTCCTTTGTAGGGAGATTGCAATCCTCGGCGAACTCCATCTACGCGGACGAAAACATGGGTGCACTTTTGTAGATCTTTGTGGATGAACACTTTCCGTCGCGTATGAGCTGAAGTTGGTACTGGTTGTAGATCGTTCATGATTTTTTGTAGCTTACCGACATATGTTGACTGGTCTGTTTTCACCTTGCTTTCTGTGAAAAACTCACCAGGCAATTTGATGTTGGTGCCGTAAGTCAACTGTGCAGGCGTAGCTGTCAAGTCTTCCCTGTAAGTTGCACGCCAACCCATCAAAACCGTCGGTAACGCGTCTGCCCATCCTTGGTTTGCATGGCATTTGATAGAAGATTTGAGATATCTGTGAATTCTTTCTATGGCCCCGTTCGCGGATGGGTGGTACGGTGTGGTGCGGATTGTCTCAACGCCTAGTAATGCAGCTAATGACTTGAAAAGGCTTGACTCGAACTGTCGTCTTTGATCCGTGGTTATTCGTGATGGGACCCCGAAGCGGCAGATCCAATTTTCGTACAGCGTACGGGCCACTGTTTCAGCAGTGATGTCTTGGATGGGAAATGCTTCGGGCTATCTTGTAAACCGATCTATGACAGTCAGACAGTAAGAGTATCCTCTTGATGGGGGAAGTCTTCCTACGATATCTACATGGATGTGCTCGAATCTTTCTGAGGGCAGCTGGAACGATCCGACAGGTGATGTTGTATGCCTGGAAATTTTATTGCGCTGGCATTCGATGCATGATCTTGCCCAGGTTGCAACGTCTGTCCTCATGGAGGGCCAGACGAATCGTGCTCCCAGTAATTTCTGCGTCGCTCGTATTCCAGAATGAGATATCTGGTGAAACTGG
The DNA here is from genome assembly GCA_019343175.1 of Oedothorax gibbosus. Taxonomy (NCBI): domain Eukaryota; kingdom Metazoa; phylum Arthropoda; class Arachnida; order Araneae; family Linyphiidae; genus Oedothorax; species Oedothorax gibbosus. The sequence continues at coordinate 48,291 of JAFNEN010000444.1, read as the reverse complement.
TTGAACACAATTTTTCTGAAACTGGCTGGCACGAATGGTCGAAGCACACCTGCAGATGTATCGCAGTAGAGGTTGTAGTTCTGGAACTGCATGGGTTAAAGCTTAAGGCTTGCACCTTCAGGTCTGTTTAGCAAGTCCTGCAACTCTTTGTCTTCTTTCTGGACTTCCGCCAATTTTCTGGTAGTCGATTGGAGATGGGGTGTCAATAGTCGAGATTCTACTAAGAGTGTCGGCAACTACGTTGGCTTCTCCTTTGACATGTTGAATGTTGGTTGTAAATTGGCTGATGAAATCCAGATGTCGGAGTTGTCGAGGACTAGCTTTTTCTGATTTTTGTTGAAGTGCAAACGTTAGAGGTTTATGATCTGTGAGGACAACGAATTGGCGGGCTTCCAGCATGTGACGAAAATGCTTGATGGCTGCGTACACTGCAAGCAATTCCCTGTCATATGCACTATATTTTTTCTCTGCTGTTGACAACTTTTTTGAAAAATATGCAAGAGGTTGTTTACCGTTTGTACCGGTCTGTTCTAAGACTCCTCCGATGGCTGAGTCTGAAGCGTCGACAGCTAGAGAGATAGTTGCGGAAGATGAGGGTGGGCTAAAATTGATTGGGTAGCCAGGTCATTCTTGCACTGCTGAAAAGCTTTTTCTACTTCCTCAGTCCAGATAATTTGTCGCTTATCATTTTTCTTGGCCCCTTTCAAGAACTGGAACAACGGGGCTTGGGTTTCTGCAGCTCTGCTGATGAAACGACGGTAAAAGTTATTCATGGCCAAAAATCTTCTCATCTCTTGAACAGTTGAGGGTTTGGGGAAATTGACGATTGCGGAAACTTTATCTTCCATTGGTTGGGTTCCTTGGGCGGTAATCCTGTATCCCAGAAAATTGACTTCTGGCTGACCAAAATTACACTTCGAGGGGTTGATTCGAATTCCATATTCTTGGAATCTCTGGAAGATCAGACGAAGATGGTGCATGTGCTCCTTTTAATCTTTAGACGACACTAAAACGTCGTCAATGTAAGCTGTACAGAAGTCACGGTCTTGTAAAATGGAGTGTATGAACCTTTGGAACGTTTGAGCTGCGTTGCACAATCCAAAACTCATGAACGGGATCTCGAAAAGACCGAAGGGTGTGATGACAGCGGTTTTCTGTATGTCCTCTTCTCTCACAGGAATTTGATGGTAGGCACGGAAAAGGTCGATCGTTGAAAAGATGGTTTTTCCTTCAAGCTGTTGTGCTACGTCATGGATGTGAGGGATGGGATACCTGTCCGGCTTGGTGACGTTGTTAAGCCGTCTGTAGTCCCCGCACGGTCTCCAGTCTCCGTCTTTCTTGGGTACCATGTGCAACGGTGAAGCCCAACTACTTTGATCATCTCATTCTCAATAAGTGATCACGTCCGGGTCACCACTTTGTAATCACTCCGTGGGTACCAGGCAGAATGTGATCACTTATTGAGAATGAGATTGAGAAAAACCCTATTTAAAATTACTTAGTTTTAATTAAACCTATTTACATTATTTACAAAGCCAACAACTAAATCTTGGGTGATGCAGAGTGCAGAGATTATCACCAGCCTAGCAGCATCCGAGCATCTCCTTCGCCGAGGTCATTGTAGCGACTATATATTGGCTGGCTCATTTGCATATCTTCTGCTTGCACGCTTGGCGCGGAAACGATCGGAACCAACACTTGGTCGTTCACGCGACCTTGCGCGAGCTCTACATTTCGATGCAGAGCAAAGATGATGCAGTGACGTAGGGCAGCCACATGTTTAAAGTTTTCTGCACACTATATATTCAAAAGATAATTTACATAAGTAACATATGAGAGCATAAAAATAAAAGCAGTTACAATAAGTATAAAAGTTTAAATGTAACATACAACCTTTTATACCCAGCTCATCTAATACTGCTGGCCTTTGTTGGATGTCTTGCCTAGTAATTTTTTGATTGGTCCAAAACAATTAATAGTTATGACATCCAGCAAAAATTAAGAGTAACAGATAAGTAATATTTCTGCAATTTGGATGATCAGTAACGCTTCGGATGATTTGTTAGGTTAGTTTGAAATATCGTCGCACTAGAGCTACACGAGGGCTATTAGCGACGTTCGTCGTAATTTATAATCACAGTCACGTGATGAGCCTGTCGGATGATTGGAGTTCTACTATATAAAATTATTAGTTTAGTTTGGATTATCAACCGTTAAGGGCGACATCGCACGCAACGTCAAGACTTTGGAGCATATTTAACGTGCACTCCCTCTACACGGGGTATTTTTCGTCGAAAAATTATAGCTATACGGGCCGTTTATAGGTCGGCAGTTATTTTGGGGTGCTCGGACCCAAACCTGGGACCTTCCGCATGCAAGGCAAACGCCTTAACCGACTGGGCTCCCCCGGCCCCATAAAATTAGTAAATAACATATTAAATTACTGATATATCAAGAGAAAATTTTGAACCTTGCATAAAATTTAGATCTTGTACTAGAATCTACAACTAAACAAATAAATTTTTTTGTTAATTTTAACTAAAGTTTTTTTTTTAATTAAATTATTCATTTTCGTATCAACCTCTCCTTAACTGACGCATTGCGCCAGGTAACTTTTTTTATGCGTATCACTTCGATTCGACGACGGCGGCTTCGCATTTTTCCACGCCAAAACATCTCACCTCAATCTTAATCTTCTCCAGAAGTGACAAGTCGGATAGTCTTTCAAGAAGAAGATGCATCGCACTAACTAGTAAAGATAAGTTCTAGTTCCTCCAAACTTCCCGATTTCTTTATGAAAGAATATAAAGTAGGAATTGGGATGAAAGAAATAGAAGCGACAATCATTCACTCTAAAAACTAAATGCGTAAATTTACACACGAAAGCAGGTATTTTCTTGTCACTAGAATGATTTGTTTATGTGTGTAAAAAAGCTTGTAATTTCAGTTTACACACTTGACTGAGTAAGTGAAAATTACACACTTGACGGAGAATTTTACACACTTTACTGAGTAATTGAGAATTACATACTTTACTGCGTAAGTGATAATTACACACTCAACTGAGTAAGTGAGAATTACACACTTAACTACGTAAGTAGTAATTACGCACTTTACTGAGTAAGTAGTACTTACGCACTTTACTGAATAAGTGAAAAATACACATTTACATCCCTGATTAGATGACACCGAAGTTCATAATACTGTTCTTGCAATGACAATATTTACACACATATACAACTTAAAGTAGTGACAGGAAAATACCCGCTTTTCACTTATAAATAAACTCATGAAATTTTCGTTGCCTGAAGCAAATTAAATTCATATAATAAATAACAACAAAGAGCACAAAAACAACTCACTAATATTGTAGTTTTTTTCATTTTAATTCCCTTTAGAAATTACAACCAATTTTAATAAACAACACAATTAAAATGCTACACTACTTCTAAATATAAAGCAATTTCAATTCCGGATATATTTTTTAAAACAAGTATTTCATATTACAGAATTAATGCATAAAAAAAAATAATAGCTATAATAGAAAATAATTTAACAATAGAATATAATGCAATCGAAAATATATTTTAGCCATAATTTGTAGTCATTTTAAAATAGATTTTTAACCTAAACAGTTTAATCTATGCTATTACAATTATGCTATAAATTTTCCGAAATAAATAGCGAGAATGTGTTTCTTTTAATAAGCAGAATCCAATTTTATAAAAAACACTGCCAACAGAACCTGCTTTAATGCTTGTTTGAGAGAAAATTAAAATGCTTGAGAGAAAATTTAATGATTTAGTTTTATAAATCATCAGAATAAGGTTTATCTAAATTAATTTGCCTTTAGTGTATGCTTCCTTGAATAGAAACAGATTCCCAATAATTCACAGCATTAATATTTTTGGTGTCTTTATGCTAATGTAAAGCAACGTTTTTCGTATTTCCTGTCCTATAGCATTTATATTTGAAAAACCACAAGCTATTCCTCAAAACTTAATGTCGAACAAGAAGATTCCTGACGTATATATTTGAACTAGGAGATCGTCATGTTACAATCGTAATTGCAACTACAGTAGACGCCGCTTAATGTGATCACATCGGAACGAACATGATTTGATAACAATAACCGATTGATTACAATACACGAAAAAAAAGTTTAAACTAAAAAAAATGATTTTTTACATACGTATTAAAATAAAAATGTATTTTAAATTAGGAGTTGTTGCTGTAAAACTCTATAGTATTTAATAGAAATTAATACACACTAAAGAAAAATAATTACTAGTTAGTATACTTACATACTATATTTTGATATAAGCGGACGGGACTAAGCGATTTTGATAACATTAAACGATTGATAACATTAACCGTGATCACATTCAGCGGCGTCTACTGTACTTAATAGCTTTTGGATAGTTCTCTGCTGTTATTGGAAAACTGGAAACCAATCTTGCAGCCTCCGAATCTGGTACAGCTGCGGAAAAAAAAGTACCCACTAGTGATTATTTCGACCGTTAGTCATCCTATAGAATCGGACCTTTTTGACTTTGTGAACAAATAACATTTTGAGTTAATTGCATGACACAAATTTGCATAAGGGGCCGTCATATTAAAAAGTTACGACTTAATTCATAAACTTCATTATTACTTTAGTGCCAAATTTCTAGTTTGTACATTGGATGAATATGAGATATCATCGATACTGTGCTTGTAGATTAAGCTAGTCCTCCTACGACAAGAAAGGCAACAACGCAACAATTGGCGACCGCAAGGCGCTCAGCATGATAGCATGGTAGACTCTCCAGTCCAAATTTTCTTGTAGCATGTTGCCTTTTGCGTAGTCAGGACATAGCTGAAGAATTCGTAAGATTAGCTTGAATTCAATGCATCATGTCGTAAGCTTTCGATGTTCACGTCGTACATATTATTTTCGTATAGATTTTTAATAGATATCACTTGTATATAAATATACAGGAGCATTTCGATAAGTTAGATAAAAAAAGTCTATAATAGCTTTGTTCTAGCTATAAGCATCCTAGACTATCCTGACTAACAAACGCCACAAAGGCAACAAAAACCGGACAACAACAACCGCAATTTGTACCGGTTATTTTAACCGCAACGAAAACATTGACGCACGGTTACTGCACCTCAACTGTGACGCACGGTGTTTTAGCTTATTAACGCATGCCTCAAATGTCTACGAGAATACTCTGATTCGGTGTGTCTTGCGCTATGGTAACTTGAGAGAGAAAAACCAAATTTCCATGGACTTCAATACAATCGGAAGCCAAAATGCAATTAATCACTTCGCCAACCCTGAAAAAAGTTGCAAGTAAAGAGATCCAACAACTTTAGCAATTTTGCTTTTTAAAGCCATGTTAACTTGTTGTAGGGTTGCTATTGTCAATCTATATATATAAAAGAAAGTCGTGTTAGTAAGACCATTTATAACTCAAGAACAGCTTAACGGATTTGGCTGAAAATTGGTGGGGGGATAGCTTAGAACCAGGAATAGGCTATAGGATACTTTTTATTCGTACCCAAACGGTTGTAGGAGTGCAAAACGTGAGCCAATTTCCCCATAGGAATAACAATGTAAGATTAGAATTTATAATTTTTAATTCAATTTAAAGAAATTTCAGCGCGTTCAGCGTGAACGAAAATTAAAAAAGAAAAAATAAGCACATCGGTTTAATTTGCTGGATTGTTATTTGAATATCAGTATTTTATTTGTTGATTTTAAATCTCTTCATTTTTTATGGTGGATCAGATTTCCCCCAACTAGATTTTAATTACGTTACCGAATTTAATTTAATTGATGTTTACAAATAGTAAGAAATGATGATATGGAGGAATATAGGTTAACCTAAAGAATCGTGCCCGGATTTGGCGAATTTTCAAAAATGTCGCCAAGTCGAAGTGATAACAAACCCCGGCACTTGCCGAGATGGTTACCATCTCGAAATGACCAAAAATACTACCTAATTTCAAAATGGCCGACTTAAAACAGCGGAAAGATTTATTAAATTGCAGACCAGATTTATAAAAAAAAGTGAATTTTTTAAAATGACGAAGAATTGATTTTAAAAAAAGTAAATAATGATTTAAAATCAGTAAGCATCTAATTAATAAAATATTAGTATAAGAAAACTTCAGAATAAGTTATATGCGTTTAAGATTTAAATAGATTAGCAATTGCATTGACAATTTCTAAATGTTAATTTCGCCAAAGGTTGCCATCGGGGTTACCAGATTTATAGAAAGATAAAATTGCCGGCCATGATTCTTTAGGTTAACCGGAATATATTCGGCATAAATAAGGAATTTGTACTATATAAAACTTTTCCAACCATACAAGAGGATGAATGTCTGTTTTTTTTCTGATGTTAAGATGGCGTAACTGTCGATTGAATTTTGGCATTGGCGGCTTTTGGCGAAGTTGAAAATTTAACGTAGGGTAGCTATTCCCATCCCGTTGTGTGGGTTAGGGTTAGTTTGAATTATCGTCGCATTAAAGCTACACACGAGTGCTGTTTGAAACGGGAGTCGTAATTTAGAACCACAGTCAAGTTACGAGCCGACACGTGAGTAGGTACCCAATGCAACTTTTAAGGGCGACATCGTACGCAGCGTTGGGAATTAGGAGGATATTTAAAGTGCCCTTCCTCTATACGGGGTATTATTCGTCGGACATATTTTGGCTGCACGAGCCGTTTGTAGGTCGGCAGTTATTTTGGCGATGCCCGGACCTGAACCTGGGACCTACCGCATGCAAGACGAAAGTGTTTACCGACTGGGTCCCCCAACCCTATCGAGTTGTATGAAATATGAAATTGAAGGTTTACCACATTTGGGCAGTTTCGTTTTGCGCTAATCGTGAAATAGAAACAGGCCATTATATCATGTAGCTGTTCTGGCAATTTGAACAGGGGCCTATGGGAAAGCCCTCAAATTCCTGGAAGGGCCTAGGATAAAATCAACCACTTATATCAGAATGGGAGGAGATTATAATATCCTGATGGAGTAGACCAGTGGAGGGATCAATTGGTATAAAATAAAAGTTTACATAAAAAACTATTAATTAGGGTTACTAAGGGTACACCCGTGCAACGCCGGGTTTATAAAGCTAGTAAAAAAATAAAGAGAAAAAAAATAATAAAAAAGGTAATTGAAGTAGAAGTACATAAACTACTTTTCAATCAATTGAATTAAAATTAAATTTTCAAGACTGTAAATTTCTGCATTTAGTTTGAGTTTTGTGCAAAGTATTTTTGCTTGTGTTTTTATTAATCCTTTTTTTTTTATGCGTGACTTAAATGTTATTTTGTCAACAGCAGAGTTTTAAAATAATTTTTAAAATTAGGTGGACAAATTTAGATTTTGAAATTTTGAAACATTATTTGATGATATTTTTTTTTTAATATATAGAGATTAGGTTTCATTTTATTAGCATTAATATTTTTATGACAATGGAGTAGGGATACTTTAAGTACATTTTTAGAAATCAATTTAATACACAATAATATAATAATGAACTATTATTGGTATAAATTATTAATAAACTTATTTACTAGTAAATATTATTAATTTTTATTTATTAAAATATCATTTATATAATATTTTGAGTAATTATTGTCTTTTATTTAAAAAAAAAATTAGAACTCTTTTATATGACCTTTATTGATTCTGTGCTTGCCTCAAAATGATTTTTTTATTTATAAAATCTAGCTGTAACACGTTCTTTTTATTATAAGGCTTTTCTTTTTATATATATATTAAGGAAGATTTTAATTTGTTATTTAACTCTTAATATAAAAATATTATGCGCAATCACTCTGGCGTAGTGGTCAGCGCTTCTTGCTCTTATTCTGAAGACCCGGGTTCGTATACGGGTCCGGTAGGTCATGAATATACTCAGCTCTTCATTCGACCACCTTCTACACAATGAGTACTAAGCTTTATTGATTGGAAAGTCAACTGAAGGTCCATTGTCGAACTTGCCACTTGGCATGGACAATCAATATCGCTCTTGTAAGCACAATGCCTATTAAGTTTGGGCAAACTTTAATGAGTATGAAAAAATATAAAAAATGAATTAAAAAATCTCAAAGCATTTCCAATTCAAATGTAATAAAAGTTAAAAACCTGTTAGTGTAACAAATTTAATTGTTGGTTTTAATGAGTTTTAATATTACTAACCAAATTTAATTTTTTCATATCAATGTTGAAATCGCTAAAGCAAGCAATGAAATATTTTCATCCCATTCCACGTTTCTAGCACACCAGCATCGGTTTAAATGTTCAGATCAAAGAGATCCAGACGCATGCGTTGAAAAAAACCTACGATTTGGCGAAAAAACCGGCCGCTATTGCATCGCCTGGCGGTTGCCAAGTTTTGTTGCCTTTGTGGCGTTTGGCGTCGTAGTGAGGACATAGCCTTAAGTAGTAAACAGAAGCTTAACTGAACATAAAGGTAGGTAGGTTGGTACATGTATTTTCCGGCTGGTGTGCTTGATCAGACCCCCGCTTATAAACCTTCGTCAAGAAAGACAGACACGGACAGAAATTTTACTCACACAGTGAGAGAAAGTACACCCAGGGCAAAGGCTGGAATTGGACCCGCACCCGGTACAGTGCGCAGACTGTTAGCGTAATGCGCAGCGATCAAACCCACTAGGCCACCCGGGCCCCAACTCAACGTAAACATCAAGTTCTAACTATCTGGGGCCGGATGGCCGAGTGGTTTGGACCATTACGCTAGCAGTCTGCGCGCTGTAATGGGTGCGGGTTCGATTCCCGCCTTCGCCCTGGGTGTACTTTCTTTCTCTGTGTCAGTAAAATTCTTTCTGTGTCTGTCTTACTTGACGGAAGCTTATAAGCGGGTCTCTGATCAAGCACACAAGCCGGAATATATATGCACCTACCCCACCCTATAACTATCTCACAGTTGCCAGATTACAGCTACACGAGCTAATGGCGACGGGCCTCGTAAATTAGAACCACAGTCAAGTGATGAGCCGATACCTTACTAAGCATCCAACCCAATTTTTTAAGGTCAACATCATATACACAGGTTTGGGACTTTGGAGCATATTTAACTTGCACTTCCTCTACACGGGGTATTATTCGTAGGACTTTTTTCTTTGCTTGCACAGGCCATTTATAGGTCGTCAGTTATTTTGGCAATTCCCGAACCCGAACCTGGGACATTTGCATGCAAAGGCAAGCGGATTACTGACTGGGCTCCCCAGCCTTTTGCTGGATCGTAAAATAAAGTTTTGAGTGATGTTAAACATGTGATTTTCCGAACCTATAAATGTGTGTAAATTAAAAAAAAAACTCACCATACTAGGTAAAATACTTGACATTTTCTTAACATATAAATATGTGCAAATTGAAACAAACTCACTATACTAGGTAAAATGTTTGATATTTCTATTTTTACACATAAATATATGTTTCCACCATTTTTCAATTTACTTGTCTCTTTTACACATGCAAATGCGTAATTTGGTGCCTCAGATGTGTAATTCTTGAAATATAGAGGAAACTGGGGGCATTTGACCCATAAGGATACATAACCCAATGCCTTTTTCTCAGCAATGGAAAAGTTTTGTGAGTTGAAAGTGGCGTCACTTTTTTCCTTTCAGCCAGCTGATCACATGGTGAAATAAACGAGCTGAATCATTGCGTATGTGTTTAGTTATGCGAAGAAATACGTTTTCATGCACTGAAAGTAAATTTTTGAGGCCTTAAGGTTTTTCGGTTTACATTTTTTGGTTTAAAGGAAAGATTTTTTCAATTAGTTACTTGTGTAGTTCATGCTTTTAGCTACAATTACATGCATGATAGTGTCAATGTATTTATTTGCAAAATACTTTGTTTTGAGGTTATAAGAAAAAAAAAAGCAACTAGGAACACTTGACCCAAGTCAATTAGGGATACGCGACCCAAGTAAATAACAAAAAACTAGGCCGAAGTAGACCAACTAAATTTTTTTAAAAAATAACGGAAGTCACAGAAAATGACTGGGTTCTTACCAAATATTGGGGAAAACGGAATATAAGAAGTTTTTTTTTTGGGAAAGCACAAGAACAAAATTCTTATGAGCCTAGAACTCTCAATTTGCAAATAGAATAGATGAAAAATGTTTTAAATAGCCTGAAATGGATAATATATCCCAAGTTAATAATGATAAAATAGAAGCGATTCTTCAACCACCTGTATAATATAAATTGGCTGCATTTGCACATCAATGAATAGTGTTTTTTAAAAGTTACAAGCCAAAAACTACAAGTTGGTTCATATGTCCCTGGTTCCCCCTAATCATGATCGCGTGTACACTGCGATGCAAAAGTTTATACAATGACGTTTTTTAGCTGTAAAATTTAGAATTGTGATAGTAGAATTACAAAACAGCCCTAAACATATTATATAAATATTTTGAAATGCTATAATTGAAACATAATTGTTTGATTTGCTATAACATTTTTTTTTTCATAAAATAAAAATTTGTACGATGCAAAAGTTTAGACACAAATGCGAGAATGTGCAAATTTAAAGTAGATAATCGCCTAATTTCGCATATTTATTGATGAATTGAATTTGATAAATTGAAAAAACACGATATCCGGTGAACTAAACAGATTTAATAACGATATTGGTTCAATTTTACACCAAAAAGACAATATAGCCACTTTAAATATTTATTCAAATCATATTTGCTTCAAATGTACAATTAACATCTCTAAATACGAACAGAATACTTACCAGTCCATCACCTTAAAGTTTTGGCACGAATTCGTGGATTTAGGACATACATTGACCATTTCATGATGAAAAGTGCAGTCTTTCCGTATAAAATCACAAAATCGGCATATTATTCTTTTTTGCACTTTAGTACAATGCAGAGATAGTCGCCTTTCAAAATGAAAAAAAGTCGTTCATTTAACGTAAATTACACATTACGAAGTTCCTTCTTATGCTAGGGTTCTTCGTAATGAATTCGTATAAAGGAACTTTCGTAATGTGTGGAGTGAACTTACGTTAAAATGAACGACTTTTTTTCGTTTGAAGAGGTGACTATCTCGCATTGTACTAAATAATATCGCATTTTATTTTATAAAAAATGCACTATATAAAATTATGTATTCAAATCCACGATTTGCAAAATAGTATACTTAATACGTATTGTCAATTTACACAAAAGACAATTAGACTTAAAAAATATTGCTTCAAATGTCAATTAACATTTTAGAACTGTTTTAAGTTTCACTCAAACATACAGACGATTTTCATTGCACGTATAAAATCACAAAATAGGGTTTTCACTTTATACGAAATTCATCTACCTTTAAAAGATATTACAAAGTCCTTTTAGAAACTACGAAAACTAGTAAGAAGGAACTTTCGTAATGGTGTGAATTTACGTTAAAATGAACGACTTTTTTTGTCATTTTTGAAAGGCGACTATCTCTGCATTGTACTAAAGTGCAAAAAAGAATAATATGCCGAAATTTTGTGATTTTATACGGGAAAGACTGCACTTTTCATCATGAAAATTGGTCAATGTATGTCACTAAATCCACGAATTCGTGCCAAAACTTTAAGGTAATGGACTGGTAAGTATTCTGTTCGTATTTAGAGATGTTAATTGTACATTTGAAGCAAATATGATTTGAATAAATATTTAAAGTGGCTATATTGTCTTTTTGGTGTAAAATTGAACCAATATCGTTATTAAATCTGTTTAGTTCACCGGATATCGTGTTTTTTCAATTTATCAAATTCAATTCATCAATAAATATGCGAAATTAGGCGATTATCTACTTTAAATTTGCATATTCTCGCATTTGTGTCTAAACTTATGCATCGTACAAATTTTTATTTTATGAAAAAAAAAATTGTTATAGCAAATCAAACAATTATGTTTCAATTATAGCATTTCAAAATATTTATTTAATATGTTTAGGGGTGTTTTGTAATTCTACTATCAAAATTCTAAATTTTACAGCTAAAAAACGTCATTGTCTAAACTTTTGCATCGCAGTGTATATTTTCAATTTTACACATTTAGTTTTTAGAGTGTTCGAAATGACTCAATTAAGAAGATTTTCTTGCACATATTGAAAATCAACATATTAGATAGGTGTGTTAAAACTTTCCTTTTGTTCCATGCATACCGGTTTTTAAAACTTTGATTGTTTAAAAACTAGTAAACTTTTAGAAACGTACAGAACATACTGTTTAAAATTTTGAAAAATAATATAGGTATATCTTCCGCAATGTTAAACATTTCATTGAATATAGTTATAATCATAATAATGCTAGGATTTAGAGGAAATCAACATTTAAAGTCTGTTTCACACAGTGGTAGAAGTGGGTGCGAGTACCTCCCCCCGCCCCTTAAAATTTGCTATTTATGCATTTCTTTGGGAGAAGAGTCGTATTACAATTTTATTGTTCATATTCTGCATTCTTGTTTTACTTGAAGTTATAAGATAAAAGAAGTATTTATTACATTACTTTATTATGTATTTAATGGTAGTTAAGAAAATATTTAGAGCTGTTGCACAATTATCTGGAACTGACAACTTGTTTAAATGAGAACAACTAGAACGATAAGTATGTATATAAATATGTGGAGGGAGTGCACGTTAAATATCCTTCAAAGTCCTAACGCTGCGTACGATGTCGCCCTTAACGGTGGCGTTGGGTGCCTACTCAGGTGTTGGTTCGTCACTTGACTGTGGTTCTAAAATATGACGCCCGTCGCCAATAGCCCTCGTGTAGCTCTAGTGCGACGATAATTCAAACTAAACCTATTAAGGAATATTCATCTTTAATCCATAGTATAAAGAATGGAATATAACAAGACGTTTATTTAAATATACTTCATGTGTAGTTTGTCCTAAAACTTAAAATTCTTAACATCTTACAATTTTAAAATACACTAATGAATTTTGGTGTACTGAATATTCTTTACAGCAATAACATTAATCTTAAAATTAACTAATTACGTAAATATAAAAAGGTGAAAAATGACATATCACCTCCTTGACTCTAATAACTAATTCACGCGCTAAAAATTTGAATTTCTATCAAGGTATATTCGTAATCTGAGCAAAAAAAATGTAAGAAATGTCACCTCACTTCTGTTCATTACGTCACGTCGTCGTTTAACGGCTGTACGAAATTACGAGACCTGTTAACATAAACCCTCGAGTTGCAGCAGTGCGACGTTAATCTAACAACCAACGTAGCAACACTTTATTTTCCGCTTACAACTTAGTTGTTTGGGTTTGAAGCATATATAATTCAGTTTGGTGTTGACGACCGCTTATAACCTCGTCAGTAAAGACACAACAGACAAACACACAAGTGGACATCTATTTAGGAGAGCACTAGAGATCCAGAATGGTGTCACCCAGAGGTATTGATGTATGGGAACTTAAGGACTTCGGACCCAACAGATTAACGAGCACGTACTCCGTTAACTCTGGTAGTTATCATGTTACCAGTAGACTCGATCGCAGGCCGATCAGACCAGACGCTGACACTAGGCTCACTACGGCCCGTTTACATAATGTGTTGATACGCTGAATAGCTAAATGACATCATTTCGCGGGCCGAAACTGTTGGGTGCCCTCTCAGGTGTCGACCTCGTCACTGGACAAGGGTTCTCAATTGAGAGGCATAATTGGCACCGTTTAAGTTTCTCATGGAAGGCTAGAAATATACATCCAAAAACTATTACCTACCTAAACAGAAAAGTCGTGCACGTGTTGACCCCGTTACATTAATAACGATTCAAATTAATGAATCCCTTTCCTGCACTAGGAACAACCAACCCCTGTTTACTTTTCTTGTTGAACTACTTCAAAAGAAAAACAATTATTTGTAAAAAAAAAAACACTAAACTGTTCACACTAAATACGGAAAAAGTGCTTCCCTAAAGTGTTCAAGATTATGTTCTAATTATTTATTTTGTAATCCTTCTACAATGTTTTTGAATCGTAAAGCGTATTGACACTGACAAAATTTGCTTCAACATCAAATTGTAAGTACTATAATTTATTATAACTATTGTAGCATTTTTTCTATATTTTTTTCGCAAATAATTTTTGTTATTTATTAAATCCGGTTTTATTTTATAAATAATATTAGTTTACTCGAATACTTCAAAAAATTAAAAATTAAATATTTATCATTACTCTAATTTCACTAAAAGAAGTTACAACGATATAGCGGGGAAAATACTTCACACTTATCAAAATTGGTTTTCATTTGCACCAAAATTCGATTATGCGTTTTTATTACTAAAATCTTATTTAAATAAGTTTTAAAGAATAATATTATTTCAAATTTAACAATTTTGATAAAGAGTATGGTTAATTTTAATTTGACGGTACTTCTGTCGCCAAGGGATTTGGCGCTTTTATAGGGAGCGATAAACAATTTTTTTGGTGATACGGCATTTTCTGGTGAAATGCGTTGTGGCGTCTTTGTTGTGGCTAGGTGGCGCTGGTTATACTTGCGCGGATGTTATGCGCGTGGGATTTATTTTGTTCGAAATTAATTTTCGTCCAATTGCCGGCGCTGGTAATACTTGCGTGAAATTTAGGTTGCGCGGATGTTGTGAGCTTCGGAATTATTTTATTCTAAAATTAATTTGTGTTCTATCGTCATTTCGTGAGGTTTTGTTTGGCTTTTCAACATCCGATTATTATGGATGGTGCGTAGTTAAAATCTAAATTTTTTTTATCGATTTGAAGAGGGCTGGACAGCTAGCTGTCATTCAGTTTTGTACGACTAACAAAATAACTTTTTTGGTTTTGTTCACAAATAAAACTAAATTTTTGGTTGCGCAAAACAACTGCGGGCCCCAAACGAGTATTTAGGCTTTCAATGAGCCTACAATACTGCCCATGTGTCTGAATACTGATGTTTTTAGAGAAAACAATTGCCGGGGCCCAAACGAGTCTTTAGGCTTTCAATGGGCCCTACAATACTGCCCATGTTGAATACTGATGTTTTTTAGAGAAAACAAAATTGCCCGGGGCCCTAAACGCGTGCGTACTGGATTGCCACTGACTCGTGTAGCTCTAGTGCGACAATGATTCAAACTAAACTAAACCGGATTGCCATTCGTGTAGCTCTAGTGCGACGATAATTCAAACGAAACTAAACTGGATTGCCACTCGTGTAACTCTAGTGCGACGATAATTCAAACTAAACTAAACTGATTGCACTACTAGCCATTGTGTAGTGTAAAGTTTATTTTGTGTTGCCCAAAGCAAACCAAAACCCCGAGTCTGGTTTTTTTTTGTCCTGCATCGGCGTAAAGGAATCTGGCAATGGGAAACACGCGAGTTTCGCCAAGTTATTGTTGTTTTTGGAACCGCGCCAAGCAGTACCGTGAAATTAAAATTTACCGCTACCGCCCCCTAAGGATTGAAAAAAAAATTCACCGCCCCCCCTTGTGAAAATCTTGTAATTTTCTAAGGTATCCTTAAAACGCAAAGAAAAGTCATCGTGCAAGGACTCGAGGTGCGAGGTGTTGACAGTAAACGAGTTTTTCATCAAAGGGCATTTCATTGCCGTTATGTAGCACAAGCTCATTTAAGATTGGGAACTGGCTAAATTCATTTCTACTAAAATTCTGCTGCCATAAAAAGTTTTTTTAAGAAGGCAGAAACGACAAATTTTGTGGTGATTAAATTCAGATCTTCACCTTGAAGTTGCAAATTCACAAAATTAAATTTTGCAAATAAATCCGTCATATAAGCAATATCCATCTTAAACTGGAACAGTCTCTCTTTTAAGACTACATCTTTCTTTTCGAGAAATTCTAGTACAGAGTCGAAAAGATCCCAGAACCTATTGAGGCAGGCACCTTTGGGGAGCCAGCGAACCTGCCTCGGTGCGTAGAAACAAGCGATTAAATTCTCATCATTGTCCTTATATAGCAGTCGGAATAACCGATCGTTGAGAGCATTGCTGCGAATTTTGTTTACAGCAGAGATGACATATAGTAATGACTGATGCAAACGGTCGCTAAGGTTTTTTGCAACTAAATGCTGTCTGTGAATCACGCAGAGTGAACATCTAATATGCCTGGGACCTCTTTCTTCAAATAAGAGATAAATCCACGATGACGACCAACCATCGCAGGGGCTCCATCGGTGGAAACATATATAATGTTCCCAAGAGGAATATTTTTTTCCTGAAAATAATCTTTGACAGTATTAAAAATACTGACCTTTAGTATCGGCAATCAAGCGTCTGGCAAAAAGCATCTCTTGAATAATTTTCCCTTCCTCCACACACCGAACGTACATTTACAATAAAGCCTCTTTAGTACTTGGCAAGGTTGTTTCATCAACCTGAAGAGAAAATTCGGTGTGCATCAAAAGGTTGCAAAAAGAAGCTTCGACATCTTCCGCCATCTCTTCAATTCGCCATCGCACTGTATCATTACTTAACGGCACGTGACTTCTTTGATAGACGGCATTATAAACTGCTCCCCAATGGTATGGCTTTTCCCTGATTTAACAATAAGCTTTGAAATATTATAAGATGCTATTAAGCCATCGTCACATTTTTTTAATGTGGTTGCTAATAAAAATGATACTGACGGTACATTCAGAAACATGTCCCTGATGATAGTGAAAAACGACAGATCTTTATTTTGTTTGTCAGGATGAACTTTTTGCAGGTGTTCCTGCAAACGAGATGGTTCCATTGCTTCATTATCACTTTCTTGCAAAGTAAACACATGGGACGTTAGAGTTCGATGGCGAAGGAATCCGAACTTTAAGTACGTGGAACTACTGTATATTGACGGCACTTCTTTTTATTAACCGACACAGTTGGTGGTATCAAAATAGGACGAGAGAAAGATAACTATTTCTCATAATAAATAGTTCATTAACACGAAAAAGAATTAAGAATTCACTTGCCAGACTGGCCAAATAAAAATACTTAGGATGCCGGAAAAACAAACGAACATTTTAATTTTTAATAACAAACACTAGTTGAGTAAACAAGAAGCATTACAGGAACAAATGAACATTTTAATAACCCGAACAAGAATTCACAAGTTGAATAAACAAGAAGCATTACAGAACAGAAGCACTCTGAAGATGGCACGGACAACAAGTGAGATACAGAGAGAGCAGGGATTGTATGAAAGTCCTAATAATGGTAACCGGGTAATCAATGGTATATTTTCTTTTGGGAATTTTAAAAATTAAGTTTGAATTCCCAAATTATGCTAATCGCCCCCTTACAGCCCGAAACATACCCACCGCCCCCCTACCACCCAAAACATACCCACCGCCCCCTACCAGCCTCCAACCGCCCCTGGGGGGCGGTAGCGCCCCCGTTGAGAACCACTGCTCTAGTGCGACGATAATTCAAACCAAACTAAACAAACATAAAGCAAAAGCTTATAGATTTTTAGTTAACCCTCGCTTCACATAAAACACATTTTTACAAAAACTTTTTTTTCCTCTACTCCTGTGCGTTAAAGTTGTTATTAAATTCATGGACGTAGTGTTTGATGTATGACCTCTCTCCGTGGAAGAATTTGAAATATTTTTTGAATGAAGTCCAGATTTTACGATGAAAAATGTCTCTTGTACCGACCTAATATTTTTTACGCTTAGGTTTGGAAAGAATATATTTCCTAAAATTTCGTCAATAAAGAAAAGAGGTTGTGTGCAAAGAGGCAATGTGTTTTCGTGAAGGATTTGTACCATATGGAGCTGCCAATCTCGTGAATTCCCATGCAAAGATAAGTAAAAAAGTTCTTTAAAAGGAACGACTAAAGGAATATTGAAAGGGAATACAGAAAATTGAAAATTTTCTGTCGCTTTCACAGAACTATTTTCGGATAATGGAATATTTCTATTTGCATACCAATCCTTGACTTTCCTTGAATCTTTCTTGAAATTTTTGAATAGAAAAAAATATTTCAGTTCTATTAAAATAAAAAATGCAGTTCTATTGTTTTTATGAATTATAAGAATAATTCAGTTATAAGATTATTTCGGCTAGAAATAAAAGTGCATATATGGTTATAGAAAAGGAATTAATCAAATAATTCTGGTTGTATATAAAATTTATTACATCTAGAAATGAAAGTGCATATATGGTTATATATAAAGAATTAATCACGTTGTCCTGGTTGTATATAAAATTTATTATTTCATCAAGAAATAAAGAGTGTATACATGGTATTAATACACTTATAAGAAAAAATCAAAATTCTGGTTGAATATAAAATTTGTTTTATCGTAAATTCAAATGGTTATACAAGTTTTTATTAGTTGTCGTCAATAAAATTGTGCACATAATAATTTCGTTCGTTAACACTACGAGTATTAAGTTCCGAAATAAAAATGTAATTTTTTGGTGGTATTGGAAAAATAACCAAATATCTTTGAGTAATGAAATTGTTATTTATTCTTATAAATACCGAAGTGTCACAATGGCGTACCTATTTAAAGGAAAAAAGCAAGATATTATTGAGTTAGCTCGTGAACTTGATATACCAATTGATGAAAATTTCAGAATTCTCGATATTAAAGACTAGCAAATTTATACCCGTTCTTCGCACGGAATAAAAAAAATATCAAATAGATTCCAAATATGTGTACCATATAACCTGTTATAGGATCATAAACTTATTATTGTTTCCGCTCGTTATAAATTATAAAATCCCGTTTCATTGCCTTAAAATTCCAAAATGAAAAATACGCTATAAAATGCACTCATAAATGTCATCACAATTCCCTCATAAATACATAAAACCTTTTAGCTGATTTGGCGCGTTTTGGGAGATAATTTGGCGAGAAAATAGATATAGCTACCCACACCCATTATACAGCTCTAACACATTGACCTTCGAACAACCGACCAGCTTATAAATTATTTATAAAAGAAATTGCCTATTTGGCGAATTTTAGTTAATAATTTGGCGAACTTGGCAACGTATTTGACGAAAAAATAAAGACAAAAAACACTAATAGCTCTAGTGTGATGGCCTTTATTAACCATCATGGTTCAGTAATAGCTTAACTATACATTTATTGCTTAAATATGCATACATGCAGTCAACAGAAAAATCAATGAAAAAATCATCAAATAAACCTACAATAAAATCCGGGAATGAAGACTGCCGGAATTACGTCACTTGAAACATGTCAATTATTTTTCAAATAATGAATTTAGTTTCTGAAAGTAATGGCAAAAGAATAAAATAAACATTTTGAATTTTAAATGTTTTCGTTAAAAGTTTTATTTATTTTTTTCAGCCGATGGCATTAGGAAAGAGAAAAAATGATCGGATTTGAGCGAAAGTGGTGTATTTTTTTCAGAAAATTCGAATTTTCTCTAAAAATGGAACAAATATGAACAATCTAAGCCTCAGGTGCAGACGTTGGTATTAAAGGGAATCTATCTTAAAAATTTCGAATTTCTGAGGGCAGTATAAGTAGGTCTTTTACGATCCGAAAACAGACACACACACAGACAGACTCTTTCTTTTATTATTCTAGATGCAATAACTAAATCGGTCTCATATGACGAAGAATTCACACGTGGTGTATTCTTGTCTTGGTACAATATTTGATCTTTATGGACCTCACATTTTTCTCCACCTCATTCTTCCATCTTTTCCTAGGTCTCCCTTTTTTTTCTCCTTCCTTGGAAATCTTCTTTGTGCATCTGCTATCATCCATTCTTTCATTTTTATGTCCCAGTCATTGAATTCTATTTGAGTACAAGCCATCTATACCTTGTCTATTTAGAATGCAGGCCTCGAAAGCATTTTCCTCCCCATCCCAGCATGTGGTTTTCTTCGAAACGGCGTGAGCATGTTTTTTCCCTACCCTACTTGAGTTTGAACTGTTCGGATTGTTAACCTCACAACAGAACCTCAAACGCGTTAGGTTTAGAAAAGCGATGCTCACCCCGTTTCCTAGAAAACCAAGCGAAGGGATGGGGGAAGAAAGTCTTTTCGAGGCTTGCATAGTAAATAGACATACTTATAGTATGGATATTCGCTGGTCTTGAAAATATGCTGAAAAATTCACTTAACTCTGATAAAATGCATTGTTCAACTTTTCAAAGAAAAATTGTATGATTTACGAGATAGTGAATGAAATTTTTAAAAGTATGTTAAAAGGACCATTATTTCTTCTACCACCTAAAATAATTTTTTATGTTGAGGAATACGGACGTGTATAAAATCGTCACTTGACTATCAAGTTTTCCAGCAAAACACATGATTTTTTTTAAAATTATAGATTTGGTAATTTTTAAGCATTTAGGATATTTTATAACCATCTACTACAGAAAAAAAATTAAGAAATTGAATTTTCAGTTACAAACAAATTTTAATTTAAATATCTTGCAGTGAAAACAAGTTTACACTTCGTCCAATTTGCTTATCCTACAGAGGGTTAAAACAAAAACGTTGCGTAGAATAAGATTGTATGTAATCCCCTAGTAGAGAAGGGGGGCTGGGGAGCCCAGTCGGTTAGGCGCTCGCCTAGCATGCGAAAGGTCCCAGGTTCGGGTCCGGGCATCGCCAAAATAACTGCTGACCTATAAACGGCCCGTGCAGTCAAAAATGTCCGACGAATAATACCCCGTTTAGAGGGAGTGCACGTTAAAATACGCTCCAAAGTCCCAACGCTGCGTACGATGTCGCCCTTAACGGTTGTGTTGGGTGCCAACTCAGGTGTCGGCTCGTCACTTGACTGTGGTTCTAAAATACGACGCCCGTCGCCAATAGCCCTCGTGTAGCTCTAGTGCGACGATAATTCAAACTAAACTAAACCCTAGTAGAGAAGATGCGATTGCATCTCGTTATCGTAATGTCAAAATGATGTCAAACGGATCTATACAAATGGATGATGCAAACTGAATGCCGAACTGAAGGATATCGTTCAATATTACGTGATACCAGGGAACTTTTTCAGTTAGAATTCAAAAATCAATTATGTCCCAATTAATGCTGATATCAATGAACTACAATGTTATGCGACATATTACAAACAGTTTAAGTTAGAGAACTATCTTATTGAACACGATTCCGAACGGCCACGGACATCCATACCAGAAATAGATACGGAAAAACACTAATTTAATATTAAAAATGGGCACATAACGCGCGCCGTTCAGTTTCATTTAATTAGTAAAATTTGAAAACTATTTAAAATTAGGGACACTTTTCTGAAAAGAAAGGCATGTTTATTTGAAAGTGACATGCAAAAAATCAGCTTTAAATTTCATTACTGTCATTAGCGTTTTATGTTAAACTAGCTGTTATACCCGACGTTGCACGGGTAGAGGTGGAAAAATAATTTAACAGTCAATTTAACTATTTTTTTTTCCTTTCATTTTAGTTACATAAGATATGAAGATTACCCAGTAATTTTCCATTTAATTTCCCAAATTGGATATAGTAATGATTAATATTAATTTCAAAAATACCTTTGATAAGAAGCTCAAATTAAAAAGAATACATATTTAAGTAAAAAATAATCAGTAAGAATTAAAAATGGAAAAACAGCTAAATCTTAAAAGGGTCTCAAACATTTATTTTAACGCAATTCAAAGGAGTTCTATAATAAATTAAGTAACTTTTTTTGGATACTTTGTAGATATAAATACAATATAAGCAGTACAAATTTCTATACCATAATTCAATACAAATGCTGAAAAATTAAGAATTCAAGGCAAATGTATACAGTACTATCAATGCAGATATGTACAATAATTGAATGAAAATAAATACAATAATAATTGAATGAAAATAAATACAATAATAAGGCTAGCAAATTTATACCCGTTCTTCGCACGGATTAAAAATTATCAAATTAATTTAATTATTTTTTCCGAATAAATCGGTTTGGAATGACGTTATAAAATATAGCACAATGTGATTCTTTGAGCGTTCATTATTTGTTTATTAAGAAAGCGGGGTTCACAGTGTTCCTTTTTTTTTGCTTAAAAAGCTATTTCGTATTAATTAATATTTCTCAATTTATTAATGCAATTTGGCGTCGTCTCATGTTTTATTACTAAATGTTTGGGAAATATCGGGTTTTTTTATATTTTTTTTTGTTGATACTTATTTAAGTATTTTCGTGGAAAGGATGCTTGGATTTGACTCACTCAATTTTACATAATTATTCTTCAAACTGCAAATAAATTCAGCAAACGAAAAAAAAATATTTATTTTGCAAATGAAAATTAATAAATGTAGGCGATTTTTGGCGTTGAAATGTTCAAATTGCGGTTTGGCGATATTTTTCCTAAGGTTATATATCTGATACAAATATACTTGTGTTTCGACGAGTATTTCATTTAAGTATTTAAGTAACGGAAAGTGTAGGCTTTTTTTATTTCTTTTAGAAATTCTTTATTCACTAACTAGTTTATTTCTGCAATATAGTTACGAATATTTTAAGTTTATTAAGAAAAAAATCGCTGACAAAAATCGGTGAATATCATGAATCAACCTTAAAGGCTTCTGTTCTAGCATACTATAGAATTCTTAAGATCGTTATTCAAATTTTTTCCTTTTTTACAAGGCGGTGTTTGTTTATCAAGAGTTCACATTTAATCTCTTATACAACCCCCTAAGTGGTAATTAAAAAATAATTTGTGACTTACTCAGCAAATTATGGATGAAAATTTTTAAAAATTGGGATTTAGCTTAAACTGCATGCATTTATGTGTGCATGACATTTATATTTAGTAATTAATACTTTTTTATACGTTTAAAATTGGTTCGTCCTACTTCATTGAGTTAATTCTAAGTTCTGGGGGTGACTGTGGCTCTAAAAATTATGACGCCCGTCGCCAATAGCCCTCGTGTAGCTCTAGTGCGACGATAATTCACACTAACCTAACCTAAGTTCTGGGTGTTATTTGAGGTTCACAGCGAATAGTAATTAGCAGGTTAACAACTCTTATTGCTTGTTTGCATATTGCTGTGAAATATTTTTGACACACTTAAAAAATAACACTTGGCACGTGCATATTTCATATCTTTTGTAATCAAATTTGATTAAATATTTTAGAAACACATGGTCTGTTTCTTTATGTGACATGTTAATGTCTTTATGTGACTGTCGGAAACGCCCTTAAGGTGGAGCGAGAGGATTTAATTGCACTTTTTAAAGGACTTAAGGGAGAATAGGCCCGCTGTACCGCGGGTCCCCAAACCGAAGTGCTCCATTGTAAATCTAATGGGAAAAAATATTTTCTAAGCCACATTTCTCCGGCTGTATTGAATATTTTACAGGTTTTTTTGTATGATAAATATAGCTGACTTACAGGTCCCGACAATCCCACTTTTTGAAATTGATTCGAATATTTTTTTTTAATTCTCAATAAATAATTTTACACAAAAATATTGGAAGCAATTTCAAAAAGTGAGATTATAGGAACCTGTAAGTTATCTACATTTATCATTTAAAAAAATACCGTTTGTAAAAAATATTCAATACAGCTGGAGAAAAGTGGCTTAAAAAATATTTTTTCTCCATTGGATTAACACTAATGCACTTTAGTTTAGAGACAAGCGGTCCAGTGGTCTCATATCCCCTTAAGCTCAGCTAATGGAAAAAATTGCAATATTTCTACAAATATATATTTACTTTATTAAAAAGTTACTTACTATAGTTTTACTTGCAATACAGGGTGTCCGTAAAAGAAGCCCGAGTTTTAATGGTATATTACTGGAGTTTATTTTATACTAAATATAACAAATCATACATGACATTGAAGGACAACTAACCTAGTTTTTCCTATAAGTGCTCAATGTGTGCGCCTTTAGTGATACGGCACACATCCAAACAAAAATGCAATTCTTCCCATACTGTCTGCAGCAAGTCCGGAGTAATGGAAGCAACAGCCTGTGCAACATTGTAGGGTACAAGCGCATGCGCTTATCTGAAACTGTTGGAGTTATTCTTTATTCGTCAGCTTCAACCACATTACAATTACACTTCAACCACAATACTATTACAATTTGAAACTCGGACATTCTTTTACGGACACCCTGTATAATTTCATTCACTAAAAGGAACTGATAAAAAAAGGCATACATTTGATTCGATTAATTGATAATTTAATCATTGTATAATTAAGTATTGTAAATTGTAGACTTATTGATTATAATCACACATGGCCTCGCATCCGCTAAACCTTGTAATCTGTATAGAACACAGGTCGATCAATCGATTCTAGTGTTCTACATAAACTGTAAAACTTTTAATTATATTGTAAATGAATTTATTTTAAACAAAGGATCAATTTAATTTAAAGTCGAATCAGATAGTCATTACTTTGTCTTTTTCTTGGGTACAATGTATTGGGAATCGGTTGCCAGTTTAGATCCCCTTCGAAACGAAATTCTTTCTCTGGTTCGTACAGAGATGTTACGTGAGACAATGCACTTTGGAAGCAAAGTTCCAAATCGTTTCTCTTGACCAAAACCTTTGATAGTTCATTTAAATAAAATATTTTTAGGTATTGTTACACTAGATGGTATAACCCATCCTGCAAGAATCTCAGAGACTTGAGTAATCGTAATCAATAAAAAAAAATAAAAACTGTAGATAATAATAACTTGGAGGTATAAAATTAGAAACTTCTTGAGTTCTAACATTCACGATTAGAAGACTTAACCAGACTCATATAGCTGGACAGTTTATAGATATTCTACGGGAAAATTTATGGCCCTGAAAGAGCAATGAGGTTTTTAGAGTGGACATTTTAAATTTCTTTTATAGCTAAAAAAGGCATCTGTAAATAAAGGTAACCCAATAATTAAACATAAATTAAATACATCCAAAACTAATATTATTTCAAAAGTAATTAAAATATGCCTTTTATAAAAAAAAAAGTTGAAATATACAGATGCTATTATTTCGAGATGCTATTATTTATATAAAAGTATAACAACAGAAAATATAAATTTTATTTAAAAAAATAACTTAAATGCATTATTAATGTAAAACAACTAACAGTTTGTATTAATTGTAATTTTTTTTAATAAATGGACAAACAATGCTTTCAAAATACAGAAAATATCCATGATTTTTTTTTAAAAATTACAATTTTTCTAAAACTATTTTATCTTCAAGATAAAAATATATTTTCAATGAAGCTTAGATTTTACGCTAACATGCAAAATAAAACTTTTACCCCCCCCCCCCCCCCCCCCCCACGGTTTCACTTAAATTGTCACGTTCAATATAAATTGTAACTTTGTATTGTATTAATGTATGTTAAATTGCATCGAAATACTTTTTTTATAACAACGTGCAAAAAAGTTCACTTTTTTATATCATATTCATTCATAAATCGTTGCGAAAATGACACTTTACGTGCTTACGTCACAGACAGTGCCGAAAGTAAGTACTTTAGGCTCTTGTGCGGTAAAGTAAATATAAGAGTATCCGATTAGTAGAAAAACAAAATGATGTCATGATTCTCCAAGGAAACTAAATGATGTCATGATTCTCCATGGAAACTAAATGATGTCATGAAACTCACTTATTTCTATTGGTTTATTACTTTTGCATTTTCTAATATCTCCATGGAAACTACAAGTACTACAAAAATTATTAAAGGAAATTTAATAAGACAAAAGTAAGAACACAAATTTCACCCCAAGCAATACTTTTTTGCACGTTATTAT
The DNA here is from genome assembly GCA_019343175.1 of Oedothorax gibbosus. NCBI lineage: Eukaryota > Metazoa > Arthropoda > Arachnida > Araneae > Linyphiidae > Oedothorax > Oedothorax gibbosus. The sequence goes on along the minus strand of JAFNEN010000444.1, from coordinate 22,556 downwards.
AAAAAATATTGTAAGCAAGCACGTGCCAAATAATACTTTATTAAGCTCTTGTCATTATTTCACTGGACCTACGGTCTCGTGAAATAAAAGCCACTCGCTTAATAAAGTATTATTTTCGGCACTAGTTGCTTAAATAACTATTATATTAATAATGACTGGCATAATAATTTTACCGATCGGAATGTTTACGTTTCGCGTGGTTTTTTTTTAAAATCCCTTTACATCTGTTTCAATGAATTTAAAAAGTAAATGTGGGACTTATCGTTAGCTAAATATAGATTGACTTATCGTAAGCTAAATATATATTTCCTATATCCATGATAAAGATGTATGGAGGAATTAATAAAATACGTCATTTGCAAACTCGGCTCAAAAAACCGATTTCAAAATTGAAATTTAGAAATATGACATTACTAGCAAATTTATACCCGTTCTTCGCACGGAATAAAAAAATATCAAATAGATTTCAAATATGTGTACTATATACCCTGTTTTAGGATCATAAACTTATTATTGTTTCCGCTCGTTATAAATTATAAAATCCCGTTTCATTGCCTTAAAATTCCAAAATGAAAAATACGCTATAAAATGCACTCATAAATGTCATCCCAATTCCCTCATAAATACATAGAACCTTTTAGCTCATTTGGCGCGTTTTGGAAAATAATTTGGCGAGAAAATAGATATAGCTACCCACACCCATTATACAGCTCTAACACAATGACCTTCGAACAACCGACCAGCTTATAAATTATTTATAAAAGAAATCGCCTATTTGGTGAATTTTAGTTAATAATTTGGCGAGTTTGGCAACGTATTTGGCGAAAAAATAAAGACATAAAATACTAATAGCTCTAGTGCGATGTGCCTTATTAACCATCATAGTTCAGTAATAGCTTAACTACACATTTATTGCTTAAATATGCATACATGCAGTTAACTGAAAAATCAATGAAAAATCATCAAATAAACCCACAATAAAATCCGTGAATGAAGACTGGCGGAATTACATAACTTGAAACATGTCAATTATTTTTCAAATAATGAATTTAGTTTCTGAAAGTAATGGCAAAAGAATAAAATAAACATTTTGAATTTTAAATGTTTTCGTTAAAAGTTTTATTTAATTTTTTCAGCCGATGGCATCAGGAAAGAGAAAAAATGATCGGATTTGAGCGAAAGTGGTGTATTTTTTTCAGAAAATTCGAATTTTCTCTAAAAATGGAACAAATATGAAAAAATAAGCTCAGGTGCACACGTTAATATTAAAGGGAATCTATCTTAAAAATTTCGAATTTCTGAGGGCAGTATAAGTAGGTCTTTTACGATCCGATGACACACACAGACAGACTCTTTCTTTTATTATTATAGATAAGACTAACTCAAATCGTGTTGTAGAAATGCCAATTTAGTTTCCCCTAATTCAGATTTATAACAAATAACACTAGAGTTTGAGAACACAAATTTTAACCAAATATTTACTGCTATTTCGCTGAAGAAGTCTGAACACGTAACGTCAAACACATCTATAAGGTTTATACAAATGTGATGCCCAAAGTTTATGCAAGTTTTACGTGCCAGTAAAGTAAAATATCTGATTCGAAATTTGGATACGTCAAGATTTGCTTGTGTTATATTTATAAAAGGGCTGACACTAAGGTGCAAACTCATATTACATGCTTCAACTTTATTAATCGGGAAATCTTTTTAGTTTTATAGCACAAATCTTTGTGATGGTTTGTCGAAGCTGTAACTGATATTTTTGATTGAGGTGGTATGCTATAGGGGTATTTTTTTTTTTACACACACCTACTTAATTAATAAAATAAAACATAACTTCACAGTTAAAACATTTGTGCTCGGTTTCAACAAAATAATGGTTTATAGTAGCAGCAACGTTGGCGAAATGTTTACCTTTCTTTTCGATATTCGCTTGAATCATTTTTCATGTTTCAGACACAAAAACCTCAGAAATAATTCAACCGAATACAGTAAATATGGAGAATCATTTCTCCACATGGCCGTGCAACTACTAAGAACCATATAACCAACCAAGGGCCCATTATTTAACAGTGAAGGCTAGCATATATATAGAGCATTCCATAGTTTTTTTTAGAATCATATATGCCTCTATATTGTCTACCTGTGAAAATATATCAGGTTAAATAAATAAATTTGAATATATCCCAAACAATTTTTTATCAGGCATTTTCTCAGCGTTCTTTATGGACATGCACAAAAATTAGATTTGCTTTGTACTAGCTCATTTCATTTGTACTTGTTCAATGAACTTTCCAAGAAGCCTCTGAAGTTGGATCTATAGCAATAGAGGAAAGATAATAAGTTATTCTGAATTCTTTACTTTTACCTTTTCAGAACAATCCTTTTTCGTATACTCTGATGATTCTAGTCCAACGCTTGTGAGATTTCGATTTTTTTCTGGCTAGCGTATCACGTGTACAATCCACTGCCATTTTCTCCTTATGGTTTAATGTATACCAATGATTTTGTTTACATGTCGTTCTGTAGTAGATAAGCATTCGTTAAATTAAAAAAGTTTTTATTTTTAGAGTTTTTCGGAGCCATTTGTTCACAAAGATTCTACTTTTCCGACATTGTTTTATTCTCACGCCATGTTTCGGATTATTTCTTTCATATTTCTAATGAAGTTCTAATCGGTTATTCTCTACATTGACAATATTTCTTCGAAAATTTCTGTCAACAATCTGCAATCATTTTATAAATAACAGTATTTCAAGAAAAATACACTGATTAAATTTAAGGGTTTTTTTCTTCTAGACATTTATTCCGTAACTCATTGACGACAATTGGAAAGAAAATTAGCCATGCGCAAATAAGCTAAAAATAAATGTAGAATAAATTAAAGTACACTAGAAATGAAATTAAAAACTTAAGATTAACGATTTTATTCGGAAACGAAGGTGTTAATGTTCACAACTGGGTCGTTAATGGGATAACGTTCGTAATAAATTTCCGAATTCTAAAAATATATTGTCCTTAATCCATTTCCACCTTGTATATAAAAGCGACCCTTTTTACCCTTTGTATATAAAATACTAGCTTTCTAAACCCGGCGTCGCACGGTTTAACATTTAATAACAGTGATTTGTTTTTGACACAGCTGTAATAAAATGACAGGTCTGTTCATTGGCGACTTTTGGCGATCTTTAAAATTTAACAACCCAAATGTGGTAATCATTCCACAATCAATAAATGAAATAAAATAATGACAGTCAAATAACAATCCTGCAAATTGAACCCTCGTGATCGTGTTTATACTTAATTTTCGCTCGCGCTGAAGTTTCTCTCAAATTGAAAAATATAAGTAAAAATCGAATTCGTGTTAATTTTTTAACGGCTCTTCTTACTGGATTTTCATTTTTATCTACGGATGACGTCAAGCCCCTGTTTCGGCCCGGTCCATGTGTTTTCAAGCCCCAGTTTCGGTCTTTCACTCTCAGGTGGAAGACGTATTTTTGAAAATAATTATATTAATTTTTAAAAAAAACGTAATCAAATATGAAAAAACTAAGCCTCAGGTGGGCACGTAGGTTTTACAGGGAATCTATATTAAAAATTTCGATTTTTTTCGAGCAGTTTAAATAGGTCTTTCACGATCTACAGACAAACAGACAGACTCTTTCTTTCATTATTATAGATAAGCGACTTACGAAACAATACACGTATTTAGCACGAGTTTGAGAGAAAAGGGGAAAAAAATAATTAGTTGAGAAAAAAAATATGAAGTCACTAACTATTGTGATTACCAAAGGTTACGAAAACTCAAATTAGAAAACTGTTTACCGAAGCTATCAAGTTTATTTGATTAATAAAATTAATTGCTTCAAACGATCTAATTATCTTTTTAATTATAGACTTTAACGTCCGTAGACGTCCGTAATTTATTTCTTTATTTTTTGGCATGCTCTTTTTTTGCGCATAGTTTTCATCAACTTCAAAAATAAACTTTATATTTCACAACTAAACAACTTTATAATTATCGCCTACGATACTTTATATTTTAGTTGCAGTTTTATTAAATTATGCGATAGTTATGCATTTTTTTATTCCATGTGAGCATTTTAAAGAAATAAATCTAAATTTTAAAATGGATATTTTCATGAAAAATATCGATCAAAGACAAGAAAGTTAAAGTGTTAAAACACATCCGTACATAGTTAGTTATCCCTTAGTTGGAAAAAAATTCTTTACTTTTTCTTCAGTAATAGTTTTTGCCATTTACTACTTCAACGTAATCTTAAACAGCTAGTTCAGCGATGGACCCCTAAGCGACCATTTGCGATAATCCTTTCCTTTTGCGGAAGATCGTAAAAGAAGACTAATCTTTTCGGAAATCTAGATCTTTATACGTTATATATATTATTAAAAAAGATTGAAAACGAAAAAACTATATTTCCAATTGTTGGGGATAGCTAAAAGGGGACGTACATAAATTACGCCACGCAAAATTTTGACTTTTTTGACCCCTCCCCCTATGTCACTCTGCGTCACGTTTGGCTGAACCCCTCTCTCTAAAATTACGTCACGTTGTTGCACCCCCCCCCCCCCCTTAAAGAAAAGTTAGTTTTAATATTTCCCTTTGTTTCTCAAATTTGAAAAAAAATGCATATTTTTATATTTTAAAAAAAAATTAATTTGAAAAAAAAATGTAAAATTTATCTTGGTTAAATAATTTATTCATAGAAATATACCAACATCGTATTTACATTTCCGTTGTCCAAGGTCTAACTAGCCATTCGCTAATGTCTTCTAAAAAAGGGGGTCTGAGAGTAATCGGAACTGTTTAGTCTAGTTCTGGGTCTTTTAGTGTTCGTCCAGGTAGCTGCCAGTCCTCAATTGGTCAAGATAGTGTCGCAATTTTGCGTGTTATGAAGTACCGTTACGAAAAGGTCTGTAAAATATAGGAGACTAGGAGGATATAATAGATATATTATATCCTCCTAGGAGACTAATAATATGCCGACGCTGTTGCATATAATAATCTCCCCGTCCTCTTTCTGAAATAAAGTTTCTTATAAAAAAATTATTTCAAATTTTTTCTCAAAATTTTTATTTTATATAAAACAGATTTTCCCTGCAAAATTAGAAATGTTCGAATCGTTACGTCACGCAAGCGATTACCCCTACCCCCCTCCATGTCACGATCCGTCACGTTGGCGCATACCCCTCCCTCCCCCCTCTGAGCGTGACGTAATTTATGTACGTCCCCAAAGTAACTAGATACAACATGCCCAGTCGAAATGCTATCATTGATATCAACACATTTTCGTGGCATAACTATGAAGCAGAGCCATTCAACAGCCTCATTCTGGAGGAAAAACACGGAAGGGAAGACATTTTCGTTTAACTTTCACAACTTGGAAAAACTTTTATTGACGGAATAAAGTTTTAAAATGTCACAGACACTATCACAAACACATAATGTACAGGCCAGCTGCACATGACTTCACAAACAAATACTAACTTAACATATTCAGTATTCAGGCCTTCAAGAAAGAAAAGAAAAGAGAAGAGAAAGAACACTCCGTGATGCTAATATTTATATGTGCATAACAGAATGTTCAGGTTGCAGTTAAACATCAGAAAATTTGCATATGAGACAACAAATATTCTTATAATTCTTCAAAAAGTATTTAAATTAAATATCTATGATAATTTAATTTAATCTATATTAGTTAACATTAATAAACACGTTAAACAAATTTATTAGAACAAAATTAGTCAAAAACAACCGAGTCTGTTTTGAACTGAAGTGAACAGACTTTCGGTAAGGAAAAGGTAAACAAACTCCACGTTTTCGACCACAACATTGTTGCGTTGTATTAGTGGCAAAACTTCCATAAAGGATTAAAGGAATTGGAATATCATGTAAGTAGGAACTTAATAATAATTAATATTCCTAACACGAATAAACAAATACAAATACAAAAATTGTCGACAAACAACAGGCCCAGCAAGGTTGGTCCAAAATAAATCTAATACTTTACCAGTTTCCAATGACTATCAAGATTCTTCTTAAAATCTTCTCTCTTCGAATACACAACATAATCTCGTAAAGCATTCTACTCATTAGCAACTCTATTGTAAAAATAATGTTTTCTTACCTCACTTCTAAAGCATGATTTATTCAATTTCTGATCATGTCCTCTGGTCCGGCTATTTAAGGTAAAACCTAAGGTAAGGTAAAACTTAACCTAAAACTTTAGGAAAGGCTGCTTTTTAATGGATTATGAACTTTTTTCGTAACTTATATCCTGAGTTTAGAAAAATATATTAGTGGAAACTATTACAGATGCCGTAAATGGTGTAAAAAAATATTGAATAAGTAAAAGTTTTAACGAATTGAAAGCAGAGAAAATAAAACTAACTATTCATTATGTTACCTCATTTCATATTCATGGAATTTTCAAAAAGTTCTTTGATGTGTGTAGCAAATCAACAACTGAAATATTATCTAGAATACATTTGTATTTTTGTAAATGTGTTGACGTTTTTTGTCCACTTGCTCCTATTACGCAGAAACGTGAAGCTTTTTTTATTCAGGATCATGATCGGTGAGACTCGTAGATCAAATGCATTATTTTGGAATCACAATACCTGTCAAAGTTAGTTAAACTTATACTGATCCTTGATTCAAAACTTAGACGACTTATACTTAAATCCAAACTTATTCTTAATTTAAAACTTAGTTATATTGTATAATTTTTTTTAAAAAATAACATTTTTGGTAAAAGATAAAGATTGAAAGAAATAAAACAATATAATATACTTCTGTCATTAGCATTAGTTCAAGTATCTTTTTTTTTACCAGGGACGGAAATACGAGCAACAAAATATTAAATTGGAAGGTAAAATATCTTCAAATAATCAATTATCAAATTTTAAAGATTTTTTTAATTAGTGTCAACATATACTATGGATCCGTTACTAAAACTTTAATAACCAAGAGATATTTTTCCCTGCAAATTTTTTATGATTTGTTGTTATTACGATTTCCTGAATTGGTGAAAAAAAATGCTTAAATTGTAAATCAATATTGTGGCAGATATTGTGACTTCGAAAACAATGCATAAGGTATAGTACAAGCTTACTCGTAAGGATATTCCCTGGTCTTGAAAAATATGGTGAAAAATTCACTTAAGTCTGATAAAATTCGTCAAGCATTCTTCAATTTTTCAAAAAAATTGAATGATTTACGAGATAATAAATGAAATTTTTAAAAGCATGATAAAAGGACCGTTATTTCTTCTACCACCTAAAATAATTTTTTATGTTGAGGGATACGGACGCACAAACCCGTCACCTTACTATCAGGTTTTCCAGCAACACACATAGTTTTTAAAAATTTGTAGATTTAGTAATTTTATTAAATTTTAAAAATTTGAAGCAAGGAGAATATTTTATAACCATCTACTACAGAAATAAAAAAAATTAAGAAAATGAATTTTCAGTTACACAAATTTTAATTTAAATCTCTTGCAGTGAAAACAAGTTTACACTTTAGCCAAACAGAAACATTGCGTAGAATAAGATTGTATGTAAACCCATAGTAACATAAGAAAAGAAGCGATCACATATCGATATTGCAATGTCAAAATAATATCAGTTGGATATATGCAAATGGATGAATCAAAATGAATGTCAAACTAAAGGATATCATTCATTATTATATGATACCGGGGAACTTTTTCAGTTAGAATCCAAAAATCAATTATGTCCCAATTAATGCTGATATCAATGAACTACAATGTTATGCGACATATTACAAACAGTTTAAGTTAGAGAACTATCTTATTAAACACGTTTCCGAACGACTACGTACATCCATATCAGAAAGAGATACGAAAAAACACAAATTTAATATCAAATAAGCCGCATAATGCCGTTCAGTTTCATTTAATTGGTAAAATTTGAAAAACATTTAGAATTAGGGTCATATTTCTAAAAAAAGGGTTTTTTGAAAGTGACATGGAAAAAATTAACTTTAAATTTCATTACTGTCATTAGCGCTTTACGTTAAATTTAATGACTATATAAAATTCCGCATTTGCGTTTTCGCGTTTTTTAAACGATTACTAGCAAATAAATACCCGTTCTCCATACGGACTAAAAAAAAGTTGTAATCGATCCAAGTATATGTACCATTTAATCCATTCTAGGATAATAAACTAATGTTATTGTTTCCGCTCATTATAACAAAACATGTCAATTATTTTTCAAATAATGAATTTAGTTTCTGAAAGTAATGGGAACAGAATAAAATAAACATTGCAATTTTAATTATTTTCGTTAAAAGTTTTATTTAATTACTAGCAAATTTATACCCGTTCTTCGCACGGAATAAAAAAAAATATCAAATAGATTCCAAATATGTGTACCATATACCCTGTTATAGCCATTATATATATACCCTGTGCCATTATATCTATATATATACCCTGTGCCCATTATATATATATAGCCATTATATATATGCCATATACCCTGTTATAGCCATTAGCCCCCAGCCCTGTTATACCATATACCTGTTATACCCTGTTATCATAAACTTATTATTGTTTCCGCTCGTTATAAATTATAAAATCCCGTTTCATTGCCTTAAAAATGAAAAATACGCTATAAATGCACTCATAAATGTCATCACAATTCCCTCATAAATACATAAAACCTTTTAGCTCATTTGGCGCGTTTTGGGAAATAATTTGGCGAGAAAATAGAAATAGCTACCCACGTCCCACACCCATTATATACAGCTCTAACACAATGACCTTCGAACAACCGACCAGCTTATAAATTATTTATAAAAGAAATTGCCTATTTGGCGAATTTTAGTTAATAATTTGGCGAGTTTGGCAACGTATTTGGCGAAACAATAAAGACATAAAACACTAATAGCTCTAGTGCGATGGCCTTTATTAACCATCCTAGTTCAGTAATAGCTTAACTATACATTTATTGCTTAAATATGCATACATGCAGTCAACAGAAAAATCAATGAAAAAATCATCAAATAAACCCACAATAAAATCCGGGAATGAAGACTGGCGGAATTACGTCACTTGAAACGTGTCAATTATTTTTCAAATAATAAATTTAGTTTCTGAAAGTAATGGCAAAAGAATAAAATAAACATTTTGAATTTTAAATGTTTTCGTTAAAAGTTTTATTTAATTTTTTCAGCCGATGGCATCAGGAAAGAGAAAAAATTATCGGATTTGAGCGAAAGTGGTGTATTTTTTTTCAGAAAATTCGAATTTTCTCTAAAAATGGAACAAATATGAAAAAACTAAGCCTCAGGTGCACACGTTAGTATTAAAGGGAATCTATCTTTAAAATTTCGAATTCCTGTGGGCAGTATAAGTAGGTCTTTTACGATCCGATAACAGACACACAGACAGACAGACTCTTTCTTTTATTATTATAGATTTCAGCAGATGGCATCAGGAAAGTAAAAAAAATGATCGCATTTGAGACAAAATGGTGTAGTTTTTTCAGAAAATTCGAATTTTCTCTAAAAGAACATTTTGAAACCTGAAAGTTCAAAAATCATAATCTAAGTATGAACTACGCATTTTTGCCAAGTTACGAGTCAAACAAAAGTCTAGTATAAGAGTCTATGTTGGATGGTGGTTTGGGGGCAACCGAGCGGTGAGGTGCCAACGACCCATTGTAGGTTGGTTGGCTAATTATACTAGACAAACTCTGCTTCGAATCCTGGCATTCTGCGAAAAGAAGCTGACTGCCACCGGAGATGACGTAATGGTGGGTCGTCACCGCTCGGCTGATTACTGAAAACACCTGCCAATATCTCGTTTTTGTACTGATGTGAGTGTTCGAGAAATAAACTGAATTACGTTTGAAAGCTCAGCATCGTCTCTCGTCCTTCTTTCAAAAGTTAGCTGCAAGTATCTTACTCCTGCATGCCCAATGAACATTGACGCCCGAACAGGGACACTGGAATTGAATTTGTTGCTATATAGTCGGGAACTTACAGTCGAGTAAGATAGATATGGATGTGCTTCTCTCCAAGAAACGTGTAGTGAAGGGTAAAATTACAAGACTTGAAAACAACCTAAATGCGTATGCAGGAGGGTCTAGCGTTGAAGACAAGATGGATGCTGTAGCAGTTTACGCCCCAAAGATAAGAGTTGTCAAGTGAGTTAAATGACGGTTTCAATTCTATATTAACTAGTTGTGAAGAAGAAGATTTCGTTACTTATGAAAAAGAGTATCACGAAGAGTTGTGTAAGTTGGAACAATTGGAATTTCTATTTGGTGGTTTTAGAAAAATTATTAGTCAAAGTGAACAGGCCGGTATTAGTCAAACTGGACTGGATTCTATACTGGATTGGATTCTGGACTGGATTCTGGCTATACCAGTACAAGTAGCGCACATGCTCTCAAATGTGAAGCTGCCACGTATAGAATTGCCTTCATTTTCTGGAGACCTGACAACATGGTTATCATTTCGAGATATGTTTGAAGCAACTATTCATAATAACTGGGACTTATCTAACGTACAAAAGCTACAATATCTGAAGTCGTCATTGTTAGGAAATGCGGCCACACTACTTCAATCTGTGCCAGTGACTGATGGCAACTACGTAAAAGCTTGGCAGATGTTAAACGATAGATATCAGAACGAGTTGGATATCATATATTGCCACTTGGATAGACTATTCAATCAAACCCCAATTAGACAAGAATTTCTAACTTCAAAGAATTTACGGCGGTTTTTGGATATGTCGGTGGATAGCGTTGAATCCTTGCGTGTCTTAATGGAACCTATAGATAGTTGGGATACTATTTTAGTGTACATCCTGCGCCAGAAACTGGACCCGGAATCACTAAGAAGTTGGGAACTGTCGCAGTCTAAGGGTACTCGTCGCAGTTTTCGAGAGTTTCAAAAGTTTTTAGAAGATAGAGCCTGTGCATTGGAAGCAATGTCCAGTTGTAATCAAGCACTGGTTCCAGTCAAGCTACAAGTACGTGTAGCTGGAGGAGTGTCGTCCAGCAAGTTTGCTACACATCAGGCTGATCTAAATCATTGTCATGTATTTAGTGAGTCTCACAGCATCTACAGGTGTCATGTGTTCCAGAATATGCCAGTAGAAGAACGCCAGAAAACCACTCGCCTGAAGGAGCTTTGTCTCAATTGCCTTCGAAGGGGACACTTTTTGAGATAATGCCAAAGTAGAAATTGCTGCAAATGTCAAGGAAAACATCATAGTCTACTACACTCTCCTACTACGACGTTGGGGCCAGTGATTGACCAAACAACACCAACAGCGGATATTCTTGACGGGAACTCTACTTTGATCTCGGGCCATCTTACGAAATAAAAAAATGCCTTGTCAACCTCTGTTGCCGACAGCTACAGTTGCTATTATGGACAGAAACAATCGACCGCAGCGTTGCAGGGTACTACTAGATTCTGGATCGCAATCTACATTTATCAAGAGTGTGTACAAAGACTGGGACTGCATCGATCACATACAAGTTAAGAGGTGAGCGGCCTGTCGTCAAAGGTGGTGGGTCGTTCTAAAGGCATCTGCAGTCTAAAGATATCATCATTGGAAGAACCAGGAGTTATGATTGAAGTTGAAGCCCACGTGTTACCGAAACTTACCTGTAATTTGCCGCAACGTCCAGTGGATCCCAGCAGTCGGACGTACTTCAAGAATCTGTAGTTGGGGTTGATCCAAATTGCACAATTCCAGGTTCAATAGATGTTCTACTAGGATCTGACGTTTGGCCGGAAGTCTTCATTGCAGAACAAGTGCTCTCCCGAGATGGAAGCTTAGTAGTCAACAGAACAATTTTCTGATGGGTGCTGTCAGGGAGGGGAATACTACAGGAATCTAAACCACAAGAAATCCAGAAAGTGGTGACTCATTGTGCGGTTAGTCACTACCTGAAGAAATTCTGGGAGATTGAAGAAGTAGGATATCAAACGGTGCCAGAAGATCATCCTTGCGATAAATGGTTCAAAGAGACTACCACCAGGAATACGGAAGGAAGATATATGGTACGACTACCTTTCAGATCTGAAGCAAACGACCTTGGATCTTCGAAAGAAATAGCCGTCAAACGCTTACTACAAGTGGAAAACCGCTTTAGAAAATCGTCTCCTATTATGGAAAAGTACAGAAATTTCATGGAAGGTTATGAAAGTATAAATCACATGGAAGCAATTGAAGATGGAGGTTCGGAAGATTCAACATCCAACATTTGTTATCTGCCGCACCATGCAGTATCCAAGCAACTGACTTCAGAATCGAAGTTTAGAATTGTTTTCGACGCATCTGCTAAAACTTCTTCAGGAGTATCGCTGAATGACATACTGATGGTTGGACCTACAATTCAAGATTCACTAGTGACAGTAGTGACAATATTGCTAAGATATAGAATGCATCGTGTAGCTTTGTCAGCAGATATCTCTAAGATGTATCGTCAAATCCGAGTGCAATTTCCCGATACAGACTTCCAGAGAATAGTGTGGAGAGCTTCACCAAAGGAACCTATTCAAACTTACAGACTATTGACGGTAACCTATGGAACGGCATCTGCACCATACCTCGCCACGAGATGCCTCCGACAACTGGCGGAAGATGAAGGAGGTAGTTTCTCACAAGCTGCTACGACAAATCCAAAGATTTTTACATGGACGATTTACTGTCAGGAGCCAACACTATTGACGAAGCACTTCGTTTACAGACTGATGTTATCTTCATCTTGAACAAAGGAGGATTCGAACTGCGAAAATGGTGTTCAAATGAAAAGGCTGTGCTAGAAAATGTTCCATCAGAGTTTAGACAGAACATCCGATCCTGCTTCCGCAAAACCATCGTCTGACGGAATTATTACTAAGGAAAGTTCATATTGATCACCTACATGCAGGGATTCAACTGATGCAAGCAGTTGTTCAAACAAGGTACTGGATAATTTTCTGAAAGAGATACGATTCGTAGAGTAGTGAAGAAATGTGTTGTTTGCTGTCGACAACAGTCCCAGCTTCTACCACAAGCAATGGGAGATTATCCATCGGCTCGGGTGAATCCTAGTCGCCCTTTCCTGAAATGTGGAGTTGATTACTGCGGACCATTCTAATTAAGAGCATCTGCTGGCAGAGGTAGAGTCACCTTCAATGGCTATGGGGCACTATTGGTCTGTTTTTCTACAAGAGCAATTCATTTGGGATTAGTGAGTGACCTTAGTACAGAAGCTTTTATTGCCGCACTCAAAAGGTTCGTGTCTAGGAGAGGTTTGTGTAGTGACATCTATAGTGATCGAGGAACTAATTTCGTGGGAGCAACGAAAAAGCTGACAGATTTGTTTAACATGCATAAATTAACTTCTCATCTTTCCGATCATGGTATCCAATGGCATTTCAATCCCCCTAGTGCACCCCATATGGGAGGGTTGTGGTAGGCTGGTGTGAAATCAGTTAAACATCACCTCCGTCGAATCATAGATGTCATTCTATCTTTCGAAGAGATGTACACAATCCTGACACAAATTGAAGCTTGCCTAAACTCCAGACCTCTAACTGCAATGTTAAGTGATCCCAATGATTTGCGCGAGTTAACACCAGGTCATTTCTTAATCGGGGACACAATGACATCCGTTCCGGAAAGGGACCTCTTGAATACGCCAACGAATCATCTGAGCAGATGGCAACTACTTCAGAAAATTACGCAACACTTTTGGAGAAGGTGGACTGCTGAATATCTATCACGACTACAAAACAGACCAAAATGGTTGCAGTCTAAGACCAACCTTCAGGTGGGAGATTTAGTTCTCATCATAGAAGATAATCTGCCCCCTCTGAGATGGCGTTTAGGAAGAGTAATCACTACCCATCCTGTAATAGACACATTGGTTCGTGTAGTGCAGTTGAAGTATATGTAAATCCATTCTAGGATAATAAACTTATGTTATTGTTTCCGCTCATTATAACAAAACATGTCAATTATTTTTCAAATAATGAATTTAGTTTCTGAAAGTAATGGGAACAGAATAAAATAAACATTGCAATTTTAATTATTTTCGTTAAAAGTTTTATTTAATTATTTCAGAAGATGGCATCAGGAAAGTAAAAAATGATCGCATTTGAGACAAAATGGTGTAGTTTTTTCAGAAAATTCGAATTTTCTCTAAAAATAGAACATTTTGAAACATGAAAGTTCAAAAATCATAATCTAAGTATGAACTACGCATTTTTGCCAAGTTACGAGTCAAACAAAAGTCTAGTTTAAGAGTATATATGGAACATACAAACAAACACAACTTTATTATTATAGATTATTATTGTATGTTACTGATTTGACTATACAAAAAAACATTTAAAATATTGTTCTATTTCAAGTCTACTAATAAATTAGTGGTTAATACATAATTATTAGAGTAATCCATCATTACATTGTTTACGTGCGTCTTAAAGCATTTTTATTGCCAAATATTCCGATGGGGTTTCATCTAGAAATTCCTTGTGACATTTTTTGCTTCTGACAATCCATAAACCTGAAATCGATAAATTTACAATGTGATGTGTAATATAAAGCATTTTATGTGGGACCTTATTTTCATGCACTTTAGTTTGAAACTTTATGAATAAGTTAGAGAAGGAAGTCACTTGGGCCGTACTCAACTTTGCAGTTTAATACCGATTTCGAGAAAACCCGTTCAATTTTGCGTGACATTGAGTAGATTAAGGCTTTTAGTAAACGTATGTCAAAGAAATTGTTTTGCATTTAAAATTTTAAAAAATATTGCGGAGATCATTTTAGGAATTTGATTGGATTTTAATGTATTATCATTAACATGTCTTATCTTTAACAATATTAACATGTATTATTATTAACAAAACATTGATTATCATTAACAGGCTTTTTGAAAGTGACAGGAAAAATCATCATTTTTTATTTCATTACTGTTTATATTGAAGCGTTTTAGCGTTTTTTATTAAATTTAATGATTATAAAATTCCGCATTTGCATTATCGCGTACGTTTTTAAACGATTACTATTATTGTATGTTACTGATTTGACCTGCAAAAAAACATTTAAAATATTGCTCTATTTCAAGTCTACTAATAAATTAGTGGTTAATATGTAATTAGCAATGTAATTCATCATTACATTGCCTTCAGACATTCCTATCGAGTAGGCACAAAAAGATTGATTGCCAAATGTTTCGATGGGGTTTCATCTAGAAATTCCTTCTTGTGACACTAACTTCTGACAATCTATGAACCTGAAATCGATAAATTTACAATGTGATGTGAGAAATTCCTTCTTGTACTACATAATACTACCTTCTGACAATCTATGAACCTGAAATCGATAAATTTACAATGTGATGTGAGAAATTCCTTCTTGTACTACATAATACTAAGTTCTGACAATCTATGAACCTGAAATCGATAAATTTACAATGTGATGTATAATATAAAGCATTTTATGTGACCTTATTTTCATTCACTTCAGTTTGAGATTTTATGAACAAGTTTGTGAGAAAAGAAAGTTCTTTTTGGGTTGTGCTCAACTTGACAGTTTAATACCCATTACGCAAAAAAACCGTCAATTTTGCCTGACGTTGATATATTAAGGTTTTTAGTAAGCGTATGCCAAAGTATTTTTTGTTGTTTTGCATCTAAAATTAAAAAATATTGCGGAGATTATTTTAGGAATTTAAGCATATTTTAATAACAATAATGATTTAACACAATAATGAATAATTTTTAGAGGTATCTGTGGCGATAACTAATCCACTTTAGCCATAACCAATAATGTTACTAAATATTTTCTTAACTGTATAACATCAAAGTGTAACCCGACAAGCTACAGACCAGTATGTAACCAAGTACTAACTAATTCTCAATGTCTTGAAATAAATCGTTAAGTTTTTCTACAATAGCAATCTTCCTTCATCCACTATTAATCTACTTGAATATATTAATTTAACTCAATATACCAACATATCTCTAAAGAAATTTAGGATATAAGTTGACCGAGTGAGACCTTATATAATGAAATGCAAAGGTTTGACTCACTTCGAAAAAATCAGGTACATAACGATATTATTTCTAAAAAAATCCTAGTTTTTTTGAATTATCGTCGCACTAGAGCTACACGAATGAGAACCCTAAAAAAATCTCCTATTTGGCGGACAGAGGCGTGGCGGGTAAGTTTTATGGAACCACTTAAACAAAATCACCAAACAAAAGGGCTTTAAAAAAAAAAACTGTAAACCCTTTATAAACTGTTTTACTAAAAAAATTCAACTGTTTAATTAACCCATTAATAGTATATTGGTGAATACCCCATTAACACTCTCCTTACTGAATAAAAATGTTATTTTTAAGTTTTTTTAATTCGTTTTTCATGTAACTTAATATATCCCAAATAAATTGCCTGGGACTAGGGTCTTAATTAGTCTACTATTTTGCTTATATATCGATATACTTAGGCAGAAAGCTTATTTTCGCATGTTATTTCGAGTATTTAGGTCCATGTTTAAAAACTACATTACTTAATAACCTTTATTTCAAGTTGTAAACCTATCGTAAATGTTTAAAATTAAATTTAAGATTTAACAAAATAAAGTTTCAAAAGTCGTGTCACACATTTTTAAATCTTAAAAGGGAAATTCTTCTTAAAATTTCATTTGAATAAATTATTTATGTTGAATATACATAATTTTTAGGACATAATTTAAGTTTTGTGACAACGCACATATTTATACGCTTAAAGACCGTAATATTATTATTTAGAAGGTCAACGTCTACTTAAAGATCAGATGCGATATTGTATTACAGACAAAATAAAGTTCAATTAAAATGGTTCAAGTCAATAAAAAATGGTTTTATATAATAACATACCTTAAAGAGAAGTTTGCATGATAATATGATGCTACTAACAACCAAATCAAAATTTATTAGTGTTTTTTTTTAACAAAAAATGCCTTTCTTTAGACAAAATTTTGCGTTTTTTTTACATGGTGACAGTGTCCATGATAAGATGTTACTACCAACCTAATCAAAATTAATTAGATAGAGGATGTTTTTTTTTAATAAAAAGCCTTTCTTTAGATAAATTTTGCGTTTTTTACACGCATTGTAACCATTGTATAGAGACGAGGGTTTAAAAAAGTGGTTTTTGAACATTGGTTCGGCCAACAGACTCTGTCTGAAACCACTCTACAGGTCGTACTAAAAAAGCTATAGACTTCAAATTTGATTGGCGACTTCCAAGATATTCCAAATTTCTTAGTTCCAAGATTTTGGGGAAAACCCCTCATGTTCAAAGGGTAACTGCCACATTTTAAAAAAAAACAAGTAGGTTTGTAACAGAATCTGTCACTTAACCCGCTTCCACACATTTGTGTTTAACAGGAATAAACGCGCCAAACACAACATTAATTCTATATTAAACATTTACACGCCAAATTTGGCTAGTTTCATTTATTTTATTTCGAAAATTCAATAATTATTACTTATCGTTTGCAAAAATTAATTTATATTTCAAAGAATAAATATGTAATATTCCTCGCACATTCCTGCACATTTTTATGCCAAGTTAGAATTTTCTATGCATCTTTCTTCATACATATATAATGAACCATCAAAAGAACTCTATTGTGGTATTACAACAATCCAAACTGAATTATATCACATAAATAAATATTTGTATTTTTTTTTCAAATAAAGTTTCTCGTACGTTTAACGAAATGGCAACAGTGAAAATATTGAATAAAAATGGAATTTGCATGTTATTTCAATGTAGATTAAATTTTTAGTTATTTAAATTTTAAATAAACTTCTAATTTAAATTTTTTAATGAAATTTGGAATGTAGCCTAATCTGATTTTTTGCTTCAAAATGACGTATCCTACTTGTCTGTGGGACTTGTGGTTCTTTCTGTGAAAGTGGGTGACGGACGGACAGACAGACGGACTGAACGATTATAAAACCTTCCACTTTTTACGTTATAAACGTAGTGTGGAAGCTAAAAGGAATTGCTGAAAAACAAAGAGTAGCGGACTTCAAACTTAGAACGCGAGTTCCTATTACACGTAGGAAGTTACAACTAAGTTTTAAAAAAAAACAAAAAAATCGTACTCGCAGAGCACACATGCAAAACTGGCGTATCAAGTATCTATTATTCAGTGATAAGTGAAAGTCGCGTGATATTTTAAAGAATTATAAAACCCATTTTGTGCTGCCATCTACACTTATCAGTTAATACTAAAAGTAGTAAAATGCGTCATTAGCTCTTGCTATTGAAGTGGCATATATTCAAATATTTTTGAATGAGGAACTTTCATCCTACCCAAAATGACGTGCTTATGCCATTTTCTGGAACATTAGAAGCTACAGATTCTAATATCAGCTTAAAAATCATCAAAAATTATTAGTTTTACTCGAAATATGCCTATTTAAATTCCATGAAACTCACGTGACCGAAAACGGCGTCTGACGTAACAACACACCATTTGGCGATTTTTTTCTAAAAATGGTGCTACGGTTAGCATGTCCATAATTAAAATAAACATGCAACGTTTTTCAAAACGTTCTATTTAAAATAACAGACTGCTCACTTAAACCAGCTTTAGATAATAAATTAGAACAGCTTGTTTCTTGCTTGGTTGTTGAATTTAAAATCGTACAAGAGCGCGCTGTTGATATTTCAGACCTAGTCAATTGTTGGATCAATCGAAATCTTCGTAGGAGATCTACCAAGTCTGATGAGAATAACTGGAACTTAGAAAAACCACTTATTCTAAATAATCCTATTCATATATGGGATCATTCAAAACACATTTTGTATTTTCAACAGCTGTATAGCACAGAAGTTGGTTAGAAATTGCACGCCAATGGACAAAAAAAGCCAAGCCTGACGTCATTACGCACTGCAAGAGGATTGTGAGTGTTTTTACTGGAAATGACGTATCCCCTACTTAAAACTCAGTTACTGACTAATTTAATAACTTTTTTACTAGTGTGAAAAGTAGCATTCGACGTGTATTTAAAAGGGCTATTGTCTGCCAATGAATTTGAAATTCATGCAACTTCCTCAAAAATCTTTTCACTGGTCAAATTATAGTAAAAGATTGTGAGCAGTACTCAGATGTTAAAAAGGAACTATCCCAACACATCTTTTTATTTTTCAATGAAATATTTTGGTTTTATTAATAGATATTTAGTTTTTTAATCCTACTGAATAAAAAATGTTTCAATATATTGCATTTTATTAATTAAAATAGAATTTTACTTTTGGAAGTGTCTGGGTATGCAATTAGTTCTACTAGTATACCATAGATGACGCCACCAAATTTACATTTTAATATTTTCCAAGGGTCTTCCAAGTAAGTTTTCATTCTTTTGTAGAAAACACTAGATGGCGACACAAAATTGAGCCAGGACAATATATGTTATCCCGTTTAACGGAATGTCGGAAGATGTTATATTATAAACTAAAAATTACATTCGTCACCTTTCTTACCAGGGCCTGATTTCCGGCAGGGCTATCAGGGCATGTGCCCAGGGCCCCCCCACTTTAAGGGGGCCTCAAAATTTTCTTCATAAGCATTTATATTCAATATAACTGCCCCCGAACTTAACTTTTTAATATGAAGTATGCCAAAAAAAAATTAAATTCATGAACAAAAGTTGACTATGAAATTGTGTTTAAATTCAGAATTAATCAATTAACAAAAATATTTATTTTTGGGGGATTAAGCATGCTTTCCAAGTTAATCACTGAGGCTATATTTTTTTTTTGGTAAACACTGAAATATAGAATAATTAAATTAATAATAGTTAATATATCTATAAATTTTTAAGAAGTCCAAGGTAAGTTCATTCTTTGCGGTTACCCCTATATCTGGACGGCTAAAGTATTCTGTGAAATTTGTAACCCCTTTATAAAAAATGACATGTGGATGAAATGATGATTTCGTTAACCGTATTTATCATTTCATTTTGATTTGTATTGTTTATGTATGACAACAGCTTCAAATAATGTGTATGTTAAAATGGTTTTTTTATGATTAAAAAAGGGATATATCCCAATGACTGAGCTTCCTTTGATTTGACCCTATTTATAGTATAGTGGCTTATTATAGGTGTTCGGTTTTTAGGAATCCCATTATTCATGTGGTGAGTAAGTAACATATCAAGCATATATTATTAGAGAGAAATATAAATATTAAATACCGTTGTATAAATTTGAGAAGAATGTTTGAGGAAATTTTTTTAATGATTGACACAGTGAAATTGCATTATTGTTTTGTGTTACAGATTATAGGTTGTGAGTAGAAAAGATGTCGTTTAAATTTGGTCACACATCATAACCTCATTTCTTTTTTTAGGTTTTTGTGACTATTTGAAGTAATAATTTCAAAATATGAAGATACGGTCTTTCGAAGTGTACTTGATCTGAAAACAACTTTAATGTACATAAAGATGGAAAAAATTATTTTTGTAATAGCATAACTAACTTGCAATAATGTTTACCTGTGGTATGTCATCAGATATGTTGACTGAAAAATGTTTGTCAGTTATTTCTAATGTTTATCAATAATTATTATATATATTGTGTGTGTGTGCGTGTGTGTGTTATAAAAAAGAAGAATGATGTCAAATTGTAAATATTAATAGGTAAAATAATATGGTTAGTGTTTATTAAAATTTGTTTTATTTCTAATTTCTGTTAAAAAATAAATGTTCTTTTTTAAGCTAAGTTTCTTAATAATTTTTCATGTATATCTAGTAAACAAGATTATTTAAAAATTAGTAAGCTAATTTAATATACAACTTTGTTTTAAATACTTCTTTAGTTTAAGTTATTAAAAAAAGCTGTAGATTACCTAATTTTTTCAGTTTAAATACACTAATATTTAGCCTCCAATCAAAATAAAATTAATTGAAATCAATATTTAGTATACATTTTATTTAAATAAATTTGAAAGATCATTTTCACGATGTATACAAAACTTTCGATAGAAGTAACGAAGGAAAAGGGACACTTTCCTTCACGGGAGATAATGCTCTCCTGTAGGCTCACTATGATTGCGCAATCTTTTCTGCACTCAAACCCGTTCCCAATTCTAGAAGGCCTTGGTTTGGGGCCCCCAAATTTGCTTGTGCACAAGGGCCCCTAAAGTTGTAAGTCAGTCCCTGCTTGTCACAGCGTCGAATTGTAAATATGCATAAGATTATGGTTAAATCAAAATTTTATATCAAAATTTAATTAATTTAAATTAATTTAAGTGTTGTTAATTTTAATACATTAAATATTTGATTAACTGAAAAATAATTTTAATCGTAGTTAATTTCTATCGAAGTGGTTTTCAGTCATTAGCCTACTTCCCTTTTTTTTGCCTACTTTCGAAAGAATTTGAAAAAACAAATGGGAAAATAGATATTGACATGAAGATGTCCGTAGTACATCAGTCTGTCTGTCCGTACGTACTCCCCTCCAAATTCGGTTCTATCCATCGTTTATTAAAAACTTTTTTTTTGTTAGAAAGGTATGACATCAGAGGGCCTTTTTTTATAATTTTTGTCCGCCTCTGTATGTACGTCTGAACAGACATCTACTTACCTTTCTGTCGACTGCCTTCCCATACCCATTTGAATAGCATTGAAATTCAAATTTAATTCATTTAAATGCTGTTGTCATATCAACAACAGCATGAGGAACTTTATTTTTAAAGAATATTTGAAGGAAAACTTTGTCATTCATCAGGAATTCATGTGAATAAAATAACCACTATGTGATTCTTTCAACATTTGTTTACTGAGAAAGCGACAAGGCATTATTTGCTTAAAATCTGGTTAGTTTTAATATTCGTTTCTTTCTTCATTTATTAGTGCGGTTTGGAGTAGTTTTGTTTTGTTTTTCTAAATATTTAAAAAAATTGGGGTTTTACAGATTTTGTTTTAGATATTAATTCAAGGATAAGAAGCTTGCGTCATTGAAGACGTTGCGTCAGCGACGTTTTCCAAACATGCCAAATGTCGCCGAAACAAAACGGATAATTGGATTTGACACAAGCAATTTTATATAATTATTCTTCGAACAGCAAAATATAAGCAAACGATGAAGAATATTAATTTAATTTGCGAAAGAATATTAATGAAAATAGTTATTTTTGGCTTTTTAAATTTCAACTTGCAACTTAATGCTGTGTTTGGCATTTTTTCTAACGCAAGTCTAACGTGTATAAATCTTGTGTAGAAGTGGTTCTAGGTGACAGTTACTGTTTCAAGATATAGTTTTTGAGATATAAGCAAAAAAACCGAAAAATGGGATTCGCAACCCTGCAGTTCTCGCTACCAAGGGTTCTGGGATGCTAGCATATATCCCACTTAATAGTCAATCTCACGCGGGCCTCCAGTAGTTTGTTCCTAAGCATGCTTGGTGATCATTTTATCGACCCACTAAAGGAAACATGGATTTCCGATAACGAAACTAATTCCCCAATGTTAACCTTTGGAGAAATTGGAT